>JAYEVH010000153.1:0-146035 GCA_036346255.1 Ampelocalamus luodianensis | reverse complement strand
ACAACAATGGAAGATGGAAGAGGATACCTGGAAGAGTGTGGAAAGAGTAACGCGGCCGAGGTCATATGCGAGGTGGCGCTGTCGAAGATCCAAACGTGTTGCCGATCGAGTCGCGACACGTGTTGAAGGAGAAGCTGCACTTCTCGCTGGCCCCAGATGGCACGCAGCCGCCTGGTAGTAGTAGCCGTGTGGTGGGGCATCACGCTCGGGCGCGGCGATTGAAGGCTTATACCGGCTGAGGACGAGCAATCGGCAGCCGAGCCAGTAAGGGGACGATTCCTGTGCCATTATGTCACGGAGCCGACCAGACTTGTAGAAGCCGGGCCATGGACCGCCTCGAGGAGCTCGCGCAGATGTCGCGTTCGGCAGGAGGAGCCGCTGGCGGCTGGCGTAGCGATCGCCGCCTTTGCCATCGCACAGGGTACGCGCTTGTCGCCTTACCGTTCCCGGAGTTGCCTGGCCGCCGCAGCGGCAAAGGTTTGCTGGGTTGCCGACCAAGCACGCCGCCGCGTCGAGGTAATGAGGCGGTCGGGGAAGCGCCAGCGATGAGCCATTGTGAGTTCTTCGCGGCAGATCGGTCCGGCTCTGTGAAGGCGTAACGGCGCCACGCTGGGTGCATGCCGATGGAGGCGGCGCTGGCTGAGGCCGGATGATGTTGAGGACGAGCGTCACGATCAATGACGACTCGCCCAAGTCGCCTAGGCATCGGCCATGGACTTGAACTTGCGGCGATGGCGGAGGCGGCGTCGAGGTAGAGCGCCGCCGCCGCGGTTGTCGAGGAACCGTGTGCTCGTGGCGCAGCGACGGAAGCGCAAAGTGGCGATGGCATGGTCGTCCCGAACAATCTCTCGAGATCGGGAGATCGTGCCAGAGAGCCACGCCGCGACGACGCAATCCATGCGCTCCCGATCGGTAGGCGTGGTCGGCGACGTCGGCGAGAACATGGCGGCCGGAGGGAGAATTTCCAAGAACCGGCATCCGTGGCGCCACGTGGTGTAGTTGTTGGTCTCCATGTCGGTGGACGGCGGGGGCGAGCGTGGATGTTCCGACGCCGACGGCCCGGGCGTGGAGGTTGATGATGGCGGCGGCCTCGTGCGCCGAGAGCGCCCCGGCGGTGAGGAGAATCCACCGTCGCCACCGGCCGGGTAGGAGGCGGCGTCGTCTCGCTGGATGGCGCTCGGCCGCTTCCCTTCCCGAGCGGCACGCTGCGCGGCGGGCGCCGCGAGCGGCGACGGCGATCGCGCTGGCAGCGCGACCGCGCCTCGCTCGCCGCGGCTCAGGCGCTACCCCGGAGAGCGGCGGCTCGAGTAGCCGCCGCTGGTGGCGGCGCTCCTCGGCAGCGCGCGCGCTTCGGCCTCGAGACACGGCACGCTGGCCTCGAGGCGGCCTCGTGACGCGGCAGGCGGAGGCGGAGGAGCGAGCGGTGCATGGGCGGGAAAGGTGCGCAGCCGAGAGGCGCGCAGGCTAGGGCAGCGGAAGGAGAAGACCTAGGCGTCTGATACCATGAAAGCAATTGTATGGCACTTGAATGTATATTGAGGCCAATGGGGGGTACATATATAGGCAAGGAGGACCCTGGGCTGGTTTATAGAATCATGACCACCGTGGGATCTCCTTGCCTAATATAACACCAATCAATCTATAATTAGCCATAATGGGCCAAAGGCTCATGCGCCTATGCAGCTGTCTAACAAAAACAAGCCGGCACGAACGCTTAGTGGACGGCACATGCAAGAACATGTCCTGATGGACTCATCTGACGATTGTGCAGGTGAAGGAACTGTCGTTGCCGGCGAAGATGAACCCGGTGGGAGGCTTCTCCTGGCAGTCGTACAGCGAGGCGACGAACTCGCTGGATGAGAGCGCCTTCACCGAGGATGGCCTGGTGGAGCAGCTGAGCATGACGCGGGATAAGTCGGACTACCTGTGGTACACCACATAGTGAGTGATTCACTAACCCTTGACCTGCTCCATTTGTCTCTCTGAAACCGTTTGATCTCTGCTGATATCTGAAGGTTACCTTGATGTCGCAGTGTCAACATCGACTCGAGCGAGCAGTTCTTGAAGTCCGGCCAGTGGCCACAGCTCACAATATACTCTGCTGGGCACTCAATGCAGGTGTTCGTCAACGGGCAATCTTACGGTAGTGACTGAATCTTTTGTTTTTCTCAGAACTACATCTTGTTTATCAAATAAAGGTGGCAGGTTTTACTGATGAATTCTGCGTGTTCGTGTCACAGGCTCTGTCATTGGCAGTTACGACAGCCCGAATCTGACATACAGTGGGTATGTGAAGATGTGGCAGGGGAGCAACAAGATCTCCATCCTGAGTGCAGCAGTCGGCCTCCCTTTAAGTTGATTAGAAATCCAGAGTGCTATGCAAATCGAACTGTTTCACTTTAGACCATTTGTAACGTATGCAATCTCCTGCGGGTGTGCTGCAGAATTTTGGGACCCATTTCGAGACCTGGAACGTCGGCGTTCTCGGCCCAGCGATGCTGTCCGGCCTTAACGAGGGCAAGAGAGACCTCAGCAATCAGAAATGGACATACCAGGTACACCACATTTGCTCAGACTGCTTATCTCCCCTTTGTTCATGTCATGCACGTAGGAGCATACTGATCTTGATTTCCCGGTCTCGCAGATCGGCCTGAAAGGCGAGTTGCTAGGCGTGCACTCCGTCAGTGGCAGCTCGACCGTCAAGTGGGGCAACGCCAGTGGCAAGCAGCCACTGACATGGCACAAGGTGAGTGTCGCAGCACCATTTACTGATCTACAGTACTAGTACCATGCTACTGTTCTATTGTCATTTTACAATGCTGAACTCCTGCATATCTGTTTCTGAATCTGAACTCTCGTGATTGTGATCTCTAGGCCTACTTCAACGCGCCGGCCGGCAACGCTCCGGTGGCCCTGGACATGGGCAGCATGGGCAAGGGCCAGATCTGGGTCAACGGGCACCACGTCGGCCGGTACTGGTCGCACAAGGCCTCCGGCAACTGCGGCGGCTGCAGCTACACCGGCACGTACAGCGAGACCAAGTGCCAGAGCAACTGCGGCGACATCTCTCAGAGATGGTACGTCATTCACTTGTCTAGTAGATTTAACTCTGAACACCTACTGCCAAAAAAAAGCCGGATCGAACTGAACCTTAAATTTCTTTTGCGGAATTCAGGTACCACGTCCCGCGGTCATGGTTGAACCCGAGCGGGAACCTGCTGGTGGTACTAGAAGAGTTCGGCGGCGACTTGTCGGGCGTCACATTGATGACAAGGACGACATGAGAAAGAAAGATAGAAAGGGAAGGAAAAAGGTGATCGAATTGTGAATAATTTGCAGGAATTGGGAGAGAAGGAAGGGCACAGTTACCAATAATTTCTTCGCCATATCCATACATACATACGGCGTAGATACGGATACGATTGGTGTTTGTAACATCCCAAATAAGGGTTTATATTTCAAATGTATAAAAATATGATCTTAAAATTTTTGCTGCATCTTGTTGTCATTTAGTTTATTTGGATTCTCATCCAAGGTTTTATTGGATTTTAAACCTAAACATCAAATTATGGAAAACGTAAACCGAATGAATAAAGAAAACAAAATGAAATGAAAGTGGGTGATTAAATACAAACTTAGCGTATTGCACTGAATATAAAATGAGAAATAGTGGGATTATATTTTGCAAATCTTCCCCCAAAACAATTAATGAAAATGCAAGTAAACAGGAATTTCGAAGAATTTTTGATAAAAATATAATACAAGGAAAAACCCTAGAAAAATTATATAAGGATCTACATTAGGTCAGAAGCTAACCCTAAATTTTTCAGAATTTTTAGAGTTAAATTTCTACATCTAAAAATTCACTTAACTTCCAGCTTTCACAAAAATAAGAAAACCCTAAAATCTTTTCCTCCCCTCCTCTCACTGACTGCAGGCCCCAACTGTAGGGATCGTCTCCCACGCAGCGCCGCCCACGGCACCAGCACACGCCGTGCCACACCATTGCCTTGCCCACGGTTTGGACTAATACGCCGCTGGATTGGCATGCCCTGACCGCATCGCCCGGCCAACCCCACGCCCTGGCTATCCTTAATTGCCCCAATCAAGTCCCCAGCGCTCAACTGTCACCCTTACCATGCCCCGTCAGCTCAATGCCCATGCCGAGCTTCCCTCGCAAACTCTCCGTCCCTCTATCCATTTAAGGCCACTCGGAGCTCCACTAATCGCCATTTGCTACCCTAGTCACCATTCCTCCCCTACTTCCCTTTTTCATTGAGTAAAGCGACGAAGAAAGCCCGAGCACCATTTTGGCCAAGATGAACCACGAAGATCCTGATTTTGGCCTAATTTTTCGATGAGAAGGATACGTTCGGTAGTAGTCGCTCAGCTCTCACGATCCTGGCTACGAACTCGCAAGGCTTGAAACCACGCAATCGCTGAACTGTTCGACAAGTCGTTATCAACCGTGCACGAATACCCGGTTGATTTGATCACGAAGATCGATTCCTGCATGCACCGAAGAAGCACGCAAGAACAAGATAAATAAGCAATCTGAAATTATGAATATGAATGAAATACTTGATAAATTGGGATTCCGAGGCGGTATTATGGTTGGTCTAGTCGACACAAGCCAATACACCAAGTTGCATGGAAGCTAACTTTTAACTAAATAAAATCCGCGGAACTAGAGGGGAGGGGGCCAATACTTAAAGGAGGAAGAGGGAGGGGCGGTGGCACTGTTCACACGTGAGTAGTGCCGCGTGAACAGTACCCCCAAACCCTAGGTGGCCATATGGGCCAGGGAGGTGGCCGACCCAAATACCCTAAAGTGGTGGCTGTCCTTTGGACCCAATAATTAATACAAGGCCCTCGGCCCAATATAAGGTGGCTTAGCACCAGATATAAGTGAAGTAAATTTGTCATCGTCGGCCTGTTCGAGTAGAGTTTGATACAGCTGAATAGCCCAGTTGGAGGTGGAGTAGCAGTCGTATCCGAAGGGTTGATGTCCTCATCACAAGATGCCGCCATCTCCTCGTCGCAACTATGGAGCTCCTTCACCCCTATCTGTGTCATACCGTGTCCCGGAGCTCGAGCAACGTTTCCCCTATGATAATTTTATCTTCCCTCCACAGGAAATCGACATCGCCTGGTTCTTCCTCGACTCCGGCAGAAAACGCCACTTCCACCACGGCTTCTCCTACGGTGGGTCAAACCCCAATTGCTCTCGTTGGCACCATCTCCTAGCATCATGGATACTCCCCCGACCTCTCTTCTTTTTCCCTTTTGCATTTGCCATCTTCTCCGTGTGAAGGTCGTCCTCGCCACCATTGGCTCACGCCACTAGCACCGGTTGTCTCGGGCTCTCCTCTTCGTTTCGGTAGGCCCCTTGTGCCCTAGTATTGCTCGTGCGCACATCGTTTAGACTTGGGCACTCGCTTTGCGGTATGGTCTGTCGACTAGGGGTGGATCTGGGCCTCGGGAAGGGTGGGCTATAGCTCGAGGCCCAAACAAAATAACAGTGCAAAAGTTTTTTACATATGGGCAAAAAACAGTAGAAGCAGCCATATAGCCTGAGGCATTCGAGCCAGCCCAGCCAATGCGCAGATGTGCTACCGCTGACGTCTCCTTCCCCGGTTCCCCCACTCCATCCACATCCAGCCCTAATCCCCTTCCCCTACTCCATCGGCGGCTCCAGGGCTAGCTCGGCTCCCTCGGCCCTTGCCCCTCGCGACCTTGCCCGCCGGCCGCCCCTCTCGGCTCCCTCCGCGCCCTCCCTCATGCCTGACGTCGCGCCCGCGCCCCCTCCGTGGCTCCATCGATCCATCCTTGCCCGGTGCAGCGCCCATGGCCCGTGCCTGTAGGGATACGGGTAGGCTACGCTAGCAATAATTCAAAATTTCTACCACGTAAAGCAGGATGCCAAGCAAGATAGATGATCACAGATCATTACCACTAGACGCAGCGATGCACGGAAGTAGAGTCGAGCAGCCTCAGTCCGACGATGAACGCGCCGATGTAGTGGTCGAGATGATCGCCCAACGTTCCTCCAAAGAGCCTCCACGCCTCCTTGTGAAGATAGCGATTGTCCTCGCCGCAATAAAGCGACCGCAGAGCGCCTCACTGTATCCACACGCCCAGAAGGAACAACGTGCACGGTGTGCTAGCACCAAGTTGCACTGAAGGCTCTCTCAAGAAGATGGCGGCTAGGGTTTTGGTGGAAACAACTCATGTCCTTTTCTTAGCCTCAAGCATCTCTTTATATATAGTGCCCGTGTCGGATTATATCCGAACACGCTTACTAATCATATTCGCATCGGTTTGTTCCATCCCCTTAAGTGTGTGACCGTTAGATTTATGTGTAATCGGTTGTGACTGAAACCCTTTCCGACCACGAGTCGTCGAGCGGTCCCTAGCGGGACATAACGATTCCTAATACACACAAATTATATCTGACGAACCTTAATGCAATATGATCTACGACTAGGTCCTCATCACTTACGACTGTGTCCTATCTTTATACGCACTACCAGCACTCTGGTCACGACTAATTCGTAAACTCTCACGACGAGTTTTCACCACTCTGTGATTTCGTTCGATCGCCTACGACTTGCTCGTATCACCATATGACTCATCCGATCCGATCGAACTAAGCGACTTACTCTAGTATTTTCCTTTGCCTCACGATATCCGGTTTGAACTCCGTGAGATAATGTGTCATCCATGGACTATTCAAAATTTTCTCGATCGAGTCGCTTGATAACCTTATATGGTCGAACACTTCGACTACTAGTGGCATGGCCATGCACTTTCTTTATTCGATCACTGAGGCCCGAGACATCTCTCCGTTATGTTAGGAGGGCAAATCCTATATCCGACTGCCACATCCTCCGCATGTTTCATAGCATACCCGATAGCTACCTTTATAACTACCCACCATTTGAGTAGCGCTGGCAACCCCTAAGAGTGCTATTACGCATGTAGGGAACCATACCGATCTCGGTCTAAGGATTATACATCATCGATGCTTGAGACCAACTAATGACACATAGAATCATAACAATCTCTATAGTGTCTCAAGGTGAGTCAATCCAACCCCATGTTCTCTAACATGTGTTTACATTATTGATTTGATATCCCTATATCCATGACCGTGAAACATGATCATCAATCAATACATGTACCGGCGAGAGTCACTAGTGTTCGATCGCGACATTCACTGTGGGATACTTTTAGAACGACATCATATAAGTCGAATAGTTTCACCAACAAGTCACATACTCGCTGATCTTCGTAACTAACGATTCATTCAAGGAACGTAATAACATTTATTCAAAAACTCATAAACATAGACGTGATACAATCATATCCATGATTGCCTCTAGGGCATATCACCAACAATCTCCCACTTGCACTAGAGTCAATCATATAGGTATCGAATACCCATAGCTCTTATGTGCGCCTCATGCTTAGGTTACGGGAGAGACTTTGTCAACGGATCAAGCAATATTCAAACCGTGTGCACTTTGCATATCTTCACATCACTCTCTCAACGATCTCACGAATAATGTGATATCGCCAAGTATGTGCTTGGACTTTGATGCGATCTAGGCTCCTTAGCTTGTGCAATGGCTCCACTATTATCACAATAGAGATCCATTGACTAGAAGCACTCTAAACCACACCCACTCACTAATGAACTTTTTAATCCATACGCCTTTCGCAGCTTCCAAGTCGCAATGTACTCACCTCGGACGAGAATCAGACACGCCTTGCTTGGAACTTTTCCACCATCGCTCCTCCATTTAAGCAAAACACAAACCCCGATTGCGATCTGAAATCATCCTTGTCGGCTTGGAAGCTAGCATCGGTGTAACCATTTACGACCAGCTCTTCCTCACCACCAAATACAAGGAATGCATCCTTAGTCCTTCTCAAGTACTTAAGGATATTCTTGATCGCTATCCAGTTGACCTTCACCCGATCCGATTGATATCCGCCAGAATACTTAGAGCATACGACACATCCGTCGTGTGCTCAACATGGCATATATGATAGATCCAATAGTCGAAGTATATGGAATTCTACTCATTTTGTCTCGCTCATCAGTGGTCGTAGGGCACTGAGTCTAGCTAAGATTAATACCATGTGACATGGGCAAGAAGTCCTTTTTGGAATCTTGCAAGTTGAACCGCTTCAACACCTTGTCAATGTACATGTCTTGGCTTAATCCAATTAGCCTCTTAGATCTATCTCTATAGATCCTTATACTAAGAATATATGTCGTGATCTCCTAAATCTTTCATTGAGAAACTATTTCTTAATGAAGTTTTAATGATTCAAGCATTGGAATATTATTTTCACCAAGAGTATGTCATCTACATACAAGATCGTAAACACAAGCTTGCTCCACTAACCTTCTTGTAAACACAAGGTTCTTCTTCATTCTTGATGAAGTCAAACCCTTGACCACTTCATCAAAACGAATGTTCCAACTCCGAGATGCTTGCTTTAATCTATAGATGGACTTCTTAGCTTGCATACCTTTCTAGCTTCCTTTGATCGACAAAACCTCAGTCGTGTTATGTACACATCCTCACTTAGGTTTCCATTTAGGAAAACCGCTTTGACATCCATCCGCCATATCTCATAGTCGAAATATGCAGCAATAGCTAGAATGATCCGGATAGACTTAAGCATAGCGACAGGAGAGAAGGTTTCATCATAATCAACACCTTGAATTTGCTTGAAACCCTTCGCAACTAGTCGTGCCTTATGAATGTGAATATTTCCATCCATATCTATCTTTTTCTTAAAAATCCACTTGAACTCAATGGTTTTAACACCATCAGGTGCATCAACCAAGTTTCAAACTTGATTGTCATGCATGGACTTTATTTCGGATCTCATGGCCTCAAGCCATGACTCAGAGTCTAGGTCTACCATCGCTTCCGAATAAGTATTAGACTCACCATTATTCAATAATAAAACGTCATGCCCATACCTTATAGGCAATTGACGGGGCCTTTAGATCTACGGGGTCGATGCTTCATCTACGTGTTTAACAATATTTTGTTCATCCCGTAGAGGCTCAAGAGGAGTTGAAACATTTTCGGATGTTTTATCAAATTTCTTCGAGTTGCACCTTACTCCCACTGACTCCTTTGGAAAGAAACTCTTTCTCCAAGAAGACACCATTACGCAACAAACACTTTGTTTTCATCCCGCTTATAAAATAATATCCTTTAGTTTCCTTACGATACCCCACAAAGAAGCACTTATCGACTTGGGTATGAGTTTATCGACGCCAAACGCTTGACATATGCCTCACTACCCCATACCTTGAGAAAGACAAGCCGACACTTCCTGTCCATATCTCATATGGTGTCTTCTACTATTTTTGATGGAACCCTATTTAATGTGAAAGCCTGCTTCTAGAGCGTATCCCCGAATCGCAATGGAAGATCGATTGGCTCATCATTGACCGAACCATGTCCAACAATGTTCGGTTCCGCTGCTCGATACCCCATTCCATTGAGGCGTTCCTGGCGGAGTGAGTTGTGGAACGATTCCACACTTCTTTAGATGATCACCAAACTCATGGCTCAAATATTCACCTCCACGATCCGATCGTAGACATTTGATTGTCTTGCAAGTTGATTTTGTACCTCATTTTGAAATTCCTTGAACATTTCAAAGGATTCCACTTATGTCTCATCAAGTAGACATAGCCATATCCGTTGAAATCATCGCAAAAGTTATGAAGTACTGAAAACCACCTCTGGCTGACGTGCTCATAGCTCCACATACATCCGAATGTACAAGGGCTAACAAGTCACTCGCCCTTTCACCTCTGGTCGTGGAAGGTGCCTTTGTCATCTTGCCAAGTAAACAAGATTCACATGTTTCAAATGATTCAAAATCAAATGAGGTTAGAAGACCATTTTTATGGAGCTTCATCATGCGCTTCTGATTTATATGACCAAGTCGACAATGTCAGATAAAAGTGGGATTCATTCCATTGGGTCGAAGTCTCTTAGCATCAACGTTATAAATAGGCATATCCTCAAGATTCAAAACATACAATCCATTCACCAATGGAGCATGGCCATAAAGCATATCTTCAAAATAGATTGAACAACAATTGTTCTTTATTCTGAATTCATAACCCTCTGCTCCTAAGCATGAAGCAGAAATAATGTTTTTGCTTAAGGCTGGAACATAATAACAATTATTTAGTTCAATAACTAATCCTGAAGGTAAAGGTAAAGGTAATGGTAAAGTGCCAACAGCTAATGCAGCAACTCTTGCTCCATTGCCTACGCGAAGATCAACATCTCCTCTTGTCAAACTTCTACTCCTTATTAGTCCCTGCATCGAATTGCAAATATGAGCAACCGATCCAGATCAAATACCCAAGAACTGCCTGAGAAGTGGCAAGATTAATTTGTATAACATTTATACCGAATCGAAGTTATATTTCCTTTGTTCTTTTCTGCTAAGTACTTCTTGCAATTTCTCTTCCAATGCCCAGTCTCATGACAATGGTAACATTCTGTGTCAGGATTAGGACCCAGTTTAAGCTTCTTAAGCTTAGCCTTGAGACTCTCGATCTCATCTTTAGTCTTTCCTTTACCTTTTCCCTTTCCCGACTTGCCCTTATTCTTGAAGGTTGTAGTCTTTTGAACCATCATCACATGATTGGAACTTTTCTTGATGCTCTCCTCAGCACCCTTAAGCATACCATGTAACTCGGTCATTGATTTCTCCATACCATTCATATGAAAATTCAGTATGACTGGCTCAAAGCTCGCAGGGAGCGATTGGAGAATCACATTAGTAGCCAACTCTTGACTAAGAGGAAAACCAAGTTTTTCCAAGCTCTCAATGAGACCAATCATTTTGATCACATGAGGACTGACCGGGTTACCTTCTGACAGCCTGCAAGAAAACAATGCCTTAGAGGTGTTGAACCTCTCTGCCCTTGCTTGATCCTGAAACATACCCTTCAGACTCACAATCATATTGTAAGCATCGTGGTCTCATATTGCTTCAAGCTCAGAGTTCATGGTTGCAAGCATTAGGCGAGGCACATCGATCGCGTCATTGCAATGCTTCTCATAAGCATTCTTTTTAGTTCGAGTAACATCAGCACTAGGTTCCTCAGGATAGGGATTCTCTAGAACATATTCCTTCTTTCCTTGTTTGAGAACAATTCTCAGATTACGAAACCAGTCAATAAAATTTGAACCATTCAACTTTTTCTTTTCAAGAATAGATCGCAAATTAAAGGTAGGTGCAGAAGAAGTAGTAGGTGCCATGATCTACAACAGAAAATATATGCGAAGATTTAGCACTATGTTTATGATAGATCTTCTATTAATCACTCATGTTAGTGGTTATGTTCGACCAGTCTATGACCTGCTCATATCACCATACGACATGTTTGGACCTGGTCGTATCACCATACGACCAGTGGTCGAACTTAACTTAACAATAGATAACAAAATATACTCCCACTATAAACCATGTTTCCCTCAAACAACATATAGTGAGTCCAAGATCCGTAAATCATTAAGTTCTAGTGAGCTTTGGCATCACTGCTAGAAACCTAGTGATTTAAGGTAGGCAACCTCTTGCCAATCATATCGCATATGACTCTTGTTTGTTGGGTGACATCTTTATGCCCCGGCAATCAACACCATGCCTCAAAGCCCAAAACTATTTTGATAGCCTTATCAAGTCAAACCAACACTATGCATGTGGGTGTCCGACACCCACCCCATCTTATTAAGATAGTTAATGGCACCCTACTTTGGTAGACCTGCCAATTAACGATCAAAATCGTGATAGGTGTAGAAATTGGAAAGGCATCAATTTTACTTAATCTTTCTGAGGGATACTATTTTATCATGTCAAAACATGTAATGATAAAGCATGATTAAATAGCATGACAGGAATGAACACAAACATTCACAGATAATCAAATTGAACTGTGAGATAGTATAGCCCTCAACATGTCGATCTCCATCAGCATGCTTCCTGTTCTCCGACCACCATGCTAGAAGTCTTCGACCGCATTCATCTACTAAGCATTTACTCCTAAACGCTAGTAAAGAATTATATTGGATAATTTCAAGCATCACATGTCGGTATGCAGGCCGTTATACAATAATATGTAGCTCGATGGCTATCTTACAGCATGACATGTAGGCCATGAAAATCCATTCATGCATCACATACACAATGGGCCATACTATTCACATCAAACCCTGCAAAAATAAGTTATGCATAGAATCCAATTCTACCGGGCAACATGAACACATACTATCTATAACGCACGGTACGAAAACCCAGTACGACAGTCCGATGGCGGAACTCCGACCGGTAGGAGTATCATGCAAGATAGTCGAAAAACAAGTCGAGCGAATCATATGGTGCTCTTAAAATGCGCCTCCTCGGAAAACCCATCTACTATCGTCGAACAAAGATCGATCCTATCGACCAGTGCCTAGATCGTTTCATCCATATGAACCAATCTAGGTTATCAGACCAAACTAGTAACAGATCTAATCTACTACTGCCACATATCCAGTATATGCGACCGATCTAGATAAAAAAAAACTATGCAAGATGGCTCTGATACCACTGTAGGGATACGGGTAGGCTACACTAGCAACAATTCAAAATTTCTACTACGTAAACTAGGATGCCAAGCAAGATAGATGATCACAGATCATTACCACTAGACGCGCAGTACAGCGGAAGTAGAGTCGGAGTAGCCTAGTTCGACGATGAACGCGTCGATGTAGTGGTCGTAGATGATCGTCCAACTTTTTCTCCAGCAGCCTCCACAGTTCCTTGTGAAGATAGTGGATCGTCCTCAGCGCAACAAAGCGACCGCAGAGCTCTACGGTATCCACACATCCAGAGAAGGAACAACCGTGCACGGTGTGCTAGCACCAAGTCGCACGGAAGGCTCTCTCAAGAAGATGGCGCTATGGTTAAACAACTCACGCCCTTTTCTTAGCCTCAAGCATCTCCTTATATATAGTGCCCGTGTCGGATTCTATCCAACACGCTTACTAATCGTATTTGTAACTGGTTTGTTCCACCTCGCTAAGTGTGTGACCGTTAGGTTTATGTGTAATCGGTTGTGACTGAAAACCCTTTCCGACCACGAGTCGTAGCGGTCCCTAGCAGACATAACGATTCTCGAATACACACAAATTATATCGGACGAACCTTAATGCAATATGATCTACGACTAGGTCCTCATCACTTACGCACTGGTCCTATCTTTATACGACTACCGCACTCTCACACGACTAATTCGTAACTCCTTACGACCGTGTTTCGACCACTCAGTGATTTCGCTCGATCGCCACGACTTGCTCAGATCACCATACGACTCGTCCGGATCCGATCGAACTAAGCGACTTTTACTCTAGTATTTTCCATTTGCCTCAAGATATCCGTTTGAAGTCCAGTGAGATAATGTGTCATCCATGGACTGCTCAATATTTTCTCGATCGAGTCGTTGGATAACCTTATGTGGTCGAACACTTCGACTACTAGTGGCATGGCCATGCACTTTCTTTATCTCGATCACTGAGGCCCAGACATCTCTCCCGTTATGTTAGGAGGGCAAATCCATATCCGACAGCCACATCCTCCACATGTTTCATAGCATACCCAAAGCTACCTTTATAACTACCTGCTATTTAGTAGCGCTTAGCAACCCCTAAGAGTGCTATTACGCATGTAGGGAACCATGCTGATCTCAGGTCTAAGGATTATACATCATCATTGCTTGAGACCAACTAATGACACATAGAATCATAACAATCTCTATAGTGTCTCAAGGTGAGTCAATCCAACCCCATGTTCTCTAACATGTGTTTACATTATTGATTTGATATCCCTATATCCATGACCGTGAAACATGATCATCAATCAATACATGTATCGGAATCGTGAGTCACTGATGTTCCGATCAGTGACATTTGACCAGGGATACTTTTAGAACGACATCATATAAGTCGAAGAGTTTCACCAACAAGTCACATACTCGTTGATCTTCAGAACTAACGATTCATTCAAGGAATAGAATAACATTTATTCAAAAACTCATAAACATAGACGTGATACAATCATCTCCATGATTGCCTCTAGGGCATATCACCAACAGTGCCATCCTCGACGGTCGACGCAACACCTTGGGCGGCTGCGGTTCTTCTCGACCGCTGACGACCGTGACGCAGCGCCTCCACCCTCTAGGCTCTAGGGTGAGCCGGTCAGGGCTCCCGCCTCCCTGCCTTCCTCGATGTAGCGGCAAGATCACCAACAGCACGCTTCCTGTGCTTCAGCTCGCTCCACCGCTCCTCGCTTGGCCCCACGCGCCACGCTGTGCTCGACTTGAGGCCCCTTGCGCCACTCCGCCCGCGGCGCCACCGATGGCATCGCGCCCGACTTCGCCTTTGCCACCGCGCGCGCCCGCGCCTCGCCCGCCCGCCCGCTCTACCCGGCTCTTCCCACTCCCTGCTCGCCTCTCTGCGCATCACCGCGCCATCGGGCTCCCTCAATGTCGTGTGAAAATTAGGAATTGAGGTAATGACTAATGAGATCTGGTGAATAGTGATGACTGGTGTCATGTGATGTTTAAATAAATGTGAATTGTGTATATCAAGATGTTCAATGAATCAATGTTGGATATGGTCAGGTCATATGGACTATGATTGATTACTTGATTGGTTGTAGTCTCGTAGAGTGTAGACTTGTAGTTCTTCTGTTCAGGACTGAGGGGCATTGTGCAGTGTGTCGTGTGCGGATAATGGAGTAATGGACCATATGGTTGTAGACATGTAGTTCAGTAGTTGCTCGACTTATACTGCTTTGGTTCTTTACTTTCTTGGTGTAAAATTAACTTGTTGCCTGCATATTGTTAATAAGTGTATTGTTTATTTAGGAATTAAAGATAAAAAATGAAGAGAAGCGAGACATTGTCATCTTATTTTTCAATACAAACACAACAGTCCAACCAGTCATACCTCTTTTTGATTTTTTTTTTATGTTGTCTTTGTAGGTTCTGGTACTTGTCTAACTATTGACGAAGAAATGGTGGGCTAGGTTAGAGATGAAATCTTTGTTATTTAGGTACTCAATTTGTATCTATAAGATGCTATATTATTTATGTTTTGTCATGTTTTTCTTATTATATTTTATGTTGAAGCATTTTTGATAAAGTTTCATGTCAATGAAGTATTTGTGGCTTATTTTTTTGTTATGTCTTGTTGTGGGTAGAAATTAGCGTTAGTTTTAAGATGTTGGCCTGTTAGAATTTAGCCCGAGGCGTGATCTAATCCTAGATTCGCCACTGTTGTCGACCGTTGGAGCACCGTCGCCAAATATCACCGCACCGCCGCTGTGGTTCACCGGGATCCTCGCCGCCGGTACCAGTGGGGTCGCCTAGACCATGGGGATCCATGTCAAGCATCCACCGGCCACTTCGCAGCTCGGCTCGCCGGTGACAAGCGTGGCCATGAGTGAGCCAAGAGCGTCTCCGCTCTGTCCTGAGCGGACAATTACTGTGCAGACCACATTAATGGTCAAATCTCTGTCCTAAAGCGCTAATCAATGATCATTGTCGGTTAAATATCGTTTAAATACTGAGTTAATTGCACTGGTTTCCGTAGCGTCTTACTGCCACACGGGCCCAAGCACAATAACTGCACAATGATTCCACCTCAGGAGCCAAAACCATGTGATGTGGACTCCGGTCCACACGCACTATTTTGTAGACCGACCCTATGACACGTAGGTCCCACCTGTAAGTGAATAACTTTCCTTAAGAAAATAAATGGAAAAGAAAATTAAAAACCCATAGGGCCCACCTGTCATAGACTGAGATTTTCAGTTGGAATATAAATCAAAAATAAAATGGAAAAGGGGGATGGACCCCACCTGTCATAGAGACACTCTCTCTTTTCTTTTTCCTGGATTTTTCAACCGAATCAACTTCAATCCTTAATAACTTTTGCCACAGAACTTCAAATGAGTTGATTTTTATCTCTAAATTTATCTAAAATCATAATCTACCTGAATATGCAAAAAAAAAAATTGGATTTGGTTATTATTTGAATTTATTTGAATTATTTAATTGATTCCCGGCTCTTTTTGCAATAGACGTTGTTGCGTGAACGAAATCTTCGACAACCAACCGATCTCATATTCAGGACAACCTAAGCAAGGTAAGCACCCCCTTTGATCATATTGATCCTACTATTTTACTTATTGTATTTCTTTTTTCAAATCTATTATTGCATGCGTGTATGTTCGATAAGAAAATCAATGCTATGAATGGGAACTCGGTAGTTGTTAATCCTATTTGATGCATGAACTCCTTTGATATGTTGATGTCCTTACTGATTGTAGACATTAGGATATGGGTTAGACAATATGTGATGTCAACTTGGGAATTTGAGTGCGAATACCGCACAACCGCTAAGTAGACTGATAGATTTTTCTGAAAGGATATAAAAGGGCAATATAACAAATGTGGATTTGGAAGATTTGTGGAAAATGTCTAGAGGGGTGTGCCTCTATTATTTTGGTATAAAACAAAATGCAAAACCTAGTTTTGGACTTGGTCGAGTTATATTATATGTTGGAAAAGTGGGAAGAGAGTCTCACTAGTAGATAGGGGTAGATTCTCACCCGGGTCAATTAAGGACCAAACACTAGCAAATCTAGATCTAGGACTTACGTACAACCACATATGCCAATATGGTGATGGCCTTAGCTAATTAAGTCATCGAAAAACTAGCCTTGCACATAGGTAGGTGTAACGTCCCGTTTGTCCTGTGTCTTTAAGCTTTTTAAAATAAAAATAACCATTTGGTTTTGTTGAGAGTTCAAAGCTTAATTTGAAGACTTCTGAAATTTGGAGATTTAACTTGAACTAATCAAACTTCAATTAATCCCTTTTGGTTGATTTAGAGTTATTGCTGCTCTTTGGCTTTTAGCCTCTTTTCTCTGCTTGCCTTATTTGCCCTTCAGGCTAGCCCCCCCTCTCTCTCTAGACCTTCCTCTTGCTGGACATTCCCCTATGTCCAGATCCATCTCATCTTTCTAACCTTCCCTTTTTCTTTTCTTCATCTCTCAGGACCTCCTTTGAGTTCCTCTTTTGGATCTTCTCCTTTTGGAGATATCCTCCCTTGGATCTTTCCTTTTACCCAGATCTCTTCTCTGTTGGGATCAAAGGAGTCCAGACCTCCCCATTGTTGGTTTGAATCTCTTGGTCTAAGCCCCTATCCCTGTCTAGGTCTCCTTTAATCCAGACCTCTTTCCCCGTTTGTACCTCCCCGTGGACCTCTTAACGTTCTTTTGGAAACCCCTGAGTTCGTTTGGGCATTCCAGAGTCCCTCTGGACCTCCTTGTACCCATATGGACCTTTTTGTATCCATATGGAACCCCTTCTGGACCTCCCCCTTGTCCTTTGGACCTCCTCTGTGTCCTTTAGGACCTCCCCGTGTCCTTTAGGACCTTCCCTAGCCTATTTGGACCTCACTTGCATTCTTTTGGATCTCCTTCGCTTGACCCAAGGGTCCGCACTCCTTCCGCTTTGATCGAAGGTCCGCACTCCTTAAGCCTAGACCTCCTTAGCGCTGGATTCGCCGCTGCTTTTGCGTCGCATCGCTCAAGGTTTTGCCTTCACGTAAGGACCGTTCGATGCTTTTGGACGGCCCAATCCTGAGGGCACGTTCGCTGGTCCGAACGTCCCATCCCTCTAGAACCGTCCGATCTGAATCGGACGGCCTGGCCTCGTTGACCCGTTCGCTCGGTCCGAACGGCCCCTTTGTTTTGCTCCACCCGATCTTGATCCAACGGCCCCAGCCTTCCCCGCGTATCCTTGTCTCTGCGGACCTTCCCCTTGCTTTTGATCTTGACCGTCGGACCTCCTCCTTTGGAGATCTAACCGTCAGGACCTCCCCTTGCTTTTGATCTTGGCCGTCGGACCTCCTCCTTTGGAGATCTAACCGTCAGGACCTCCTCCTTGCTTTTGATCTTGACCGTCGGACCTCCTCCTTTGGAGATCTAACCGTCAGGACCTCCCCTTGCTTTTGACCTTGACCGTCGGACCTCCCTTTTGGAGATCTAACCGTCAGGACCTCCTCCTTACTTTTGATCTTGATCGTCAGACCTCCTCCTTTGGAGATCTAACCGTTAGGACCTCCCCTTGCTTTTGATCTTGATCTTGACCGTCGGACCTCCTCCTTTGGAGATCTAACCGTCAGGACCTCCTCCTTGCTTTTGATCTTGACCGTCGAACCTCCTCCTTTGGAGATCTAACCGTTAGGACCTCCCCTTGCTTTTGATCTTGACCGTCGAACCTCCTCTTTTGGAGATCTAACCGTCAGGACCTCCCCTTGCTTTTGATCTTGACTGTCGGACCTCCCTTTTGGAGATCTAACCATCAGGACCTCCTCGTGTTGTGTCTTTTGGACCTCTTGTCCATAGGACCTCCTCGTTGGGTATCTGTTGGACCTCTTGTCCACAAGATCTCCTTGTTGTTTCGTATCTCCTCTATGTGTTTAGACCTTTGTGGCCTAGACCTTCTCCTCTGTGTGTTTAGACCTCTGTGGTCTAGACCTCCCTCACTGTGTGTTTAGACCTCTGTGGTCTAGACCTCTCTCTCTGAGTGTGTAGACCTCTATGTCCTAGACCTCCTCCTCTGTGTGTTTAGACCTTTGTGGTCTAGACCTTCTCCTCTGTGTGTTTAGATCTCTGTGGTCTAGACCTCCCTCTGTGTGTGTTTAGACCTCTGTGGTCTAGACCTCCCTCTCTGTGTGTTTAGACCTCTGTGGTCTAGACCTTCTCCTCTGAGTGTTTAGACCTTTGTGGTCTAGACCTTGTCCTCTGTGTGTTTAGACCTTTGTGGTCTAGACCTCTTCCTCTGTGTGTTTAGACCTTTGTGGTCTAGACCTCTTCCTCTGTGTGTTTAGACCCTTGTGGGCTAGACCTCCTCTTTGCGCAGACCTCTTTGTTGCCTTAGGACCACCTGTCCTTGCAGGACCTCCTCCTTGGACCTCCTCGCAGGACCTCCACCTTGGATCTTCTCACAGGACCTCCTCCTAGGACCTCCTCCTTGGACCTCCTTGCAAGACCTCCACCTTGGACCTCTTTGCAGGACCTCCACCTTGACCTTGTCTGACCTGCATCATTTACTCGAACCCTTCGTATACCGCACTAGTCCAGATCACGCTAGTGCACACAGGTTAACATAGGTAAATATCGATCCACACAAACGATAATTAAAGTAAACGATTAGTTTGAATAACAAATAAGGGTTTTGACCTTATGGTCGAAGTTTACACTTATTAAGCCACGCAGGCCAACAGAAATAAAGCAAAGAATGAACGGAAAACTCCAGCCAGATCCCACCAATTCACCACAGCAACCGACCGAATCCGCACCTTAACGCACGATCGCCTTCAACGAACTCCTCCTCGAAAGCAAGCGTAGACTCCTCCTCTTCAGAGGTTTGGGCGCAAGTTTTACAACAAGCGTGAGTACACAACCGTACTTCGCAAATCATACCACGAATGCAATGTATAGATGCAGCTTATTCCAAAGAAAAGGCTTCGTGGTTCTTTGCATAAAAGCAACATTTGCAATTGAATACAAATAATAGATTGAAAGCATAAATCAAAACAAATAGACAATAATAATTTTAACATTTGTTTCCACAAAGACACACACTTAAATGTATTATTTCACATAGCCATATGATTGAGGTCACACACTCTCATCCCAACATTTTATGAAAACTACCTCATGTGAAATCCCGAGCATGTCCATGACCATGACGCGCTATTCGAATAGATTAATTTAACACTCGCAGAGGTTGTACACTTTACCCACAAGATACAACTAGTGTAGCAAGCACCAATCGTAATAAAACAATTGTAAACTTCATCTCAAACATTGACATTCCCACAGTGTTTACAAACCGCTATACCACCACATAGAATTGGTATAACACACACCGCCGGGACGTGGAAGACGACCGCCCCGCGATGCAACCACCAAGTAGTCACACCTCCACCTGTCACACACCCTAACCTATCCACTCAACATCAATGCCGAGAATCCATAACTTACTGTTAGGCCCGTCCCATACTGTGCATGTGGTCGCACAAGAAGGCTCGGTTCCAATGGCGCACAAAGTTAAGTCCTTAATTGACCAAGGCAAGACTTCCATTTTCTAACTAAGTCACAAAGACCAACATTCCCATCACATAGACCACCATGTCACACGCCTCCACCACTTGCCTCGGGCCTAAATCCTTTACCACCCGCTTGGTTTTAGTGCAACACATGCCATCACGAAGTAATAACACATAGCACACGCTTACACAAAGTTCCATAGTCACTTAGTCATAGTTCATATTTGCAACTTTCATGAGATGTGAGACTCGTAGCATGGCT
Source organism: Ampelocalamus luodianensis (assembly GCA_036346255.1). Classification (NCBI taxonomy): domain Eukaryota; kingdom Viridiplantae; phylum Streptophyta; class Magnoliopsida; order Poales; family Poaceae; genus Ampelocalamus; species Ampelocalamus luodianensis. Next base: position 125,545 of record JAYEVH010000153.1, on the reverse strand, counting down.
AAGCAATTGTACTCGATCTAACCAACCCACGTTGGTGCTATAATAATACCAACTAGTAACCAATCTAGGTGACAAGGAATTATGACATACAAGGCCAAGGTGTCATAACAATTTGGATAATAACTATGCCCAAAGCATTTAAATAAATAATTAAAGTAGAATACAATAATTTAACACAAAGTAATTTGAAACCTGGGTTCAAGATGATCAAAGGTATGACTTGCCTTGGAAAAGGTCTATGTACTGGTCTTGATCTTGGGGTGCTCCTTCTTCCACAAAATTCCCCGACGAATCGACGTCTACTCGCAAACGAAACAAAAACAAACAAAACAAATAAATAACAGAGGCAAAACTAACTCCAAAAATTAAATAAAAATCTCAGATAAATAGAGCTTGAATTTAGATAAATTTAGAAATTTGAATGGGCTCAATCGGAGTTAGGATGCAAAAGTTATGGGCTTTGGAAGATTGGAAATCTAAAAGAAACCCTAATTCTGATTTTCTGGAATTTCCGAATTTCTTTTCTATTGAAAAATCGGATTATTGGGCAATGCTGACGTCATCGGAGACGTTCGGACGGGGTGACAGTTGGCACGACAGTGGGTCCCACTGCCGCTGACACGGCTCACGCGTGACTGGTCTACCGAGCCTCGGGGCTGGGGACCCGTGGACTGCCCACGCAGGCGCACACGTGGGTGGTGACTGGGCGACACCCGCCGCCACGTCGCGACGATGCCCACGCCGGCGCCGACGTGGACGGCCACGCGCTCCATGCCGATAACGGCGCTCGACCGCACGGCAACGGCGATCGGCGGCGCCCGGCGAGGTCCGATGGTACCAGACGGAAGCCCTTGTTATTGCGAACCCGATGGTGCACTCACGAGTGGCGGAGGCACACGGAGATGGCCGGCGGCGACGTTCAAGCGGAGGAGCAGCCGGTATTTGTTTGATCGGAGTTCGTGATGCTCGGCGAAGTGGACAGCACCGGGAGATTGCTTATGCTCGTGCGATGTTTGGTGGTGCGGGCGGCGAGCTCGACGGCACCGACGGCGGCGAAGAGCTCGCCGGAGTCCTGCGTGTGAAACCCTAGAATCGGCGGGGGCGGCGCGCAGGGGCTCTCGGTTACGGGGTTTGGGGTTTCATGCGGGAGAGAGACATCCTCGGGGCCTTTTATAGGGAGGTCTGGAGGGCTAGGGAGGCGTGCGGCGGCGGAAACCCTAAAGGAGTCCGAGAAGAACCCGAAGCGAAACTCCGAGTTTGAAAGGAAAATCAAGATATGATTTTACCAGCAATGGATACGGGGAGATAGGAGATAAGATTTGGCGGCAAAAACCGGGGAGTTTTAGTTTGGAAAGCCCGTTGTCGGATTGAGCTTCTAGAAGCTCCAATGGCGGGCGCGGCACCGACTCGGACGCGGGGAAGAAGCGGCGCGGAGACGACGACCTTGGCGGGCCCACCTGCCGCCGAGTGGGGCGGGTGTGCATGGCGCGAGGCTTCGCCGAGTGGGCCGCGAGCGGCCGTCTTGCGCGGAAGAGGAGTGTTGGGCGTGAGAGATGCGGCCCGAAAGGATTTCCGAGATTTTAATAGTTTTTCTAATTTAGAAAATACCAGAAATTCAAATAAGCAATAGAAAATAGCAAATGAACTCAGAAAAATCTAGAAAATATATCTGAGCACATAGAACCCAAATAAAATAGTTTTGGCTATTGTTCCACTTGGGATTATTTACATTAAATGTTTTTGTTTGCAAAGTCCAATATTAAGCTTTTGAAATAAATTCAAATAAAATACAAATGGTGAATTTTCTTCCTACTAACTATTTAAAAGATTTTTAAGCTCAGAAAATTGGGATGTTACAAACCTCCCCCCTTGAAGGAATCTCGACCCCTAGATTCAAAGCTAGCTAGAGAAAAGGCTAGGAAACTCGGCTTCGGCTCTTCTTTACGCTCCCACGTTGCTTCTCCTTCTGAGTGGTTGCTCCACTGGACCTTGCAAAAACGAACCGTCTTGCTTCTTGTGAGGCGCTCTGCGACATCCAAAATCTTGACGGGCTACTCCTCTTTCAACTCAATTGATTCCAACGGGGCTTGCTCTTCGCACACGAAGGCACTTCTTTAATCGAGAGACATGGAAGACATCATGCACTCGTTAACGATCGCGCAACGGCACGGTGTAAGCTACTTCTCCACGACGCCCAAGATCTTGAACGGACCAACATACTGGGGCAAGCTTCCTTTGGCATGAAACCTTTGACACCTCCGAGCGGGTCACTCAAGATAAACGAAATCCTCGTGTTCAAAATCGAGATCACGGCGACGATTATCGCGATAGCTCTTACGCCTAGACCGAGCTATCTTCAATCTTTCTCTCGATCATGGCCACTTGCTCTTCTCGCTTCGAATGATGTCCGACCGAAACCGATCGCTCACTTGTTTCGACCAATTCAACGGGGTTCGGCAGGCACGGCCATACAAAGCTTCAAATGGTGACATTTGCAGACTAGCCTGGTAACTATTGTTGTACGAAAATTCTGCAGACGGTAAACTTTTATCCCATCGGGCAGCATTAGCTAGAGCACAAGCTCTCAGCATATCCTCCAATATCTGATTGACTCTTTCAGTCTGCCCATCTGTCTGTGGGTGATACGCAGTACTGAAATTTAGATGAGTACCCAAGGCTTCATGCAAACTCTGCAAAAAACGAGAGGTGAACTGCGATCCTCGATCTGATACTATCTTCTTGGGCACACCGTGCAAACTAACAATTCTGGCCATGTACAACTCCGCAAGGCGATCTCCTGATACGTGGTTTTGACGGGCAGGAAATGGGCGACCTTGGTTAGACGATCGACTATTACCCAGATCGAATCGTAACCCGATTGAGTCTTGGGTAAACCGGTAATGAAATCCATGCCGATCTCTTCCCACTTCCATTCTGGAATCTTCAGCGGTTGCAGCAATCCTGTGCCGGTCTCGGTGTTCGCCTTTACTTTCTCGCAGTGTCGCACAAGGCAACGAACTCGCGACTTCTCGCTTCAAATTTGGCCACCAAAATTTAGTCTTGACATCCCGGTACATCTTGGTACTTCCAGGTGTATCGAATACTTTGAGTCATGGGCTTCCTTCAAGATTAATCGTTTTAGACCATCGATATCCGTACACAGATACGACCATTAATCCAGTATGTCTTTATCATCCTTGGTGAAATCTTTGAATTTCCTTCGCCATTTTGACCTTGATGTCCGACAACACAGATCCTTTGGTTGTGCTTCACGAATTTGCTTCTCCGGTAGATCAGTATTTCCAAATTGGCTACAAATCCTTCGGCACAACTTCTAGCTTTAGCTTCGAATTCTTCATAAAGTTCGCAACTTCCTTTACTTCCAAAGCATTGCAGTAACTCTTACGACTTAGAGCATCTGCAACTACGTTGGCTTTTCCGGGATGGTAGTGGATTCCAAGATTATAATCCTTGATCAATTCCAACCATCTTCTCTGCCTCATGTTCAAATCTGACTGGGTGAAGATATACTTTAGACTCTTATGATCTGTGTAGACTTCACAGCGATTACCGATGAGGTAATGTCGCCAAATCTTTAAAGCATGCACCACGGCAGCTAATTCCAGATCATGAGTAGGGTAATTCTCCTCGTGAGGTCTCAACTGTCTTGACGCATAAGCGACAGCTCTTCCTCCTTGCATCAGGATGCATCCTAATCATTGACGCGAAGCATCACAATAGATATCGAAATCCTTGCGAATATCTGGCAGAATCAGCACTGGGGCTGAAGTCAAACGTTTCTTCAACTCTTGAAAACTTTCCTCACAGGCTGGAGTCCAAGTGAACTTTTTCTCCTTCTTCAACAATTGCGTAAGGGGCTTAGCAATCGATGAGAATCCTTCATGAAACGCGGTAATAACTCGCCATTCCCAAGAAATCGCGAATCGAGTCACGGCCTTGGGCTGCTCCCAATGTAGCATCGCTTTAACTTTACCGAGGTCAATCACTATTTCTACTGTCATCACGTGACCAAGGAAATCAACTTCCTTTTTCCGTAAGTCACACTTATCAACTTAGCATACAACCGATGCTCTGAGTTTTTCCAATATTATCCTTAAATGCTCTCGCGTGTTCTTCCTCCGACTTAGAGTACACCGTAATATCATCAATGAACACAACTACAAACTTGTCCAAATATTCCATGAATACTTTATTCATCATGTTCATGAAGTATGCGGGGCATTAGTCGCACCAAAGGACATGACTAAGAACTCATAATGTCCATACCGTGTTGAGAAAGCGGTCTTCTGATATCCTTAGGACAAATCTTTAGTGGTGGTAACCCGATCGCAGTCGATCTTTGAGAATAATCCGCTCCTTTCATCCGATCAAACAGATCATCTATCCGGGTAGTGGGTACTTGTTCTTGATAGTAACTTCGCTGAGCTAACGGTAATCAATACACATCCTCATACTTCCATCTTTCTTCTTGACAAACAACACCGGCGCTCCCCATGGCGGCGAACTAGGTCTCACGAAACCTTTCAAGAAGATCTTCTATCCGCTTCTTCATTCTACCAACTCATCTACCGCATCCGATAAGGTCTCTTTGAAATTGGTGCTGTCCCCGCACTAGGTCGATGACAAACTCAATGTTACGATCCGGTGGCATTCCCGTAATTCTTCCTAAACACATCCGGATATTCACCGACCACCGGTACTTCTTCTAAGGAAAGGGTCTTCAAACTGCTTATTAGCAAATGTCCATCACGAATCGAGGTGGCTAGAAACTCTACCTTGTTTCCTTTGGCATCTCGATCGTTACTACTTCTTCGCCACAATCTAGCACGCTTTGTGCTTGATAACCAATCCATGCCAAGAATGACATCTAGGTTTGGGTGTCTAGAACAATTAGGTTGGCTAGAAACTCAACTCCAGCTATGAGTAACTTAGCTCCTAAACATCCCACTCTAGTACTTAGCTCGCTCCAGCGATCGGACTAACAGAGTATGCTTAAGTTGCATAACTTCCAAATTATTCTTGGTTGCAAACATTCCAATCAAACAAAACCGATGCAGTCGAGTTAACCGTAAACTTACCCAAAGACGACGTCCGGTGACTCGGGGCTCCTTCCAGAGTGACGTGGTTGACACGGCCTCGATCACGGATCGTGGTGCTCCTCCACTTGATCGCAACTTGTGAAGCTCCTCGGTTGATGCTCGTGCCGGTGTCTTGGATGGAGTAGCTCCAAGGTTGAAGCGCATCGAGTGATTGTTCCTCCTTGCGACACCGTTGGCAAATGTCCCCGGCCGACGACAGCGTAATGCACCTTTGTGCGCTCTACTAGTTGCTTCTGAATTGGGGTTGACAGTGCGGGGTTGCGGAAGTTCCGAGCAACCGGACGGGCGCTAAAGTTGGTGCAGTGCTCAACGGTCCGGGTGGAAACTCGTTGAACCGTGGCCGCACTCGTTCTTGCCCTCTCGCCGTGATTGATGGTTCCTTGCCGAGCCATCCGCGCTTCTGCTATCCTCCGCCTCCTTGCGTTTGTCCTCCAAAACAAAGGCTTTGTTGACCAAATTTCTTGGAAATCGTGAAAAGTATGGGCGATCAAACCGACTTGCGTACCAGTGTTTAGTCCTTCAAAAGCGACTCGCGAGCCTTGTCCGTGGCTACATCTTCCGCCGCGTAGCGAGCTAGCCGAGAAAACTTGTTGAGGTAGTCGACATCGACATAGCTCCTGCTTGAGAGCGGAACTCATCCTTCTTCGGATCGATAATGCCTTCGCACGTGATACCGCGAATGTCGCGTAAAATTCCTCCCATGTGATATCCTGTGGCGCCTCATGGGCGGCACGTAAGTTCTCCCACCATTCAGCCAGCAGTTGTCTTCCATCCGTGAGTGGCATACGTAACCTTTTCACGATCGGCGCCGACCGAGTGATCGCAGCTTTCTTTCAATAACTCGAGCCAATCATCCGCTTCCACCGGAGAGACGTGTCCGAAAATGTTGGTGGACGAGTCCTCATAAATTCGCAAGTTTGGATGGTCCATGGTGACCATGAGCACCGGGCTCCATACGTTGATTGTTGTTGTTGTTGTTCGTTGTGCATAGCTTGCATCCGAGTCATCATAGTGTTCATCACCGAGTCCAGGCTGCCATGAAAGCTCCAAAGTTCTCGCAAGTCAATTGGAGGTGCTTGTGGCGAACCGCCTCGCTGGTGGTTGCTCATTGCTTCTGGTCTTGGGTACCGAACCACTAGTAGCACCGACGAGTTTGAACCATCTGGCGAAGCCCCATGGGTTAGATAAGGTAGCAAGCACAAGATAAGTTGAGAACTAAGCAGGGGCATGTTAAACCCAACAAAACACAGATCAAGAAACTCAAATGAAACACCTTTATTACTTAGGGTCTTAGCATGGCTGCAACAAAAGCCTAAGGGCCTCTGCAGCTCATACTCGCACACAAAAGAAACAACGACCTAAGCACACAAAACTACCGCCAAAGGGCGACTCACTAAATCAAATCGCTAAGCTCGAAAATCGAGACTACGACCACTACTCGAGAAAGCCTCCACAACCGCGCGACGCTCCCGACGGTATGAGACTCGAAGTGAGCCGATCTTGGCAACCGATCTCGATGCTCGAATCGTGCGCAGAACGGGCGTTCGGTGCAACCGCTCACCGCTCTCCGCTCTGCATCTTCTTCGCTCAATCGGGCCTTCCTCCGATCTTCTTCGTAATCCTCCTCGGTCTTCCTCTTCTTCGGGGACTTGGTCGAGAGGATCTCCGCAGTGGCGACCTTCTCTTGACTCTCTACAAGGCTTCATAGACATGATCCAACTCTGTGATGGTCCTTCCAAAGCTTCCTCTGGCGGCCACAAACCGTGCGAGGTGCACGATCAGAAGCGTTGTTCTCTCCTTCGCGGACGGTAGCGTGTCGGGCAAGTCCACACCGCAGCTCTGGGTGGTAACGGAAGACGGTGTCCTAAAGCTCCGTGCGTAGATGTTGCGAATACGCAGCATGGCCAAGCGCGACGACTCGGATACCTTCCACCAAGTGATCTTCCTCACGAGACGCGAAGGTTGGCTCGCTTGTCGCTCCTCCCGGCGTAGATCGTCAGCGGCAAATCACTCCACGGTTCGCCCATTCACAATCCGGGGCTTGTTGCCGACGTCAATGGACGATCAAAACCCCAAGAACCCGAGCAACTTCCAAAGCTCGGCAAAGATACCCTCCAAAGGCGCCACCATAGCTCAAGACGAGGCATCCACAAGAAAGACGAACAGGTAAGAGCAACTTTAAAACGGCGGAGAGAAAAGATTATAGCAAAAGTTGAGGCGAGAGAGATATGAGAAGAGTTAAGCAATCAATTAACTTTGCAAGTTAATTTTTCTTTTAGAAAATAATTTGGACACTCTAAAGACGGCCAATCTAACTAAGGTCAAGACCTCTGATCCAACCTCGCTCGATACCACCTCTGCCGGGACCTGCATCACGATTCTCGAACCCTCGTATACCGCACTAGTCCAGATCACGCTAGTGCACACAGGGTTAACATAGGTAAATATCGATCCACACAAACGATAATTAAAGTAAATGATTAGTTTGAATAACAAATAAGGGTTTTGACCTTATGGTCGAGTTTACACTTATTAAGCCACGCAGGGCCAACAGGAAATAAAGCAGCAGCGGAACGGAAAAATTCCAGCGTAGATCCCACCAATTCACCACAGGCAACCGACTGGGATCCAGACCTTAACGCACGATCAGCCTTCAACGAACTCCTCCTCGAAAGCAAGCGTAGACTCCTCCTCTTCTGTAGGTTTGGGCGCAAGTTTTACAACAAGCGTGAGTACACAACCGTACTCACAAATCATACCACAGAATGCAATGTATAGATGCAGGCTTATTCCAAAGAAAAGACTTCTGTGGTTCTTTTGCATAAAAGCAACATTTGCAATTGAATACAAATAATAGATTGAAAGCATAAATCAAAACAAATAGACAATAATAATTTTAACATTTGTTTCACAAAGACACACAAATAAATGATTATTTCACATAGCCATATGATTGAGGTCACACTCTCATCCCAACATTTTATGAAAACTACCTCATGTGAAATCCCTAGCATGTCCATGACCATGACGCGCTATTCGAATAGATTAATTTAACACTCTGCAGAGGTTGTACACTTTACCCACAAGATACAATTAGTGTAGCAAGCACCAATCGTAACAAAACAGTTCAAACTTCATCTCAAACATTGACATTCCCAGGTGTGCTTACAAACCGCTATACCAGCTCACATAGAATTGGTATAACACACACCGCCGACGGGAAGACGATCGCCCCGCGATGCAACCACCAAGTAGTCACACCTCCACCGTCACACACCCTAACCTATCCACCAACATCAATGCCGAGAATCCATAACACTAAGTTAGGCCCGTCCCATACTAGGCATGTGGTCGCATGAGATGGCTCAGTTCAATGGCGCACAAAGTTAAGTCCTTAATTGATCAAGGCAAGACTTCCATTTTCTAACTAAGTCACAAAGACCAACATTCCCATCACATAGACCACCATGTCACACCTCTCCACCACTTGCCTCGTCTAAATCCTTTACCACCCAGCTGGTTTTAGTGCAACACATGCCATCACGAAGTAATAACACATAGCACAGCTTTACACAAAGTTCCATAGTCACTTAGTCATAGTTCATATTTGCAACTTTCATGAGATGTGAGACTCGAGCATGGCTAAGCAATTGTACTCAGATCTAACCAACCCACGTTGGTGCTATAATAATACCAACTAGTAACCAATCTAGGGTGACAAGGAATTATGACATACAAGGCCAAGGTGTGATAACAATTTGATAATAACTATGCCCAAAGCATTTAAATAAATAATTAAAGTAGAATGCAATAATTTAACACAAAGTAATTTGAAAACTGGGTTCAAGATGATCAAAGGTATGACTTGCCTTGAAAAGGTCTATGTACTGGTCTTGATCTTGGGGTGCTCCTTCTTCCACAAAATTCCCGACGAATCGACGTCTACTACTAAAACGAAACAAAACAAACAAAACAAATAAATAACAGAGGCAAAACTAACTCCAAAAATTAAATAAAAATCTCAGATAAATAGAGCTTGAAGTTAGATAAATTTAGAAATTTGAATGGGCTCAATCGAGTTAGGATGCAAAAGTTATGGGCTTTGAAGATTGGAAATCTAAAAGAAACCCTAATTTCGATTTTCCGAATTTCAATTTCTTTTCTATTGAAAATCGGATTATTGCGCAATGCTGACGTCATCGGAGACGTTCGGACGGGGTGACAGTTGGCCTGATAGGTGGGTCCCACTGCCGCTGACACGGCTCACGGTGGACTGGCCTACCGAGCCTCGGGCCGGGACGTGGATCGCCACGCAGCGCACACGCGGGTGGTGATCGGCGACACCGGCCGCCACGCTCGCGACGATGCCCACGCTGGCGCTGACGTGGACGGCCACGCTGCCCATGCCGACAACGGTGGCTCTGGACCGCACGGCAACGGCGACTGGCGGCGCTCGGCGAGGTCCGATGGTACCAGACGGAAGCCCTTGTTATTGCGAACCCGATGGTGCACTCACGAGTGGCGGAGGCACACGGAGATGGCCGGCGGCGACGTGCAAGCGGAGGAGCAGCTTCGGTATTTGTCGGATCGGAGTTCCGGCGATGCTCCGGCGAAGTGGACAGCACCAGGAGATTGCTTATGCTCGTGCGATGCTGGTGGTGCGATCGGCGAAGCTCGACGGCACCGACGGCGCGAAGAGCTCGCTCGGAGTCCTTGCGGTGAAAACCCTAGAATCGGCGGGGGCGGCGCGAGGCTCTCGGGTTCGGGTTTGGGGTTTCGATGCGGGAGAGATGATCCTCGGGGCCTTTTATAGGAGGTCCGAGGGCTAGGGAGGCGTGCGGCGCGAAACCCTAAAGGAGTCCGAGAAGAACCCGGCGAAACTCCGAAGTTTGAAAGGAAAATCAAGATATGATTTTACCAAAGAATGGATACTGGAGATAGGAGATAAAATTTGGCGGCAAAAACCGGAGTTTTAGTTTGGAAAGCCCGTCGTCTGATTGAGCTTCTAGAAGCTTTAATGGCGGGCGCAGACCGACTTCTGACGCGGAAGAAGCGGCGCGAGACGACGACCTTGGCGCCCACTGGCGGCCAGCGGGGGCGGGTGCGCGCGTGGCGAGGCTTCACATGAGTCAAGTCATGGCGGGCGGCCGTTGCGCGGAAGAGGAGTGTTGGGCCGTAGAGATGCGGCCCGAAAGGATTTTCGAGATTTTAATAGTTTTTCTAATTTAGAAAATACCAGAAATTCAAATAAGCAATAGAAAATAGCAAATGAACTCAGAAAAATTCTAGAAAAATCTAGAAAATATATCTGAGCACATAGAACCCAAATAAAATAGTTTTGGCTATTGTTCCACTTGGGATTATTTACATTAAATGTTTTTGATTGCAAAGTCCAATATTAAGCTTTTAAAATAAATTCAAATAAAATACAAATGGTGAATTTTCTTCCTACTAACTATTTAAAAGATTTTTAAGCTCAGAAAATTGGGATATTACAGACCTCCTCCTAGGACCTCCTCCTTGAACCTCCTCCTTGGACCTCCTTGCAGGACCTCCACCTTGTACCTCCTCGCAGGACCTCCTCTTTGGACCTCCTCCTTGGGCCTCCTCCTTGGACCTCCTCGTAGGACCTCCTTCTTGGACCTCCCCGTGATCTTTTTGCAAAGACCACCCTTGCGGTCAGACATCCCCTTGAGGTCATGACCTCTGGTATTTTTGCAAAGACCACCTTGGTGGGTTGAGACCACCCCTTTTGACTGGTCTGTTCACCCTAATTTGACTGGCCTCTTTGTTAGTCCTGACCCATCTCCTTTTGGCAGTCGTGTCAGTACCTTTTCTACCTCTTGTCCCATCTTTTCTATTGCAAAAGTCTGTGCCCTTTTAGTGTTGTCAGCCTTCCTCTTGTCCCCTCCTTTACCTATTTTAATTCTTTTTGTACCATCTGGCAGTGTACCTCTGCCACACTACCATTGAATCTGGCCACTTCCTTTTTGGTGTTCCTATTTCCCTTTTGCCTATGTTTAGTGCACCGAGGGGCACCCACTGCCTCCTTGTTCTTCACTCTAGCTTCACCCTCGGTTTCTCTTGATTTTGGGGAGCTTCTCAAGCTCCCCTGGTTCGGACCTCTTTGGATCTGGACCTCCCTCTCTCGGAACCTCACTCTCGGACCTCTTCCTCCCTGTGGACCTCCTCTCTGTTTGCCTTGAGTAAGTTCTTTTGAATTTCTTGGAGTTCTTCTTTGCTTATTTGGTTTCCTTACGCACGTATAGAGCCCGGTTTATTGCTGAGGAGTGCATGGTTCAAGCTATAGCAACCGAAGCCTTTTTTAGCAAGGAAGGCAAGTCGTGGACCTTGATCATTTTGATCCCATTTTGCAAAGTTAGTTTGATTTGTTAAACTTGCGTGGCTATCTTTACAGAAAATGGTTTGGGCAGTAGCTATATCCCACTTGATATTAAGCCTCCTTGGAAATTGGTACTTAACATGTTGACATGAACTCCTTTTTCACTTTAGTTTGGGTAATGTGTAACATCCCAGAGTGCTTTTACCAAAATAAAATAAATAAAGTTATTATTTTATTGAATTTTCTGAAATTTTAAAGAAGTTCTATTGCTTTATTTGAATTTTTGAAATTTTAAAAGTCAAAAGTGAAATTTATTTGAAGTTCTTGAAGTTTTATTTGGTTTGATCTAAAAAATAAAATTTTACTTAATTTCTAGAATATTCTGAGATTTTAAAAGATTTTTCCTAAATATTTTAATGCCAAAACAATTTATTTTGCAAAATTAATAGCCAATTATGAATTGGAAATATTTTTATTAAGTCCAAAATAAATAAGGGAATTTCTGTGAATTTTCTCATAATTTTTGGATTTTATTTGCTATTTTCTAAAGTCTATTTGAATTAATCAGATTAAATCAATTGAGAAATTATTTTAAAACCCCTAAAATGCTTTGGGCGAATAAAGCTCACCCAATCTTTTCTCGACACCTCCTACCCATTCGCCCGCTCCACCTCACCTTCACCACACCACCGCTCCCTCTTTTCTCGGTAGTTGGATCAACATCCAACGACCAAGAAATCTCCACGACACCTCGCCCTCCACGCCGTCCGATGCAAATCCAGCGTGGCGCGCACTTTCTTCCTCCTCCGTGTCTCTCTCCTTCGCACCCGCGACGCGGCCGCCATTTCGCCCGAGCCGAGCTCCATCTCCGCCGCTAATTTCTCCTTTTTCGCACTCGCGCAAGCGCATTCAAACCCCGCATCTTGCGCGCCCACTCCTGTCTTTTCCCTTCATCACACGCTAATTCGCCGGGACACCGCAATCTCCGCTGCCGCCTCCGCTCGCCCGATCCCCCGCCTCCGGCCTCCTTCGCCCCTATAAGAAGGAGCACCGGGTGCGCACTTTCGCACACAACCAAGCGCCCCAAGCCTCCTACCTCCTCCCCCTCTCAATCGTCGTGAATTCGAGGTTTTCCGGCGAACTCCGAAACTCCAATCTTCGTCTCTTCCGGCGCCGTCAAGCATTTCCTGGCCACCCCGACCACCTCATCGTCTTCGCCACATCTCTGCCGACCCTGTGCGCATCTTCCCGTCACCGGAGTTCCACCGGAACACCGTCGCCGCCGCAAGCCCGATCTCGCCGCCGGCTATCGCCGCGTCTTCAGGTGACCAAAACACGCGCACTCAACTCCCCGCATTCCCCTCTACCCACTCGTACCCTCGCCGGAGGCTAATCCGCCGCCATACGCGCCCGAGCCGTCGCCGGTCTCGCAGACATGGCACCGCCACGTGGTTGCCACCTTGGCGCCAGGTCAGCGCCACATCGCCTCCCTGCTCGCGTGTCCGCCCACGTGGCATGCCCGCGCGGCCAGTCCACGGCACCGACTCCCCATGGCTCGGTGGAACTCGTCCACCGTGAGCCGTGTCTAAGACACGTGGGACCCACGTGTCGGAAATTCTTTTAATTCTTTTAAATCCTGAAAATCAGCTGCTGATGTCATCATTGCGCAATAAAGCCATTTTCCTTTAGAAAAATAATTCCCAAAATTCAGAAAAACCCTAATTCTATCATTTTATGTATTTTCAAACTTCGAGAGCTCATATCTTTTGCATCCGAACTCCGATTGAGTCCATTCAAATTTGTAAATTCATATAAAATTGAGATCTAGCTAACTAAACCAAAATTATTTAATTTGGAGTTCATTTGAATTGTTATTTGAATTTGGCTTATTTCGCGATTAGATTTCGACGACTTCGGAGAGTCAGAATTCGACGCCGTTTGAAGAGCTTATAAGAGGATTGATTTTGACTGTATGATCATCGTGATTGTACACTTGGACTACCTGGAGAAAGTACTTGTGAGTACTGGGTGATCTGTTAAGGAAAACAACATCACCTCATCAAGCAAGGCAAGTTATACCCTTGATCATATTGATCCCAATATTTCAAATTATTTATATTCAGTTTTAAATTATTACTGCATGCATATGTTTATACAATTATTTTAATTCCCTGTTTTAAATTGCCTAGTTATTCCAATTTCCTTTGTATGGCCAATTTGAATGTTGAACATGAATACTTTGTCACCATTAGATGAAATGGTACTAAAATTAATCATATGCTTAGCCAATGCTTAGATCAAATATTGTATTTAGGAAATCTTAGCCAAATCTTCCAAATTTGACTTAAATTGGGTCTATGGTATTGTTTTACCATAGAAGGTTTATAAAATGCCTTTACTTGGAAAATAAAATGAAAATAGTTTGGACTTAGGCATAATGGATGTTTGGTGGGTGCATGTTCATGCACGGGCTTAATCTGGTTAGGGTTAAGGTCCAGGGTTATTTTAGAAAGTTGCCCAAGTCAGTTAAGGACCGGTCTTCGAGCCGTATCTTGCTATGCCTTACCGTACTACCACAAGTCTGGAGTGGGACAGATTTGGCTAAATAATTTGTGATGTCTTAGTGTCATTTGTGCTATATTGTTGGTGTGGGTGTCGGTCAGACAGTAGTCCCACCTGGCCCAAGAGGGGGCTCCCGGAGGATGGTTAGTCCAATGGCAGCGAAACCTTAGCGGGCATAAATACATTAAGACAGGACATTGTAAAGGCCTCATGATAATCACTTAGTTGCACACCTACGGAAGTGTGTGATGCGAACAGTACAAGTTGATTATCTTTTGTGGGTAAAGTTGTACAACCTCTACAGAGTGTAAAACTATTCGAATAGCCGTGTCCACGGTTACGGACATGCTGGCAAAGCCACTCAAAGTTAGACTCTGGTTTTGGTTTCAAAATGTTGTTGTAAAACAGTTTTAACATGGATGGGTGTCCATGAAAAAAGTTATGGGTTGAAACCCCGGGTTGGTGCCCGTGTTTATGTTGGTGTTAGGTTGGTGCCTACACTATCTTTGATAATTCAAAATTTATTTCAGTTATTGCGAAACTTGAGCTTTTGAACTTAGCAATGTATTTATTGTCAAATGTTGTTTTGCACAAATAACCCTATAAGTATTTCTATTGTTACACCCATGTATGCATGTCATCCTGTTACTTGACGGGTGTAACTTGCGAGCACGGAAGTTGTTCTCATACTTGCTTTATGAAAACAAAATTTCAGAGGAGAAAGACTTCACTGCAAGTTTGGATCGTGACGACTAGGCCGCTACCCCAGACGATTGCCTATGGCAGATTACTGGACTCTACTACTTCTTCGTCTTCCGCTGTGTTCTTTATTGTGGCTGTAAGCCTCTGTTGTAATAAACCCTGTTGATTATTAATAAAGTTGTGATATGAATTTGTTACCATATTTGTTTACTGTGTGAACTAGCGACTGATCATGGGACTAGTTCAGAAATGCACAGAGGATCTGGGATGTTAATCCTGGGTTCTGACATAATGCTTGTTGGTATCTTTTGTTATTGCCAACATGTGACCGTATGCTTATTGCTTAGCCTTGCTGTAGAACCGTGGGTCTAGTGAATCATGCCTCACTAATTAATAATCTTGACTAATGGAACTATGGAACCTGTGGTTGGTGCCACTGTTAAACAGCTATGGTGTGAGGCCGTAGCTGTGACGATTGTGGTGCAAGGCCACCTTGTTAAAATGTTGTAGTGCCAGCACTGGGTGATTCAATGGCCGGGTTGAACCCAAAAATCTGTTTTATGCTTGGGCAAGAAGGCAGGGAGTGAGTAGTGGGTGCTCCAGGGCTGGTCCCAGTGGAGTCACTTTGGGTTTGTTGAAGTCTTGCCTAAGCAACAGTTAAGGACTCAACTTTGTGTCTGTGGATCCGGGTATTCAGTGCAACCACAAGGTCATTTTATGGGGATGGCCTGGGCCGAATAATTCCTAATGAGCTGGCTTGGTGTTGTTATGGTTGAGCAAGTTGTATCGCAATGGTGCAAGAGGGGGCACCCAATAACCCGGTAAGGGGGACATGCGAAACCTTAGCGAGCAATCCCGAGCCAGTTCAAAGCTTTGTAAAGGCCTTGTCACGCTCTCTAGACTGCTCACCTTCGGAAGTAGCAAGGGTCTTTCCGGAACCCGTCCTGCTAGAGAGATCGTGAATTGTGGGTAAAGTCGTACACCTCTGTAGAGTGAAAAATCTATTCGAATAGCCAAGTCCTTGGTTATGGACATCTCCCGGAGAAGTGGTGCAAAAGGGTAGACTTTTGAAAAATGTGTCCCTGGGCGCTTCTGCGAGAGACTATGGCTTTGCCTCGAAGAGACCTTGGCCAGCTTTAGAGGGGCCATGGTTGGCTCGAGATGTGGTCCAAGGGCTGGTTCTAGCAGCTCTGGAGTGGGTGCTCCAGTGTGGTTGTGGTTGAGCTCCTGGTCATGGGTGTGACCAGCCCTCCCAAAAGTGGTCTTTTGGGAGCTCTGGAGTGGGTGCTCTAGAGTGGTTTTGGGAGTGAGTGGGTGCTCACGACCTCTCTTGAAATCAAAATGTATTTATGTATTATTGTTTTCACTTGAGCTTTTCAATCTACTTAGATTAATTGTTGTCAAATATTGCTTTTTGCAACTAACCTTACAGCCCTCTCTTGGCAAGCCTCGCATGAATATTTATTACATACACTTCCCCACGGCTTGCTGAGTACATTCAAAAGTACTCATGGCTTGTGCCCTCTGTTTTAATCAGCAGATGCAGGAATGTTCCAGGGAGCTCAAAGTTCAGTGAAGAAGAGGTCTTTGGAGACCATGTGACTTAGGGGACGTCCTCCACTCGCCACTCGATAGCCGGTGGGCTGATCGGTTGGACCTACTCGTGTTGTTTTTTGTCTCTGCTGTTAATGCTCTTTGTGTAGGCCCAAGTGGCTATCTCCTGTAAGAAGCTTGACCGAAAGGTCTTTATTAATATATTTTGTTTTGTATTCTGTTCTCTTAGCTTGTGTATGGATTTGATCACACCATTGTTTATCTGTGCGAGCTAGCAGGACTGATCATGGGACTGGCTCAGCATGCACAAAGGCCGGACCTCTAGGAGGTCTTGAGATCTCCTGGGAAGTCTTGGCAGACCTCCTCTCGGGATGTGCCGAGCGGGAATACCGCTCCTCCGTGCGGTAGTACCGTTGTTAAAAAAAATTGGGTCAGTTCTTTGTATCCCGAGAGAGGGCTGACAGTAGGCTGAAGAGTGCAGACAGGACCAACTGACCGTCCTGTCCAAAGGGGCTCCCTTCACCGAGGAGTTGGGATAAAACCTTCCGACACAACTACGAATGCCTCACTCAATGGGAGCAAATCCGGGTAAGTGAAGGGTATCCATTCGCTGGGCTAGTGCAGGGTTAGGACTAGGTGATGTAAAGGTTTCGACGCGTACTTTAGACTGCTTACATACGGTAGTGAGTGGTGGCATCGCCGGGTGCCGAACAGACTAGAGAATTCGTGTTATGCGGGTAAAGCTGTACAAACTCTACAGATTGTAAATCTATTATAATAGCCATGCTCACGGTCATGAGCGTGCTTAGTGCAGATGGTACGGGTTTAGTGTTGATTTTCGCAAAAACTGCCGTATTGGAAAAGCAAGGGAAATGGGTTGTGAATTGTTGAGTTAACTACCGAGTTATGGCTGAACATGAATTTGGCTCGCAGCCAAGGAGGCTTGCAAGTTGTAGTGGTTACTATTGTTGGATCATTCAAATAATTAGAACTGTCCAGAATCTTTTTAATTGCTCCTTCAAATTCCGTTGCAAAGTACTACTTATGAATATTGCAAATAAAATCTGCTTAATGCAAAATAACTTATAGTATAGAGCCTTCTCTTTTGATCAGCCCTGTATTTATATAAACCTTGCGATACAATACAAGTCTTACTGAGTACACAATGTACTCAATGTTGCTTATGTTGCTGTTTAGAGTGTGAAGAGGAGCCAATACCAGACAACGCTTTCTTCGCACTCGAAACCGGAGGGTCCGGTGATAGGTCTATCTAGGACCTTGTACCTTGTCGGTTGTCTGAGGGTCGGATGGGCAAGCCACTGGGATTTTGCCACTTCTATCTTTATTTTTGTTGCTACTTTACTCTGTTTAACCCTTGTTTATATTTGGCCGGTCGACCGCTGATGTAATAGTAGTACCGCTTAAGATAAGTACCCTTTTGCTTTACTTTATATGTGAATGTATGGATGTGAATGCCAATTGTTGTGAATGTGTGTACTAGCCACTGATCATGGGACTAGTACAGTACACACATAAGGTCTTCGGGTATTCCACGCTGTAACATCCCAATTTTCTGAGATTAAAAACCTTTTGAATAGTTAGTAGGGAGAAAAGTCACTATTTGGATTTATTTGAATTTAATTCAAAAGCTTAATATTGGACTTTACAATCAAAAACATTTAATGTGAATAATTACAACATGAACAATAGCCAAAACTATTTTATTTGGGTTCTATGTGCTCAGATATATTTTCTAGTTTTTTCTAGAATTTTTCTGAGTTTATTTGCTATTTTCTATTGCTTATTTGGATTTCTGGTATTTTACAAAATAGAAAAACTAATTAAAATCTCAGAAAAGCTCTTGGGCCAAAACCCAGCCCAAATCCTCCTCTCGCCCAGCTCTGTTCAGCCCACACCCGTGTGCGCGAGCCCACCTCCCTCTGACAGGTGGTCCCTGCGTGTCAGCCTCGCTTCCCCTCTCCTCGCACGAGTGCGTTAAACCTCATCCGTCCGATTCTCTTTGAACGGTCCGATAAGGCGCAGCCTTCGGGCGCCCGACGTCACAAGCGTTTTTGAGCCGTTCGATCAAGGTTGAACGGTCAGATGCGGCGTGATCGTTCGGGGACCCGAACGTCCCCTTGATTGTGAGCCGTTCGATCAGATTTGGACGGTTAACTCTCTTGGTCTGATGCACGTGTGGGCTTTCACGACATGTGGCCCCACGCCGTCGTCGTCTCTCCTCGCGCCGGCCGCTCTCCGCACGCGACCGCGTCGTCCGCCATGGATTGGAGCTCGAGCTCCGTACGACAACGCCGTTTTTCTATCTAAACCCCTTCTAGAAAACGTGCCAAATCCTATCTCTAACCTCTCCGCACACTTTTCTGTTAAAATCTTATCCCGAATCATATCTTATCCCCGGATTTCTGAAATTTGTTTCGTGTTCTTCACGGACTCGATTTGGGGATTCCTTATCCCGTGCCGCCCCGGCCCTATAAATAGGTCCCCGAGGTTCGCCCTGCCCTCTGCAACCCAGAGCCGCCACCCACGTCGCCCCGAGAGCCCTAGCGCCGCCGCAATCGGAGTTTTAGGGTTTTTCACCACCGGCCTTCTTCTCCGTTTTGCGCCATCGTCGACGTCGCCCTACCCTCGTGGTCTGCACCGCCGGGTTCGCCGTCGTTCGAGCTACCTCCAGGAGCCCTCACCGTCGCCAGCACCCCACCAGAACCCCCGTCCGACAAAAGCCGAGCCTCTCCGTCGCTCCGAGCTCACCGCTGGTCGCCACCGTCCACCCCAAGCACCCAGAGTTGCACCCTGAGGTTCGCAATAACCTCAGCTACATGCTGGTACCACTCACCGCCGGTGGATCGCCGCCGTTCGCCGTTGTCATCGGTTCCCGAGCGCCGCCGCCCATCGATCTGACATGTCACGCCACGTGGCTCGCCACCTTAGCGTGTGTGCATGTGTGTCGTCCTAGGTGGCGCCACGTCAGCGCCGTGTGGGCACGAGCGTGCCACCCGAGCTGGTCCCAGACTCCATAGGCTTAGTGGACTTAGTCTACCGTGAGCCATCTCACTAACATGTGGGTCCCACATGTCAGTAATGTCTTTTATTTCTTTTATTCCCAAAATTCTGTGCTGACGTCGTGCTTGCGCAATAATCCGATTTTTCTGTTAAGAAATAATTCGGAAATTCCAGTAAATCCAAAATTAGGGTTTCTTTTAGATTTAAACTTCTAGAGCCCATAACTTTTGCATCCGAACTCCGTTTGAGCCCATTCAAGTTCCAAAATTTATCTAAATTCGAGCTCTAGTTATCTGAGATTTTTATTTAATTTTTGAGGTTTGTTTTGCCTCTGTTATTTATTTGTTTTGTTTATTTTATTCGTTTGCGAGTAGACGTTGATACGTCGGGGAGCTTTGGAGAAGAAGGAGCACCTCAAGATCAAGACCAGTATCTAGACCTTTTCCAAGGCAAGTCATACCTTTGATCATCTTGAACCCATTTTTCAAATTACTTTGTTTCAAAGTATTGTATTTTACTTTAATTATGTATTTAAATGCTTTTGGGCATAGTTATCATCCAATTTGGTAATACACCTTGGCCTTGTATGTCATAATACCTTGTTACCCTAGATTGGTTATTAGTTGGTAATATTGTAGCACCAACGTGGGTTGGTTAGATGCGAGTATAATTGCTTAGCTATGCTACGAGTCTCACATCTCATTGGAGTTGCAAATATTAAATCTTACTAAGTGACTATGGAACTTTGTGTAAAACGGTGTGCTATGTGTTATTACTTCGTGATAGTACTAAAACCAACTGGGTGGTAAAGGATTTAGACTGAGGCAAGTGGTGGATACTGTGTGATATGGTGGAAGCTATGTGCATGGGAATAATGATCTTTGTGGCATAGTTAGAGAATGGAAGTCTTGCCTTGGTCAATTAAGGACTTAACTTTGTGCGTCATTGAACTGAACCTTACTGTACGACCACATGCCTGATGGGATGGGCCTAACTTAGTAGGTTATGGATTCTTGGCATTGATTACTCAGGCTGTAGGTTAGGCTATGGGTGGAGGTGTGTACTACAAGGTAGTCGCATCACGGGGCGGTTCGCCGTGTCCCTGTCCAACGATGTGTGTTATGCCAAAGCGCTTCGTTTGGGTTGGCATAGCGGTTTGTAAGCACGTCGGGAGTGTCAATGTTAAGATGAAGTTTCTGAACCGTTTTGTTATGATTAGTGCTTGCAACACTAGTTGTATCGTGTGGGTAAAGTGTACAACCTCTGCAGAGTGTTAAATCAATCTATTCGAATAGCCGCGTCCGCGGTCATGGACATGCTCGGGGATTTCACACAAGGGGTAGTTTTCATAAAATGTTTGGGATAGGAGCTATGTGATCTAAGTCATATGGCTATGTGAAATAATCTGTTTAGCTTTGTGTCTTTTTGAAAATAACTGTTAAATTAATATTGTCTATTTGTTTTAAACTGCATTTCAATCTATTATTGTATTCAATTGCAAATGTTGCCTTTATGCAAAAGAACCACAGAAGCCTTTTCTTTTGGAATAAGCCTGCATCTATAAATTGCATTCTGTGGTATGATTTGCGAGTACGGTTGTGTACTCACACTTGTTGTAAAACTTGCGCCCAAACCTACAGAAGAGGAGGAGTATACGCCTGCTTTCGAGGAGGAGTTCGTCGAAGGTTGCTGATCGTTAAGGTCCGGATCCCGCCACTGCCTATGGTGAATTGATGGATCTATGCTGAAGTTATTTCTGTTCACCGCTATTTTATTCTCTCATAGTTAGCTGCGTGGCTCAATAAGTGTAAACTCGACCATAAGATCAAAACCCTTATTTGTTATTCAAACTAATCGTTTACTTTATTTATCGCTTGTGTGGATTGATATTCACCTATGTTGACACTGTGTGCACTAGCGTGATCCTGAACTAGTGCATTATACACAGAGGGTTCCAGAATCGTAATTTTGGGTCCCGACACATGCCCAGGGGTCTGACAGCGTTCGTGGAATTTTTCGCAATATTAACACTTTTTGATATCATATTTACAGATGATGGTGCTCAAAATTCTTTGTCAAAAATGGCATCCCGTCCACACGACCGCCATGCGAAGGTGCTCTGCGCCGCCACTGGCTCTTGCGCACGACCGCCATGTAGTGATGCGCCAAGACAATCGTCGTGCGGTGGCCCCACTACCCACCATGTGCCCCCTCATGCCCCCTTCTCCGATTCTCCTATTAGGGTTAGGGTTTCCGTGGATTTCGTAGCATTTTAAAATATAGCAATTAGTTCAAAAAATTATAAAACTTTACGTGAATGCTCATAACACAGTGTACTTTCTTGTGTAATTTTTTTCCATAATTTTTCTCATTCTTATTTTACCTTGCAATTTCATTTAAGTGTACTCATTTTATCCCACCATGTGTCACCCCTTCCCCCTCCCACACGCATGGCCCCCCTCTCGCACGACCCCCCTCTGGTGGCCACATTTTGAACCGTTCATCCTTCCTCCTCCGCACATCTGCCAACTCCTCGTGGTTGTCCCCCCTTGCCTGCAGTGCTGCACATAGATAACGCATCCGAAATTCCTAGCGCCAACGTAGTGGCTCCTCCTTCGCTCGGCTATAAATACCGAAATCTCACAGTTGCTCTTCGCTCATCCCAATTGCGTTTCGCTTCTCATTCTGGTGCTCGTCGCCGAGAACTCAGAGAACTTAGCATAATTAAAAAAAATTGGAGATCAAGTATTTGCTTGCTGCTCGTCACTCAGCTTTTTTTGATAGCTTACCCTCGAAGGGCAGGTAATTAGTCGAATGCTTTTATCGTTATTACCTTAATTAATTAGTGTACTGGTTATTAATTAGTTATGAATTAGCTAGTTTACTGGTAATTAATTGGTTTAGAGGTAATTAATTAGTTCGCTGGTAATTAATTAATTAGTCGTAATTAGTTTAGTGGTTATCAGTCCCGCATATTAAATTAGTGTGAATTAACTACTCGTAATTTATTTAGTGCTAATTAATCAGTTGTAATTAGTTAGTTTAGTGATAATTAAATAGTTGTAATTAGTTAGTTTAGTCTCTGTTAATTATTTTCGTAGTAAATAATTAGTCGTATCTAATTACACATATGTAATCCATCACTTGCATGTAATTTGGCGTATCGAATAACACATATGTACTGCAAATGGGGTTGTTGTGGCTTTAGGTAATGTCGAACATGCAAGACATGTATGTGTTTTATGGTGATAGTCTCATACAGGCTAGACCTGTCCGGTTGGACCTATCGAGATGGTAGTGCAAGGTGGTCTGGGCGGAGGGGCTCGACGCGATAAATATTCATGAGCTTCGGAGTTGCATCCAGTGGGAGTTCGTCACGGAGGCAACGAGGAAGAAAGTTGTGATCGAGGGGATTACCTGCACGAATGATGTGTGGGAGCTCGTCAAGGTGGCTAGAAGAATAGCATGGAGCCAGTACATGCAGATTGCCTCCCAGCCCGAGGTGGCCATTTACAAGCCGATGGTGTACATGAATTTCGTACCCAGGGCGCCTGGCCACCTTGATGATGCCAGGGCTTCTACAAGCGGGCAAGCGTAGCCCGAGCCTGAAGACAGCAACACAGAATGTGCTGCCTCAGAGGATTGTCCCGCACATAATTTTGTGCAAAATGAGTGGGCAGAATCGTGGTGGTCGGCCCGCATTGATTGCCATGAGTATCTACCGGACCAGGCTCTCGGGTTGGAGTCCGACGAGGACGCCGACCCAAGCTCGGATGGTAGCGACGATGACGCACACTAGGTCGGTGGTCCGACCTTGGGAATTGTGTCATCGGAGGTGCCTTACGTGGCATCGAGACTTGATGATGCTGTAGTGTGTTCGCTCGTACTGCTGCAAGAAGAAGGCTCCAACTGGGGATTTGATGCTGAGACCCTCTTAGTAGGGCAGTGCTTCTCTAGCAAGGAGGCCGTGCAACAAGCCTTAGCACGGTACGCCTTGTCCATCAGCCGTGTATACTGAGTGCACTAGTCCAACCCCCGAACATTACGTAGTGAGATGCGTAGTGGAAGGCTGCCCTGGCAAGGTCCACGCTCACTGAGCAAAGATCTTCGACTCAGTATTCGCGGTCAAGGCGGTGACTGACCACACTTGCAAGCTTAGCAAGCCCCTGCGGTAGCATCAGAATGTGACTTCCGCATATGTGCCGAACCTCATCAAGCACCTAGTTGTGGCAGACGTGTCCATCTACTCCAAGCTGCTGATGTTGGAAGTCGCCAATCAGGTTGGCTATCCGATCAGCTACAGCAAGGTACAACGAGCCAAGCAGAAGGTCATCGAGTCCATATACAGGACATACGAAGAGGCGTACAACCTTGTGCCGAGATTACTTCACCAGATTGCCAAATCAAACCCCAACACATAAATAAATAAGCTTGAGCATGAAGATGCCGAGAAAGGGCCCAACCGCTTCATATTGGACTGGGTGTTCTGGGCTTTCACTCAGGCCATCGGGGGCTTCCAGTTTTGTCGTCCCGTCATGACGATGGATAGAACTTTCCTCATGGGGAGGTATGAGGGCACCATCCTCACCGTGGTGGTAGCCGATGCGAATGACCAGCTTCTCCTTGTGGCATTTGTCATTGTGGAGAGTGAGAACACATCTAGTTGGCGGTGGTTCCTGTCGAACATGAAGACAGTGGTGGTGGGTGACCGGCCCAACGTATGCTTTATCACAGACCGCAATGTTGGGTTGTTGGTGGCCATGAACACCATGCAGCATGGGACGCCCCCCCCCTTACTAGTGGAACGACGTGCCATCCAAGTGGTGCATGAGGTATCTTGCATCTAACTTATTCAAGTTGTACCACAATCAGGATGTCATGAAGACGTTCAAGGCATTGTGTCTGCAGAACCAGAGGCGGAAGTTTGACTCCATCTGGGGAGACCTCGAACGCCGGACTAAGAGGCATACAAGGGAGTCCACTCTGGAGGTACTGGAGGGAGAGCAACCCCATAGTGCCATAAGTTTCTCCGAGTGGATTAACGGCCACACTCCTAAATTGGAGAAATAGTCCCTTCTGTATGACACAGAAGGTGCAAGGTACGGGATTATAACGACCAACATGTCCGAGGTGTACAACAGCGTACTCAAAGGTGTGCGGTGCCCCCCATCACCGCGATCGTTGAGGAGACATGGACTCGCACTGTTGGTTATTTCGTCAATAGAGCCACCGCAGCCAAGTGACAGATGGAGGAAGGCAAGAAGTGGTCCGAGAACATATAGAGGCACATGGACAAGAAGATGGAGAAGGCCCGGATGCACGACATCCGGATGATCGATGGCCTCAGGAGGAAGTATGAGATCAGGCTTCGGTAGAAACACGTCAACAGTCATGCCAGGGGGAAAGGAAACAGGCATGCACCCTGGGTGATGTGGCGATATGCACCTGCAACAAGCCGAAGCTCCTGCACAAGCCATGCTCGCACATGTATAAGGCATGTGAGCAAATGAGGTAGATGTGTACATCATACATCTCCGAGTACTACGACATGTAGCAACTTTTCGGTACATAGAGTGCGGAGTTTCACTCGTACGGCTTGGAAATTAATTACAAGGATCTTTGGCTGGACATGGTGTAATGGGGCCCGAAGGACTTAAATACAACAGCGAAGAGGCGGCGGTAGACGCGAGACTTCTAGAATGACATGGATGCCAGCCAACATACCAGTATTAGCCGCACAAGCAAGTGCAGGATATACAAGACCCCTGGGCACTCAGCGAAGGATTGTCCCAACAGACCGAGCTCGTCTGGTCATCATTCCGTGTCGTAATATAATTTTTTTTCTCCGCCTTGTTTTCCTATGTATAGCGAAACTTGTACGAGTTATGCATAATTTGCACCCTTGCTATGTTCTTCACTGTACAGTGCACTGACATCCTTGCTACGTTTTTGTTATGTCGCAGGAAGACAATGAAGGTGCTACTGGCTTGAAGAGACTACAAACACCAATCAACTTATTTGAAGATGAATGTGCTTTCTGCCATTCATTTAGAATCAGACAGGTATCGAATCATTTGCATCTATCAAGTCACAGGTGATCTGCCGAAGTCTTCTTAGTTCTTACTGTTATGAACTTAGAGTCACAAATCAATCATGCTTCAAAATTCCCTATTTCTCATCACTACTGTAATGTTCTAACATGCCTATTTTTTATGCCATAGGATAATGGTCATGTTTTGTGCCTTGAACATGCATCAAAGGTGCTACTATGTGATGAGGTGAGCTGTGAGACCCCAGGGTATTTAGTTTGTAATGCTTAGCCTTCCATTGACTCTAGCATCACAAACAAAATATCCCGTGCCTCAGGAAAATGTATACTTCCCAGAATTGTAGTATACACATCCTTTTACAAAACAATACATCAATTCCATACAAGTTCCATACAACCGAACTAAAACTTTACAAGCAAAAAGCACACATAATAGTTATTACAAAAGGGAGGCCAACCGGCCAAGAACTAAAAGAACAGCGAAAGCAAAATGCCATAAGATGGTTATGAACAAGAGCCAACCAGTTTGCCCTACACCCACAAGGCAATCCGACCGGGCCGCCAAGCTAGTCGTCCACACCGCAGCAAAATTCACAAAAGTCGATCCCTTGGGGGATCAACCTCCTCAGCAACAATTAAGCAAAGCAAATGAGTACAAAAATGTACTCGTAAGACTTACGAGGAACAAACTTAGATATTACTACATGCAGGCTTTAATCAAAAGAGAAGGCTAAAGGTTCATTTCCAGCATAAAAGCAGATTTTATTTGCAATAAGTAATATATTGAAGGCAGTTTTAACAATCTGAATTTTATTTGATCAAATAACAGCGAGACAATAAGTAATAACAATAAGACATCCTAGAGATGACTAACCCAATAGCCATCACAACAATAGCACGAATTACCCATTCGTACCACCCACATCAAGTTTTAATTAAAAAGGTTATAGTCTAGTTATTGCGGGAAATAACCAAGCATGTCCATAACCTAGGACGAGGCTATTCGAATAGTTTGAACCCTGCAGGGGTGTACCAATGTACCCACACTTCAGACCGCCTTTTTGCTAAGCTATTAAGTATACTTCATTTGGTATGCCGGCACGGTTAAGCCCTACGAGATATTTCCAATGGATTGTATTAATTAAGAGTCGCACAAATGGGGGTTAACCCTTAGTGATCCGCCGACAATGAAGATCACAAGGACCCATACGTTTAGTCGGAAACACCGGCCCAGCCGAAGCAACTGTGAGTGTTCCTGGGTATGGAGAACCTAACCGGAACCCATCCCTCTCATCCCAAACGAACATTTTTCTCTACCACTACCACCAACGACTCATTAATTAACACCTCTCAAAGTACTAAGTCAAGAGAGGTCCCATATCCCTCTAGTGTGGTTAGCACGCAAAATTGTTTGGATCAATGGCGTAAGTAACTCGGTCCTTGATGACCCGGGCACCATTCCAGTCACACCATAAGATCACACCATCATACCAATGTGCCCAAGTCTAAAATATTTTATTTTCAGTTTGAGTTTTCACAAATAAACAAGGCACAAGGCGCTGAACATAAGCAATAATAAGTTTTGTGTGATCAAGGTCATCGACTAAGTCGATAACCGCCCAATTCTATCGGTAACTAAGCATTGCTAAGCATCATATCGTAAAGATAATAAAAAGACCATAAATCATTCACCGGGCTCTAATTCACCAGTGAGAATAATAACCTAGGGCAGTGGTAGGGGTGAACAATTTTAAGGCAACAATGCAACAGGATTAGTTACCTCTAAACGACAAAATTAACCTTTGACACAAAGAAGCATGCATACTTATTCTTTGCAAACAAGATATTAGAATTTAAAAGTAATAGGATCAATAAGATCAAATGATGCTACATCTGCTTGCCTTGCTGGGGATCACTTGTTTGCTGCAGAGGGTCACTCTCGCAGTCAACAATTTCTTTGGAACCTATCGCAAGAACGAGAAAATCCAATAAAAACGACGAACACCGAAAAAGACTCAAAATTCGAGGTCAACCAAAATCCATGAAATTTGTACAACAGGTAGAGAATGATTTTAGATAAATTTAGCAACAAGAATAATTCGATTTGGATTAAGTATGCAAAAGTTATAGCCTAAACAATTTCAGTCTGCTCGAAAAATCAAAATAAATTGCTTTCTATTACTGTTTATCGCACAAATGTCCAGAAAGTTTTGGAATATGAAATTTTTATGGTAGGCAGATGGTGACATCCTAAGGTCAGAAAAATTGGGTTTACTTCATTTGGAGTAAAAATGAATTTCCTATGATTTTTCTAAGTTATGAAACTAGGGCATAATTAATTTCAGATGCAAAGACATAATGAAAACATATTCTATACTAAAGCATATTAACAGAGGAACCTAACAAATTTGAGTTTGCTCAATTTAAAGTTACTGAGAAAAACTTATGCATTTTATAAGTTTACAGGAATTTTCTAGGGCACTATTAATGCTAAAACAAGTTAATACAACTTAAACCATTTTCTGGTACGGAATAGTGTCCAAACACATTTTTAGGTTAAAGTTCAGTTCAACAGGATAACGACAAAAGTTGAATCACTCTAAAAGAAGTTAAAATGAATTAGTTATGGACTTTTGAAGTTCAAAACAATTAACAGTTTGCAAATAAATGCTTTCGGGCTTTTCTTTGAAGACTAGCTCAACCGGGGAGGTCGGGGCCGTAGATCTGAAATCGCACGGCTCCAGCGCACGAGAGCACAAGACACACGAGCACCCACACGAAAGGACTCCAACGCGCCCTGAGGAGGTCTAGACCGTCATATCTAGATTTGACGGTCCAGATCTACAAGGGAGGTCCTAAGGGTTAAGGTTTACACGAGGGAGGTCCTAACGGCTAAGATATCGCAGAGGGAGGTCTTAACGGTCAAGATCAAACTGAGGGAGGTCCTGAACGATAAGATCTAATAGAGGGAAGGTCCTGAATTACTCAGATCTCCATGGAGAGGTCCTAAACGATATCTTTACAAAAGCTTAGGGAGGGTGGTCTGGACGGCCCAGATCTGCACAGAGGAGATCCTGGACGGCCAAGATCAACAAGGGGTGGTCCTGAAGTTTGTCAAGGTGGTCTCGTGTACGACAACAGGACTCCAGTACAGTGCGGTTTTGCTCGCCAGCTCGCCGTCGATGACTCCGGCCACAGCGGTGCAACCCAACGGTAGCAAAATGATTGCAATAGCATTGCGCACCCAGGGGACATACTCTCAACGGCTGAACAGACCTAAAACGTCGGCGAGATGGAAAGTGGCGGCGGCGCAAACACGGCCAAAAATGAAAATGGCAAAGGAGCTCCATAGCAGTTCAGATAGCGAGTGCCCAAGCACTAAGGGACTATTAGGAGGTTACCTTAGCACTGAGGAGGTCCAGAGGTGGTCGGGGGAGCTCTGGCGACGACGACCACCGCTGGCACTGAGGAAGATAACGCAGAGAAGGAGGTCTGAGCAAAATGCAACGCACCAAAAGGTGAGGTCAGCTTCGCAATGGCCTAAAGGTGGTCCACAAGCAACCAATTGAAGGGGAATGCCTTACCAGAGTTGAGGACGAAAACGACCTCCTTCGGTCGCACGAGGGCAAATCCAAAATTAGTTGCCTTCTGTTAAAGCAAACCAAAATCGGATTAGGGGATTTGCTCAAGGTTATGAGAGGGACTGGGCGACGCAAAAAGATCTGGAATGGAACCACTGGAGCACCGTCGACGACGAGGAGCTCGAGCGACCGACAATGGCGGAAACGAGGATCCTCTGGTGTTTTGCAAAGACACAGAGGGGTGTTCGGGTTTGTGAGGCGATGTGGAAAGAGAGCTAAGGAAGAGCTCCAGGACCCTTTATAGCCGGAGGGCGAAGGAGTAGAGCAAGGTCGAGCTCCACGGGTGCACCGAGTCAAGGCCCCTGCCATGGGCGCACTTGAAGTGACTGGGGCAGGTAGAAGGGGGACATTTGGGGGCAAAGTCACTGGCACGCATTTAATGTTGGTAGTAAAGAGCCGTTGACGAGGACGAAGAAGAAATGACAAGGCTCTGCTCCTCTGCCATGGCGCTCGTGCGCGAGGAAGATGATGATCAGGCTTAGGGGGCCCATAGTCAGTGAAAGACCAAAAGTGTTCCAGTCAAAAGAACAGAACAGTTAAGTCAAGAGATTGAGTTGGGAGGTCTTGACGGTAGGATTAGAAATGGAAGGCTACGATTTAAAGTAACGTTCAGAGGTCCTAACGTTCAAGGAGATCTGAGACACAGATCTACATACGAACGGCCCACGATCACCTAGGCGCTACACACGCACGCCCAAGGGTGGTCTGGAGGGTTGTCTTTGCAAAAGACCAACGGGGTGGTCTTTGCAAAAACACCGAAAGTGGTGTGAGGGTGGTCTCAGGGGAGGTCTTTGGAACCGACCCAAGGTGGTCTTTGCAAAGGCACATAGGGTGGTCCAAAGGGAGGTCTTGAGAGGGTGGTCTTTACAAAAAAGACATGAGGTGGTCGTGACCAAGGGTGGTCTGAACGAGAGGGAGGTCTGGGCGCTCCCGAAGATCTCAGCGGTAGGCAGGAGATCCAACGACTGACATTGATCGCGCCAAAAGGACTGAGCCCGAGTGCGCTAAGAGGTTGGGTTCGACCAAGAACTCGAGTCTGACTCGAACTCAAACCAAGATGTTGACTTAGGGTTTGAAATTGAGCTAGAAACTTTGAGGAAATTTTAAATGGAGCAAACTAACTCCAAAAATTCTGAAATTTTTACAAGAGCTTGCTAACTTTAAGATTGTCCTTATGTAAAACTCCCAGAGGTTTTATGCAAAGCATTTTTCTCCAAAAATTCTACAAGGTTTGTTCTAACGTTTGGATAAGAGTCAAAATGGTTTGACTGCCTCTTAAAATATTCAAACAATTTATAAAAATTGTGAAACTTTTCAGAGGGGTCACCCAACCAAGGAAAATACTTCCAAGGAGTTGAACACAAGATTTTCAAAAAGAAGTTCATGACTTTAGTCGAATGGGAGATATAGGTTTTTGATTTCCCACAATTCCTTTACAAGAATTACAGAAAAGTTCAAAAACAACAAGATGCAAGAAAAGTTTTAATTTCTACACTTTTTCTTACATTTGAAACACAAGCCAAGAACTGGGATGTTACATGAGCTCAGCAAGAAAAGAGATTGCCACGGAGACTAGTTGCACACACCTATTTTTTATGCCATAGGGCGCTCTTTATTAATTTATCAGTTTTCTATTGATGATATTCCTTAATATTGTATTGTACCACGAGCTAGATAACATTGCACATGAACCAACTGAGGGAAATATGTGGCGTGTAGATCATATAACAATGTACCGTAGCATTCCAAATGCACACAAGTTGGAGGTTACGATACATCGTTATATGATCTGCATGCCACATATTTTCCTCAGTTGGTTCATGAACAACCTTATCTAGCCTGTCGTACTCCTGTCGTATAATACAGTATTAAAGAACATCATCCATATTAAACTGATAAATAAACAAAGAGTGTCCTATTTGATCGGGTTACATGTGATAATACCCTCCTCCTTCATCCCGATTGTAATAAACCTGCGCGTGTTTTATGTAATGCTTGTAACGCTTGAAATGTCAACAATTATTTGTATGAAAACGTACATTGCAACTTCATTGCAAACCCTAATTCATGAAACCCTAATTAGGACGTGACCTCACTCTGTAAACCCTAATTCACGTGGACCTCATTCATACATTGCAGTCCTACCCGCCATCAAAATCACTATTGGCTATCTCATCGGCCAAAGATTTTCCAGAAGTAGAAAAAGTATAGCATATTTGGAATATCCCACAACCTCCTCTAGACCGCTAATATGTCATGCTGTCAAGACATGTATATCACCAAAATGTAACCCAGGATGTTTACATACAAGCACGTCTCCAGAAAGCAACATATTGTATATCGATGTCTCCAACGGAGTTGCAATGCAGCTTTTTTCCATACAATCCAAGTCACATAAAATCATGAAACCCTAATGTAACACCCCGGCTATTTGAAAGCCAACATGTTACCTAAATAATCTAACATACAACCATCAAGCAGAGGGTTTAAGCCAAACTCATCTAAGGATATTACGAGTTCCAAATTTAATAGAACAGTGATAGGAATAAAGAATAAATCCAATCTAGCATATCAAAAGGGATGACCAAGTATCACAGGTAGAAATAATCAACCATATTTAACTTCATTTATTACAGTTCATCACTAAACGTATCAAAGGTAGAATCAAGTCTTATTATTGAAATTGGAATATGGTGAATGAGTAAATAGTGCGTGTCTACTCCCTCCCAATAGAGTCATCCTCAACGATCACCTAAAATAAATAAACAAAGCAAGAGTGAGTCTGAGACTCAGCAAGTACAATGGATAATTAAACATACAGCAGATATGAACAAGACCACAACGTTAAAGAATATGAACATAGCACTGAATGTTTAATGAATGAATGGAATGAATGGATCTTTTGAATTGAATGGACTGCACTCCTACTTATACCGGTATAGCTAGTGACACACCCGTCAGTGTTCACTTAAGCCCGTATTTAACAAAATACAGGGATCCAAATTACCGTATGAAGAACGTTTCATACGGGTGTCCAAAACTGCCCACATTGGAATGGTGGGACTCACATGCCCATACTGGAATTGATGGAACTTTAGACTCCACTCCCGTGGACAGAACTTGAAAATGGATGCATGAATGAACTTATGAATAATGACTAACATCATCTATTATCATAAATAGAATGTTGTCTTTGGGGGCTAAAATGATTGCATTGTTGCAACTAGTAGGACCTATAGTGATATGTGGTCCAAGATCTTTTGTTTATTTTAATGGACCTAGAATTATCAAAAGTATGAAAATCTTGATCAATGCATTGGAGTATTGTGATTGAGTACTGGTAAGGTTGTGTATAAGGATTACGACGGTGTAGTTTAATGAGAGTAGAATTGTGAAGAAATCTAATCGTTATGATAATTATTGGAATAGAAGAGAATGTTGAGTTATTGTCAGGAATGACTTGGACTTAGTGAGTAACTCTCTAAGAGTTAGATTTGTTCTAAAGACAGTTTGGTCGAGAAAAATGTTTCCATGTTGATGTTAATGCTCAAGTATGTTTGGGTTCTGGGAATTTTAGGGATTTAATCTGAGGTTTTCCTTATCTTCTATATGAGAAGTTCGTTGTAGGGATCTTGGAGATTAAATTTGGGCTTTGCATTTTTATGCTAGAACTTGGGTCGCCCAATGATTATGTGCAGAGGAAGTAGAATAAGGTTGGATTCCAAACAGTGAGATGTACATTAATAGAACCCTTTTGATGAAGTATATTAGTGTGTGTGCTGAGAATGTCGAGTTGTTTATTCTTAAAAGATTGAGGTGATGTAATTGTGTGTGAGATCTATTTTGAGATACTTTTGCTGCTTGTGAACATTATTGATTTGTAAGGTTGGCCCCTTCAAGGGAGTTTTGTCTTCTTGTTGTGAAGCATAACACATTTATTCGCTTGGCATTTTGGATAATAGAATTTATCTTTTTCATATTCTTTATCAGGTGAAGTCTTGGCCATGTACTTCTTTTGGGAATAAATGGAGTGATGAAGTCTAATGTTTCTTCTTTAGGAAAGGAAGTGTCAAAACTCTTTTGCAACATTTTGTTGTGTTAAGTGAGAGATTCTAAGCATAGAAGATAACTGATATGGTATGGGTACCAAGTTGGGTCAATGACATGGTACATGATTAATCCTAACTAGAATATTGGAAGTGAGATCGATTAAGTTAATGTTGTCTTCTAGTAGTTCTTGATGAACTGTGATTAAAGGTAGGTTTATACCTACTAGGAGTACGAGATTTGTTAAGAAGTGTGAGATATTGATGAATTGGTCTGACCATTAAGATTGTGGAATTTGGTAAATTTCTTAAATAATTTGGAGTAATGAGTCTCAATGGATTAACCTAACCATTGGTGATGGTCATGATAAGGATGTGTAATTAAACGTTGGGATTTTGGGGTATGAGTTAGGAGCATTGTGAGTAGTGTCTTGGTGTCGTGATTCTTATTGAGTAAATTAATGGTGTAGGAGGTGATGCTTCGAGGTTAGCGGCATCGTCTTTGCCTCCTAATGCATCGCATCGCGAAAGGCAAGTACATCGACAAGCATATGATTTTTAAATACTGGATGTGTGTTGTTCGTATTGTATTTTCATTTGATATGTGACAAGCTTCAATGATATGTTCTTTTCATATGTGAAATCCACATGTTTGGAGATGATGTTAGTCATTATTCATAAATTCATTCATGCATCCATTTTCAAGTTCCATCCACGGGAGTGGAGTCTAAAGTCCCATCAATTCCAGTATGGGTATGTGAATCTCACCATTCCAATGTGGGCAGTTTTGGACACTCGTATGAAACGTTCTTCATACGGTAATTTGGATCCCTGTATTTTGTTAAATACGGGCTTAAGTGAACATCGACGGGTGTGTCACTAGCTGTACCGGTATAAGCAGGGGTGCAGTTCATTCAATTCAAAAGATCCATTCATTCCATTCATTCATTAAACATTCAGTGCTATGTTCATATTCTTTAACGTTGTGGTCTTGTTCATATCTGTTGTATGTTTAATTATCCATTGTACTTGCTGAGTCTCGGACTCACTCTTGCTTTGTTTGTTTATTTTAGGTGATCGTTGAGGATGACTCTATTGGGAGGGAGTAGACACGCACTATTCACTTATTCACCATATTCCAGTTTTAATAATAAGACTTGATTCTACCTTTCATACGTTTAGTGATGAACTGTAATAAATGAAGTTAAATATGGTTGATTATTTCTACCTGTGATACTTGGTCATCCTTTTTGATATGCTAGAATGAATTTATTCTTTATTTCTGTCACTATTCTATTAAATTTGTAACTCCTAAAGTCCTTAGATGAGTATGGCTTAAACCCTCTGCTTGATGGTTGTATGTTAGATTATTTAGGTAACATGTTGCCTTTCAAATAGTCGGGGTGTTACACCTAATTTCCCAAACCAAAATTCCTAATCTTCGTGACCTAAATCCTTCATTTTTTAGACATATAAAATTATTGAAATAGTACGCAATCAAGTCCACTACGTGAGGAGCCTAAAAAAATTATATTTTTTGACCTCATTTTCTACATTTACAAATTCGTGCAAATAGTACACATATATGAAATTGGGAGACAAAATCTGGAAGAATAAAATTAAGAAACATTTACACAAGCAAGTACACTCTGTCAGGAGGCTCCACATAAAATTTTATAATTTTTTGAACTCAATTGCTATATTTAAAAAATTCCACCACCATAGCTGAAATCAAAACCCTAATCGGTGTTAGGATGTAACAGCCCAAATTTCAATTTCCAGTTGAAAATAAAGTTTAAGAATTTTATTGGATTTTGGTGGAATTTTTAAAGCTTTTCCTTAACCAAATTAAAGATAAAATAAAATTATGGGCAAAATCTATTATCGATAATAGCTGGAAATATTTTTCTTAAATCCTAAATGCTCCAGAGAATTTCGTGAATTTTCTCATAATTTTGGAATTATTTTGCTATATTCTAAAGCCTAATTGAATTATCTGGAATTAAAACAAAGAAAATCAAAAGAAAACCTCAAATAGGAATTGGGCGAAACCCACCACAGCCACGTTCTTCTCACAGCACGCCCGCTCTCGCCGCGCCTCCTCCTTCTCGATGTACCGGGTCCACCCGCGGTCCTTTCTCTCTCCCATCACACGCAGATCCCAACCGCTGGATTAAAATCCAACGGTCGAATTTCACAAAGCATTCGTAAGGTCCGAATGTTCACGCAATCGGACCGTTAGATCTAAATCCAACGCCCCGTGGCATCGGCCACTTAATGATTCACCGCAACCCGTGATCTATTTCAACCGTTAGATCGAGATCAAACGGCTACGGCCGATTACAACTTACCGCTTCGCCAATCTTTTGTCCACCGTCTGATCAAAATCGGACGTGCCCCAGTTGTCGTCTTCCTCGTCGTCTTCTCCGCGCGATCCTCACGCCGCCGCCATTAAAACCGACGCTCGAACTCTGGTAACGGCCGCCTTCAATCCCCCACTCCCCTCACCATCGTGCGCATTGACGACCCCGTATCACGCCGCCCCACTTCCGGCCGTTTTCTCCCTTCTCCGCATCAGTTTTACCCACGATCACCGAAAACCGCCGCCGCATGACCTTCGCGTCGCCGCCGCTTCCGGTCTTCCCCAGCCCTATAAATAGGAGCCATGGGTAGCCCTTCTCCTCCTCCACCTTTTTCCCCCACGCATTACTCCTCGCACGCCCTAGCTTCGCCAGAACCGGCCGTGGAAGCTCCTTCACCGCGACGCCTTCTTCCCGATTCCGCGCCGACGACGCTCCGCCTCGCCGCCACCACCAACAACCGCCACATCATCGCCGACCGGTGCTCACCGCTTCGGCAGACGCCGCGGAATCGCATTGTCGCCAACACCCGAACCTCTCGCCGCTTCAACCTCGCCGCGCCACCACCGCCCACCTTGACCACCCGAGCTAGTCTAACGTGTTCGAATAGTCCTAGCTACACACCGTACCACCCATCGCCGCGAAACCTCGCCGTCGCCGCTGCCGTTGGTTCCGTGCGCCACCGTCGCCGGCCCGACGTGTCACGCCGCGTGGCGCGCCACCTAAGCGCCACCTCAACCCCGCTTGCGTGGTGTACGCGCGTGGCGCCCCGCTCATCGCCACGTGAGCACCGCGTCGAGTTCACGCGCCAGATCACCCTCGCCTCGGTGGAATCACCCACCGTGAGCCGAGTCTATGACATGTGGGACCCGCTTGTCGAAAAATCATTATAATTCTTTTAATTTCCGGAAATTCTTCACAAGGCCAAGATTGCACAATAAATAGAATTTCCTTTAGAAAAATAATTCAGAGAATTCAATTAAATTCCAGATTTTGTATTAAACTTGTAAAATTCATATCTTTTGCATTTGAACTCCAAATTGAGTGGTTCAAGTTGCAAAATTTGTCTAAATTCATAATCTAGCTAACTAAAGCAAAATATTTTAATTTGGAGTTAGTTTGATCTGAGTTTTTGAATTTATTTGAATTTGAGTTGAATTTGTCGATTTTCACGTATAGACTTGACGACTCCGGAGAGTTAGATCCTTCCGACGATTTAGAGTTCCAAGACTTCAACGAAGGCAAGTTACACTATTGATCATATTGTTCCTATTGTTTTAAAGTATTTATTTACTATCTACAATTTACTATTGCATGCATATGTTTATAAAAATATCTGAATATCCCGATTTCAGATATAGTTGTTCCAAACTCCTTGGTATGGCCAATTTGACTATCAAAACTGAATACCTTGACACCTTAGATAAAATTTGTCAAATGCTTAGCCTTGCTTAGATAATATTTAAAAATTTGGGAGAATTTAGTCAAATCTTTACAATGTAATTTAAATGTGTTCCTGTGGTATTGTTTTATCACGAAAGGATTTTACTCTAAATAAAATAAAATGGGTTTGGACTTGGCGAGATGGATGAATGGTGGGTGCAGTTCATGCACGGTCTAATCTGTTAGGATTACGACCCGGGTTTTAAATTGAAGTCGCCCAGCCGCTTAAGGACCGGTCTTTGAGCGTATTTTGCTACGCCTACCGCACCACCACATGTCCTGTATGGGCGGGATTTGGCTAAATAATCTGTAGTGTCTTAGTGTTATTTGTGCTATGTTGTATGTGTGGCGTTGGTTAGACATTAGTCCCACTCGCGCAAGAGGGGCTTCCGAGGATGGATAGTCCAAAGGTAGCTAAACCTTAGCGGGCATGAATACAGAGGACACCGCTTGTAACGGCCTCATGATAATTGCTTAGTCACACGCCTTCTAAGCGTGCTTTGGCCGACATTAAAAGCATTTTATCTCGTGTGGGTAAAGTGCACAACCTCTCGCAGAGTGTAAAACTATTCGAATAGCCGCGTCCGCGGTCATGGACATGCTAGCAAAGCCACTCTAAGTTAGAATTGTTTTTGGTTTATAAAATGTGTTCAACAGATGTTTTAGGATGGATAGTCCTATGGTAAAAATTGGGTGGTTAGCCAAGTGTTAGGAGGATATCCTTCAATAATCAACTAGTGGAGGTCATCCAATATTCGATGTCAGTTTTGTCACTTTCTTTATTCGAATTATTAAAATTGGTCTTACAAAAGTATTAGCAATATAATCTGAAAATGCTGTTTATGCAAAACAACCCTGCCATTACCTTTGTTTACCTTATGCATGCATTAAACTTTCTATATTGGTGTGACTTGCAGCACGGTAGTAGTGCTCACTCTGTTGAATAAATCTTATTCAGAGAAGACGTTTTCCGACGGTGAGGATCTTGACGAATAGGCCGCGTCCCCAGACGATTGCCTGGTGGCAAGTCGGTGGCCCTACTACTTCTACTACTCTTCCGCTGTGTTATTTCTTTTCTTTTGGCCGCAGGCCCTTTTTGTAATAAACTTTGAATTATTATCAATAAACTCGTGATATGATTGTGCTATCACTTTTTGTTTAACTGTGTACACTAGAAATCCTGGACTAGTGTATGAACACAGAGAATTTGGGATCCTTCGTTCCTGGGTTCGACATAGGAGCATTTACATAAAATTATAATGAGAAAAATTATGGAAAAAATTACACAAGAAAGTACACCGTGTTATGAGCATTCACGTAAAATTTCATAATTTTTTGAACTAATTTGCTATATTTTAAAAATGCTACGAAATCCACAAAAACCCTAACCATAATCGAACAATCGGAGAGGGGGCACATGGTGGGCGGTGGGGCCACCGCACGGTGGCCTGTGGCGG
The DNA here is from genome assembly GCA_036346255.1 of Ampelocalamus luodianensis. Taxonomy (NCBI): domain Eukaryota; kingdom Viridiplantae; phylum Streptophyta; class Magnoliopsida; order Poales; family Poaceae; genus Ampelocalamus; species Ampelocalamus luodianensis. The sequence continues at coordinate 87,247 of JAYEVH010000153.1, read as the reverse complement.
CAGCAAGGTGGCGAGCGTAGAGCGCCTTCGCATGGTGGCCGTGCGGACGGGATGCCATTTTTGCCAAAAAAAAATTCGAGCACCACCATTTCTGCAAATACGATGTCAAAAAGTGTTAATACTGCCAAAAATTCATGTTCGTGAATCATTATGCGTACGTGTGTACTGTAACCCCCCCCCCTCTATTTTTGGGGCCATCGGACTTTTCACAACCGCTCAAGACATGCATTTGTGAAGTAAGCAGCATCACAAGTAAGCTTTCGATTACAACAAAAACCAAACTTTTCTTACACAATGTTAAGGTTTAACAACCAGTTTTAACACTGACTCGGGCATTCAAGCCCAAAGTTAATATAATACATAACAAAAGAACTTCCAACCCACAGGCATGCTTGAGTGCGGTCGAGATCTAATAATAGTAATCATTGTCGTTTGGAGAACCACCAAAATCTTCCTCATTAAGTTTCTCAGAATTTTCCCAAGTTTCCTGTGTAGATGTTTTAGAGATTTTGCAAGAATGAGTACACAACCGTACTCAGCAAGCCACATGAAAAAACTATTTAACTACATGCTAGGAGTTCAATGGATTATTTAGGTTTTATCATATCAGGCATATGTGGATGCATTTTGAGTTTAAAGCGGTTTATCTTTAAAATAGTATAATAATAATAAATATAACATCATAGGTTTAATCAACAATTGTAATTAACATCTTAACACCTCAAAATCTCTACTTATGCCTTATTCACTGGAATCACCCATGAACACAGCTTTATTAACTGGAAGCACGGCGTATTCGAATACCTTTAATTATATTCTACAAAATTGTCCAACTTTACCCACAAGATATATCATACTCATACCGTTAGATCATAGACACGTAACACGATAGCATGCGACTGAGTTTGAGATAACAAGGCCTTTTCACTACTCAACCTTTCTAGCCTCTACCCGGTAGGTTATTGGGCCATACCACCCTCGGGAGCCCACCGGCCAACAATGTAACTCGTGGCCCGATGTTGATGGCTCCTACCATTGTGTAGACCAGCGAGTGTCCCTTCAGGCCCACTCCTGTTCCACCACAATTCCTTCTGCTCACAAGAGCAGTTGACATCCTGTAGATATTCAATCGGAAGAGCAGTGTACTAAGCCAAGGTGGAATGACTACACCTGTGGTTGAGCGATTTCTATGTCTGTTACTTGGTACAAGGTTCTTGTCCTTACTTGTCTCCAGTGAGGAAATTGATGGGTTCAGGGAGCTGAGGTGAAGCCCATGGCGCCATCAATTAGACCAATGTGTGGATGAAGTGGTGGATGGGGAAGAAGGCTCACTAGGGAGGGATTTGGGCATGGCAAAAATTTAGGCTCTCGGCTGGAGTTGGGGATGAAAGGAGGTGAGGGTGAGGTTGGGTAAGAGCTGGTGATGCTTGAGGCTCGAGATTGGGGGCTTCTATAGCGCGAGGAGGCAGTGGCAACAGGGGGACGGTGAGAGCAGTGAGGTGGCGGTGGCGGTTGCGGCGTGTGCGGCGCTAGGGAAGGGGATAAGTAGGGTAAGGTGGCGGGGTGAGGTGGCGAGCGGCGAAGGTGGTAGAAGCCGTTGACAGGGACGAAGAACGAACAAGACGATGCGGCGGTGGCGTCGTGTGGAGGAAGGAGGAGACAGGGAAGAGGCGCACGGCAAATATGCGCCTTCGGGCTTGTGAAAATGGGAAGGAGAGAAGGGAAAGTGGATTTGGGATGGGGATTTCCGAATTGGGGAAAGAAAACAAATTCAAGCCGAAACATTTGAAAAACTTTTGAAATTCCAAATTTTGGGTTGTTTCACGTACGTACACAAACTAGTATAGTACTAATTATTGGAGGGGTTGTGCTATACTGGAGTTGGCCGCCAACACGGTTGCAGGAACTGCAGCTCCGGTACAGCAGCCGGTCGTTGGATAGTCGCTATCGACTACAATTATTCTGAGTCGTCGATGGTTTTGCTCTGCAGCCTGCGCGCATCCTGAGTTCACAATGTAGAATTCCTCTTGGCTCATGTTACTCTTTTTATTCATAAGAAAATTTGCAACGTTGAGTTGTAAATGTGAACAATTCTGGTTGTTTATTTATTTCCATTATTATGTATGATAAGATATTGTCTGAATGGTATAAGAGGAAATAATTATTATTTTCTCTAATTGATGATGAGACATTGGGAAGAATAAATATAGAAGTCTGAAAGTAAGCTTGTGACCTAACTTGTAGAGCTTTTTTATAGAAAATTGAGTATTTGCTACTCTAAAGATTGGTCTTCTAGCATTTGCCACTCCAAATATTGTAATCTAGGATTTGTCACTCTAAAGAATGATTGCTTCATTATTTACCACTTATGACCATTTTACTCTTCTTCCTCCTCAATTCATCTTCCTCCCACTCCACCACAGAGTACATGGCCGACTCCACAACGAAGGCCCTTGGTCGGAGTCGGAGCCCACGCCACAGGCAGCCTCGCACTGCTCCCAATCTGAGCAATCCATCGTGAGCCAAGAGCGCAGGATGACCCACTCGGCGACCAGCGGCGGCGGCGGTTAGTAGCCAATGGTAGTGCCTCTCAACTGCCGCGATGACCCCTCACTGGAGCAGCACACCCCCTCTCCACCATCGCCTCCAGCCACATGGAGTGCGTCATCCCCATTTTGTTCCCCTCCCTCGCCTTCCTTTCTCACACCGCGCAGCTCCGCCTCAACCTGTGGCAGCTCCTGCTCTGCCTTGGTTCCCCCGATAGTGTTGCTGACTCCATCACGACCGCCAACTTGGGGCTCCACCTAGTCCACATAGACGCCAACTGTGCCAAGGAGGTGGCCGACACCATCATGGCGCTCTTCCTCGGACTGCTCCGCCGGACCCACCTGCTGTCACACCACGCTTCATCCGCCCTAGCTGTCGTGGTGGAGTAGGCTCCGGCCGAGAGCCTCCGTGGTGGAGTCGACCATGTACAGTATGGTTGGCAAGGGGGAGTGGGTGGAAGAAGAGGAGGGGTAAAATAGTCATAAATGGCAAATAATGAAGCAACTATTCTTTAGAGTGGCAAATCCTATATAACAATCTTTGGAGTGGCAAATGCTAGAAGGTCAATGTTTGGAGTGGCAAATACTCATTTTTCTCCTTTTTTTTTCTTCCTCTCTCAATGTAACGGCAGTTCTCCTGCCTCAGTTTGAAATAAAAGTCTGAAAGTAAGCTTGTGAGTTGTGACTGTACTGTCTGTGGCTACTTTTTAAGATGAACACTGCAGCTCTGGAACACACATCGTGTTATACTCTGATACTCCTCTTTATATGCATGAACCCCTAGATCGGATCAAAATTACGAGATACGACACGAGCATACACTGTATCGAGAACAAAGTATGTGATCTAGCTACGTTGGGAGTTGGTGACCAGTTCCTATCTTCATCCAACAACCATGGCTTGCATATCATTTTGCAGCATTTGCATTGCATGCAGGGTGTAACCAGCGTGGTTCATGGGTGTACAGGTGAACACCCAAAATATTTTCACAAATCATCCTAACTTTCTCTCAACACTTTCTTCGCCTAGTTGGTTAGTTGGTATTTCTCTCAAACAGGTCATGTGTTCGATTCCTCCAGCCCTCATAATTTTTTGATTGATTGGTGAGATCTTCCTTCTTTCTTTATCTCTTTTATTTTTTTGAAAATGATATCATATTTCTTTGTTGTTTCCTAGTATTTGAATAACTTATACAATTTTTTGAATAACTTGTATATTTCAGTTTAAAAAAAATATTATGAATGTATTTTTCCACCTTATTTAAAAAAAACTTGTTGAGCCAATAAGATTAGTAACTTACTATTGTGTGTCACCACACTTTTCATCTCTTTTATCAATTTTCAAAAATAATATTGCATCTTGCTTTGATATCAATTAACTTGTTGTATATCACCTTTTATATCTAATATTTTTCTAAATTATTCTGAGAATTGTCTCTATGAACAATTTGTACTTTGATTTTCACTACTGTTGATCTTGACTTTTTTTTCATTAAACAATATTGTGTCTACTTTGAACACCTATCCTGGAAACACTGGATCAGCCGTGCAATGAGGAGGTCCGATGAAGCATCTCATCACTCCCCCATTTTTGCACGCGATGGTGCAGGCTCATCCATCACAATTATTCTCGCGGTTGTTGCACACAAGAAATGGGTTTTGGTTGGTGATTGCTGTATCCTTTTATTATTGCGTGATCGACCCCCTTTTTAATCATGCATGATAAACAGTAGCTGATGATGACGATGGTTCGTTAGGTCAGGATGCTTAGGTCCCAGCATACAACAATTTGGAGCCGCTAATCAAATCTGTCTGTCCAGATAAAAGAATAGATTAGTAAGATGGTGGCGTTTGTGTCGTGCACAAATCACAAATTCGCAATCTCTTTTTTTAGAGGAATCATAATTTCACAATCAGAAATCCAAAATATATGGTGGATTAACTCTGGGGCCTCCAATGTCGTGTTCTAAAACAAACTTTGCAGCCCCCAATGTCATACTTAAAACTGAATAGCTTTTTTTAAAATAAAAAAAAGGAAAGCGGGTAGCTTTCGGCGATTGCATACCGTGTACCATTATCTAGTAATTGCACGCTTGAGCAAGTTCCTCGTTCCCAGTAATTTTCTGGCTCCACCACTTATCATTGCTCATGCGTACAATGACACTCGCTCTTGACGTAAGTAAAGGAGAAGATATCATGTGCTACCCACTCTTACCATGCTATAAAGTTGCCCTCCTCAAAATACGACACAGGTAGTTATACAAAATCCCTAAAAATTTTGGTTAGATAGGTCATGATACGAGAAAGTGCCCTACAAAAATTCAACTAAAAACATGACTTACATCAGGAGAAACAACAAAGACAAATTTTAGTGAACAATAATAACTTTTTCCTTTTCTGATTTTCTTTTGAGCTGAATTTGTCTTTTTCATTTCTCAATATGTAGATCGAAATTAGATTTGAAATTGGGTGGAATCATAAATTGATTTTGTGTAAATACTATAGATTGATTTTGTGTAAATGCTACCATTTTTTTGAATTTTTCATGATCATTTCATTTGCACTGTATTTTAAATAAGGTAAGAAGCAGGGAAAATAGATTGGATCAACCGGAAAATCATCTTGAAACATTATAGTACTGTATAGGTAAGTATCACAGTATATTCTCTCATAGGTAAAGCACTGCTCTTGCGAGCTAGTAGCCAGCAGGGCACGTTCGTTCCAGCTCGCACTGTCAGCGTGCATGTCGTCTCGTAGCATCTGTTGTTTTCTTCTCATGTCTTCTGGATGTACCTCTTGAGAACCTGATTTAAGTGTTGATAGGCGTAATACCGAAACGGTACTCGGTAGGTTTTAATCTTTAAATAAGACCAAATTGTACTAAAAAAAGATCAATCTATTAATAAAGAGGCTCCCCATATTGTGTCTCTATTGTTCGTTGCTCTGTCGATTGTCTAATGTGTGGTGATTGGTTGATTGAATTCCTACGACTACTTCGTTCTTCAACACGTTATGAGCACGAGTCGCTCTACACGGCCGAATCGGTATATCGTCGGAATTTCATCTTTCAATCTCTAGTTTTGCTATGAATTAATCTGGCAGATTAATTTCCATGTATCTATTTAGATCTGTTAAACTGCTAATTAGCATCGGTATTAATTAGCATTCTAGATAGAGATTAGTCCTAAGATGGATTAGATAGGTTGTTACTATTCATTGAGCAAAGAGGGAAAAACGTCCAACCCGAAACCGGCCGCTCCTACCACCGCCAGCGTCCACCGTGCTGGCCCGTCGCCGCCTGCGCCCTTGCATGCTAGCCGTGTTGCCGTGCCGAGCGCCAGCCACGCCACACGCTCGAAGTCGCTGCATCGTGAGCAGCTGCCATGCCGAGCGTCACCTCATGCACCGCACTGCGCCGCTCACCTCGGCGGCCCCACCGACCGCGCGCCATACCGCCAAGCACGTCGCACGGCTTCCCAGCCGCCACGCCCGTGCGCCATACCGCCAAGCACGTCGCACGGCTTCCCTGCCGCCCGTGCGCCTGCGCATGTGTCTTTTTTTTTGGGCCACCGCCACCTCAAGTGACGGTAGGGTTTACCTTAGCGTCCATGTTGTAGCCGCCGTTTTTGGGCCATAACGGGACGAAAAAGGAAAATGGGTTCGGCCCAAGTAAAAACCAAAAATTTGCAAATAGGCCCTCGGAGTTCTAAAAATTATGAGGATTTTTTGCGGATAAGTAAATTTTGCGGGAAACCCCTTGGAGTTTGGAAAATTTATGAGGTATTTCAAATTTAATATATTCTTACAGAATAACCCCTCAGAATCCCTTTTTTGCAATAGATTAGTATATATCATGGTAATTGTGTATTTTAGACCCTCGGTTTATGGTTATTTTCTTTAATATTATTTATTTTTATGCAATAACCTTAAATAATCCTAGAAACATGGTTTTTAGGCATATGAGCTTCCGTAATTTTGTGAAATCTTAGACTCAACACACCTTGGAAGCTTCATATCAATGGGTTTTTATTTTTCCTAGCTTTATTTGCTAATTTTTTTGTCTGTCATATTGATAATTCTGAAAATTATCCATAGACCACATTTATTTGCATAAATGCATCATAATTGATAGGAAAATTCTAGAAAATTCATAAAAATAGATGTTGAACCAATCTTGACTGATTTTGCAATATTCATACTTTAGATTCTATTTTACCTATAGTAAAACTGAATAATTGCATGAACCTAATGTAGGAAATGTGAGACATTGTAAAGAAAGAATTCGATGAGTTTGCCCTGAATGGAAACAACTACCTCACTTGGTCAATGGACGCAAAGATCATCTTGGAGTCTCGATCTCTTGGAGCTGCCATCACTGAGCCAGAAGCTAACACCCCTACCATCAAAGAGGCCGCTAGGTCTGCGACTACACTTCTTGAGGCACCACCTCCATGAAGACCTGAAGTATGAATATTTAATGGAGGAGGATCCACTGGAGTTGTGGAATTCCCTGTAGGAATGCTACAACCAACAAAGACATGTACTTCTCCCAGAAGCACAACGAGAATGGACTAACCTGCGTTTTTAGGATTTCAAGACCGTGGCAGCATATAACTCTGACATGCACAAATTTATCTCCAAAATGAGATTTTGTAACCAGGTAGTAAAATAAGTCGATATGATAGAGAAAATCTTGTGCACCTTCCACCCCAATATGCAGATACTGCAGCAACAGTACCGCAATGCGAAGTACTTGAAGTACTCTAAGCTGATGTACACTCTGTTGGAAGTAGAGAAACATGCAGAACTTCTAATAGAAAACCATCAGATACATCCCACTGGGACGATGGTTGTGCCTAAAGCACACGCAAATGCTCAACAGGCTAGCAAAAGCCAGGACCACGGAAAAGGTCCCAAACAGAATGGGGGCAAATGGAAAAATGTTGGGATGTAGAGAGGTAGGGGTAAACCCCATGGTAGAGGAGCACGTAAAGGGAGGCCATAGAAGCAAGAATCAAGCAGCAAGACTGCTTATCCTCCCCAGACATGCTTTAGATGCGATTGCACTAGCCATTGGTCGCGCACTTGCCACAACACAGAGCATTTTGTCAACCTCTACATGCAATCCACGAGAAGAGCCAAGAAGACTAAGGGAACAAAGTTGAGGCTCACTTCACCGCTCAACCCGCTCTGACTGAACCATCTCCTAGCCAAGACGTCGAGAAGAATGATTGCATGATTATTGACGATGCGGCTTAGGGAGAAGGAACCTCCATGGATCAGGATGATCTTCTTAGGTTAGACCTCCTGGACATTCATAAGGACAGCCAGGATCCATTTTGAGACATGAAGTAGTCTCCTTAGATGTTTATTGCATATCAGTTTAGTTTTCACTTCCCGATGAACATTGGTTTATTCATGCTCATGTTGAGCATTTATCTTTCATTATTTGCTTAGGCTGAACTCTTGGCATTGTTATTGTTCCAGATTAATTCAATTCATTATATTACTGGTCTATGCTTGTTATATTTAATTTCAAACTATATTTCATGTTGAATAATTGTTTGATTATAAATCATGTTTTAAATATAGAACAACTCGGTACGATCCAATGGCGGAAGAGGAAATCTACCTTATCGACAGTTGCACCACTAATTCAATTTTTAGGGAAACTAAATATTTCCAGACATTAACTAAGAAAACTGGGAATACAATGACTATCGCCAGAAGTGATGCTCTCATAGTTAGCACTGAAGGGTCATCATAGTTCTCCCTATGGGTACATGTATAACAGTTGAGGATGCTTTTTTGTATCCCAAATCTAAATGTGCCATCCTCAATTTTAAAGACATTCGTCTGAATGGATTTCACGTAGAAACCGATAATAAGAATGGTACAGAATACCTACTCATGACTAAGCCAAACGGATGCCAGAAGCAAGTGGTCAAAAAAACACCCCTCTGTCTCATCAAGATTGTACTACACCTATATAAAACCTAAAGTTTATGTTGTGATGAAAACAATTGTTAAATGCCCAGAAATTTTTAAGATCTGGCATGATCGTCTGGGTCATTCTAGATTGGGTATGATGCAAAAAAAATTATTAATAATCCTGTTGGCCATAACATAAAAACTACAAACTTTCCTAAACTTGGAGATTTCAGGTGCCCTATTGTGCCAAAAGAAAATTAATTACTAGACCCTCTTATCTGAAATTAAGAGATGAATCACCTAGTTTCCTGGAGAGAATTCAGTGTGATATTTGTGGATCTATCCAACCCCTGTCAGGCCCCTTCAGATATTTTATGGTCATGTTAGATGTCTCTACTAAATAGTCCCATGTTTGCCTACTGTCTACACAAAACCATGCTTTTGCAAAATTAATTGCCCAAATAATCAGATTAAGAGCCAATTTTTCAGATAAACAGATTAAGTCCATTCGGATGGACAATGCTGGAGAGTTTACCTCAAAGGCATTTAATGATTATTGTGTGGCTCTGGGCATTAAAGTAGAGCATTCAGTACCACATGTCCACACTCAAAATTGCCTTGTAATGTCATTAATTAAAAGAATAAAACTTATTGCTAGGCCACTCTTACAGAATTGTAGGCTGCCCACCAGCTGTTGGAGCCACGTAGTGCTACACGATGCCACATTAATCCAACTCAGACAAACTTCATATCATCCAATTTCCCCCTTGTAATTAGAGCGTGAAAAAGAACCAAGTATTTTCAATCTGCGAAAATTTGGTTGTGCAATATATGTGCCGATTTCACCACCGTAGCGTACAATCATGCACCAGAAGTTGGGGACCTATGTAGGTTTTGAATCTCCTTCAATTATTAAATAACTAGAGCCAATGATAGGGGATTTACACAGAGCTTGATACGCTGATTGTATTTTTGATGAGGGCAATTTCTCGGCATTAGGGGCAGGAAGGTACCACTATAGAGAATATCGAGAAATAGATTGGAATGTCATTGGCATTTAGTCCTTAGATCCATGCACCAAAGACTCAGAACTGGAAGTTCGAAGAATAATTGATTTACAACAAATAACTAATAATCTACCAGATGCCTTCACTAATCTTAAAGGAGTGACAAAATCATAAATACTTGTAGTAAATGCACCAGAGAGAGTGGAAGTACCGCAGAAGCATATTGAACCCACTCATGCCCCTCATGCAAAGAAGAGGTGGAGACCTTCGAGCGCACGGGACTTAATTCCGCGAATACGTCCGTAGAAACAAAGGACCAAACAAGACAAATCACTCCATAAGACAATTGAAGAACCTCAACCTGATGTTGAGAAAATCCCTGAAGTGATCCATCCTGAGAATGGTAACCCTAGCAAAACTTTGAGCACACAATCTGACGCTGAGAGATCGGAACACCCAGACTCCATTGTGGGAAATCAAGAGGAGCTAGAAGAAATAAATAAAGAAATTTTCACAAATTATGTAGACTCAGGAGAGTCATATAAAAGAAAGACTACAGTTGTCGACATATACTTTGCCTCTAAAATTGCTAAAACTCTTGAACTGGATCCAAAACCTAAGTCCATGGCAGATTACTAGAAGTGCTCAGATTGGGTCAAATGGAAAGAAGCAATTGAGGCAGAATTGCACTCTCTAAATAAAAGGAAAGTATCCAGTCATGGTCCTCGGACACCTCCTAAAGTGTTCCCTGTAGGATCCAAATGGGTTTTCATCCAGAAGAGAAATCAGAACAATCGGGTGGTAAGATATAAAGTGAGGCTTGTATCACAAGGGTTCATGCAGAGACCTGGCATCGATTACGATGAAACCTACTCACCTGTGATGAGTGGAACCACATTGCGATACTTAATATCAATGACAGCTTGCATGAATTTAACAATGCAGTTGATGGATGTAGTAACCACATATTTATATGGGTCATTGGATACGGATATCTATATGAGAGTCTCTGAATGAATCAAAACTCTGGATCCTAATAATACTAATCGCAACATGTATAGCGTCAAACTACAGAGGTCATTGTACGAATTGAAACAGTCGGGAAGAATGTGGTACAACCAACTAAGTGACTTTCTCCTAAAGAATGGTTACTCAAATAATGATGATTGTCCCTGCATATTTATAAAGAAGTTCCAGAATCAATTTTGTATCGTCTCAATTTATGTCGATGATCTGAATATCATTAGAACTGTAGAGGACATAAATGAAACAAGTTCTTACCATGTGACGGAGTTTGAGATGAAAGACTTGGGTAAAACAAAGTATTGCTTAGGCCTATAGCTAGAACACTTCCTTGAAGGAATCCTAGTACACCAGTCTACCTATACCAAGAAGGTATTTGAGAAATTTAACATAGATAAATCTCATCCTTTAAAAAGTCTCATAGTAGTAAGATCCCTAGATGTGGATAAATACCTTTTCAGACCGAGAATGGAAAACAAGGAAGTTTTAGGACCAGAAATTCTATACTTAAGCGCCACAAGAGCACTGTTATTCCTTGCGATATGCTCAGGCATGATATTGCATTCGCAGTCAACTTATTGGCTAAACACAGTGCATCTCCAACCAGAAGGCATTAGGTTGGCATTAAGACTCTTCTTAGATACCTCCAAGGTACACAAGATCTTGGCTTGTTCTGGAAGAACCAATACTTGACCACAGTGGAATATATTGATGTTGGCTATCTGTATGATCCGCACAATGCCAAATCTCAGACTGGGTTTGTATTTCTATGTGGTGGTGCAGCCATCTCTTGGAGGTCATTTAAGTAGACCTTGGTAGCTATTTCTACCAACCACTCAAAAATTATTGCACTATATGAAGCCTCACGTGAATGTGTTTGGCTCCGACGTGTGATTAGCCATATCCAGAAGTCATATGGCATTAATACCGCCGATACCCCACAATTATCTATGAGGATAATGCTGCTTGTGTTGCACAAATGCAAATGGGTTGTTTTAAAAGTAATATCACAAAACTTATTGCTCTCAAATTCTTCTATCCTCATGAACTCCAGAAGAACGATGAGGTAAAGATCCTACAAACTAGATCTTGTGAAAATCTACCTGATTTATTCACTAAGTATTTGCCTACATCCAGTTTCCAACGATGCGTTCGTGGTATTGGAATGAAGTAGCTTGAAGAGTTGCAGGGATTAGGGGGAGAATCCCCTGAATCATAATCCACTTAAGATCCTAAAATTTTACCTTAATCCTGAAGATTAACCCAGAAGGTAAAGATGTTGCATTTTTTCCCTTAGTGAGTTTTCTTAAAGATTTCTCACATAAAGGTTTTTAACGAGGCAACGATGCAATACAGCTTGCATATGCAATGTACTCTTTTCTCTGATCCTTTTTTCTCACTGGGTTTTTGGCAGGAGTTTTTAGACATGTGCATGACGTGGTATTTGCCCAAGGGAGAGTGTTAAGAAACCCTGGTTTAAAGGTTGATGGGAATAATACCGAAACTTCCCCTAGTGAATTTTAGTCTTTAAATAGGATCTCATTATACTTAGAAAGAGATCAATCTATTAATAAAGAGGTTTTCCATATTGTGTCTCTATTGTTTGTCTCTCTGTCGATTGTGTATTGTGTTGTGATTGGTTGATTGAATTCTTGCGAGTACTTTGTTCTTCAACAGTACCTAACACCGTCGACTTAAAATAAATGGGATACCTTGTCATCGAACAGTACAGACTCTTATATCGTATAAGGCCCGTAATAAGTCCCACTGGTTAGGTCTGCAAACGGGCCTTTAGGCCCATTCATGCACAAGGAGAGTGTCGATGAGTCCTGGCCCATTAGAAGCCTATTAGGTCGGCTGCACTGGAGCAGTGGCTCTGTGGCTACCGTTGTTCCACCACCTCCTCACCTCCCTGGCCCCCAACGTCGCCGCCTTCTCCTCCTCCGTCGATGACCACTGCCCCAACTCGCTTCCTCTCGCTCCTCTCTCCAGCGCCCACACTCCCTACCTCCTACCCCCCGTTGTCCTCTTCCAGACCCTCCCGCCCTGTTCCAGTCCCAAGCGCTCTCCTCCTCCGTCCACCTCCTCGATCCGCTCCATCTCCGCTCCTACAGCGCCCTTGTCCTCTCCATCCTGCCCGATCGGTACGACTTCTGGGTCCACCGCAGCGCTGTCAAGACTGTTGTTGAAGCTGAGTTTTGAATATTCAGAGGCGAGGACAAGAAAGGGCGTGTTAAGAAGACTGGATGGCTGAGATTCAAGGATACCATTTCAGTTAGAGATCAACGACCCAGCTTGAACTGAATAGTTACTGTATTGTCATTTTCATTTTTAGCTTGCAGTGAATAGTCAATGTTTAGGTAAAAGCAATACATTGGATGCTCTTTGCAGGACTGATGTAATTGCTAGTAATATAACCTGAAAATGGAATGGAAAATACATCAAAGTATTATGCCACAAATTAGTGTCTCTAGTTTTAGGGTTCTTAGTTGTTTTGTCCCCTCTCTCTCTCTCTCTCTCTCTCTCTCTCTCTCTCTCTCTCTCTCTCTCTCTCTCTCTCTCTCTCTCTCTCTGTGTGTGTGTGTGTGTGTGTGTGTGTGTGTGTGTGTGTGTGTGTGTGTGTGTGTGTGTGTGTGTGTGTGTGTGTGTGTGTGTGTTCTTTCCTATTTCATCTTGATTCAGATTGATACAGAGTTGGGATCTGATAACTGGTATCAGAGCAAGCTCTATCCTTGGAGTGGAATCGATCTGGATTATCTGGGTTGGCGTTCTCAATCGCTGTAAAATCCCCAGTTGAGTTAGACCAAGAAAACCTCTTCTCTGGATCCAGATTTGGAGCAAGAAGATATGACTAAGACGGCAAGAACTAAAATAGAGGGGTCTAAGTTATCTTCTGTGAGACAAGAAGCTATTGAAGCCAAGAACAAGGTAGAGGCGGTTCAATAGTAGATTGGGGATCTGCAAATACAAGTAAGGGGAATACAAGATCAGATGAATAGGATGGAGTCTCTACTACAAGGACTTTCAAGGATGCAAGTCTGGAATCAGGAATCACTACGGAGAGTCAATACTCATCAAATCAGAAATGAAGAAGCACCAAGAGTGGCTACAGATCTAGTTCCCCAAAATGAAGTGGAACTGGAGATGATGAGGTGAACCTAAGTATTCCACCAAGTGAATAGTACCCAGGGAATCCACTTCAATCCAGAGATAAACTTACATCACCCTTCCACTACTCAATCGGCAGCACCTGCATTTTGGGGTCAGAACATATCCCCTCCGCCTACACCTGTGTCCCCAACTCTGAACAATTTTGATCCCAGCAGAGAAGCTCACCATGCTAGGCTATGGAATCAAAATCCCAGTAATGAAAGGATCAACAACTTTTATAAGTCTATTGCTAAAGGTCCAAAAATATATTTTCCTAGATTTGATGGCAGTAATCCTCTCGAATGGATCAGACAAAGCGAAACCTATTTTGCTATGGCCAATGTTCCTAATGAAGCCAGATTGGATCTTGCTCAAATGTACATGGTTGGCAGAGCTGACAATTGGATTAGAAGCATAGGCTTATTGTGGAATCCACCACCTTGGCATACCTTTTGTAGTATGATCCGTGATCGCTTTGCTCAATACAGTGGCTATAAAGGGCTGGAAAATTTTCATTTGGTGAAGCAATATAATTCAAGTATATCCGAATATATTGATAAGTTTGAAGAGCTTATGACAGTGTACAAAAGTGAAAACCCATTGCAAATTGAACAATTCTTTGTTAAATGCTTCGTGAATGGGTTGAGACAAGAGATCAAGCATTATCTTAAACCTCTGAAACCCCATTCATTATGTGAAGCCTATTGGATGGCCAAGGATATGAAAAAAGGTGCTGGAGCTATGGCTAAAAGAAATTTTACCATTGTTTCTACTGGGCAACAAAAGGGAGGTTATAATGTTGCACTTGTAAAAGGGAAACTTCAACCCAATCAGACTTTTCAGAAGAAAGAAACTAATGGTAAGCCACCTACAGCTTTTACCCCGGGTATTTGTAGATATTGTAGAGGCAAATGGTTTGTGGGGCATAGGTGTAAGCAATATCAAAATCTCAATCTGATGGTGGTAGAGACAGGAGGAATCCCAGCAAGCACCTGATGCCAAAGAAGTTGTCCCAGATATCACTAAAGAATCCCCAATTACTTCTAAACCCAAAGAATAGCTGATGCGGATTTCTGTACAAGCAATCTATGGGGTAGCTCAGATGACCACATATACCCTCTTGGTTAGCATAAGGGGTAAGAGAGGAGTAGCATTTCTAGATAGTGGTAGTACTCATACCTTCATTGATTTGAATTTTGCTATTAAAACTTGTTGCAAAATAGTGAGCAATTCTTTACAGAAGGTCACTGTAGTTGGAGGTGGGATTATTCTGACAGGATCACATATCCATCAGTTGAATACTGCATTAAAGGAGAAACATTCAACAATGCATTCAAGATAATTAGTTTAATTGTCTATGACATTATACTGGGGTGTGATTGGATGTATCAACATAGCCCAATTAGCTTGGATCTCAAAACAAGAAGACTGATCATCAGGAAAGAGGGACAAACTGAAGTGACCTTGGATGACAACTCAATGTCTGAACCCCTCAAGATGCTAAGTTCAAATGAACTGAACAAGATATCAGGAAAGGGAATAACTGGTTTTGTGATTGAGTTACAGTCTATAAAAGAAAAACAAGATTACAGTAAAGTTAAGCCTCAATACCAACTCCTGATCCAGTCATACCAAGATGTATTTGCAGAACCCAATGATCTGCCTCCTGAGAGAAGTTATGATCACACAATCCCAGTTAGAGCAAGAGAGGATCCACCCAATATCAGGCCTTACAGGGTACCCATCATCAGACTGAAGAGATGGAACAGCAGATACAAAGATTACTTGAAGCATCAATCATAAGGCCAAGTGTTAGCCCATATGCTTCCCTAGCCATTTTAGTCAAGAAGAAGGATGGATCATGGAGGCTTTGTATTGACTATAGGAAGTTAAATGCCCAAACTATAAAGAACAAATATCCCATACCTGTCATTGAGGATCTTTTGGATGAGTTGAATGGAGCTTCAGTATTCAGCAAACTAGACCTGAGATCTGGTTATCACCAAATTAGAATGAACAAGACATAAATAAAACTGCATTCAGTACATATTTAGGACATTATGAATATCTGGTTATGCCATTTGGACTCACTAACGCTCCTACTACATTCCAATCACTAATGAATAATCTCTTTGCACAATACCTGAGGAAGTTCATTTTAGTTTTTTCTAATATTCTCATATACAGCAAAGGAGAGAGGAACATAAACTGCATTTGGAAACTGTGTTGAAGGTATTAAGATAGCACCAACTCTTTGCCAAGTTTTCTAAGTGTGTAATTACAGCGGCACAAGTTGAATACCTTGGGCACATTATATCTGGACAAGGGGTTTCAACCGATCCCAGCAAGATCAGTGCAATCAGAGAATGGCCAAAACCTCAAGATGTAACTCAGTTGAGGAGCTTTTTAGGAATGACAGGATATTATAGAAGCTTTGTAAAGAACTATGGGATCATATGCAGGCCACTGCATGATATGTTGAGGAAAGGAGAATTTGATTGGAAAAAACCACAAGATGAAGCCTTTGAAAATTTGAAATACAGTTTGACAACTACACCTGTCCTAGCTTTACTAGATTTCTCTGAAGCCTTTACACTAGAAACCGATGCAAGTGGGATTGGAATTGGGGGAGTTTTAATGCAAAAAAGAGAGATCAATTGCTTATTTCAGCAAAACCCTAGGCATTCGTTCAACAGCTCTTTCCACTTATGATAGAGAGGCCATGGCTATCATTGAATCCTTGAAGAGATGAAGATATTATTTCTTGGGCACTCAATTGGTAATTAAAACAGATCAACAGAGTCTAAAATTCATGACTAAATAGAAAGTCTCTGAAGGGATTCAACACAAATTAATGTTAAGACTTCTTGAATTCAATTATAATTGAGTATAAGAAGGGTGAGGAAAATAAAGTGGCAGATGCTTTGTCTAGAAGGAATGCAGAGGTGAGAGCAATATCCATGGTAGTGCCAACATGGATAGAAACTGTGGAGAATAGTTATATCAATGATGCTCGCTGTCAAGAACTAAAGGAACAATTGTCTTTGACTCCTACTCTTTGACTCCTACCCCTGAGTCTAGTTACACCTTACATTCTGGAGTAATAAGGTATAAGGGCAGAATTTATGTAGGGAGGGATACTGAATTAAGGCAAAATATCATTGGGTCACTTCACACCTCAGCTGTGGGAGGACATTCTAGGCAAGTGGTGACTTATCATAGAGTCAAGGGACTATTTTATTGGCCTAGGTTGAAGAAAGAAACTCATACCTTTGTACAAGAACGCGCAGTTTGTCAATGTTCCAAAACTGAACATTGCAAATACCCAAGATTATTAGAACCTTTACCTGTTCCAAACATGGCATGGACTCACATTTCTATGGAATTCATAGAAGGCATGCCTAATTCAAAAGGAAAGTAAGTGATTTTTGTGGTGGTGGACAGATTTACCAAATATGCCCATTTTGTGCCAATGTCCCATCCTTATTCAGTACAGTCTGTGACTCAGGCTTTCATTGATCGCATTTTCAAGGTTCGTGGATTTCCAATGGCTATTGTGTCTGATAGAGATCGGATTTTCACTAGTAGGCTGTGGCAAGAATTATTTAAAGCATTGAAGGTTCAGTTGAGATTCAACACGGCCTAACACCCCCAATCGGATGGGCAAACGGAGAGAGTAAATCAATGTGTGGAATCCTATCTTAGATGTATGGCATTCCTGGAACCGAAGAAATGGGTCTCTTAGTTGCCCCTTGCTGAGTGGTGGTACAATACAACATTTCATACTTTACTCAAGGTATCTCCTTTCCAAGTTCTATATGGATTTCCCCCACCGATGATCAATGAAGTGGCAATTCCTAGACCCAAGGATGAAGAAGCAAAGGAGTTTTTGGTTGAGAAATTGAATATGCTAAACAGGCTCAGAGATAACTTACATCAAGCTCAAGCTAGAATGAAGAAGTATGCGGATATGAATCAAAGTAAGAGGCAATTTTCTATGGGCGATATGGTATCTTTAAAGATGCAGCCATATAGGACTGCGGCTTTTGGACTAAAACATGCACTGAAACTTGCTAGCAAGTTCTATGGACCTTTTAGAGTGATGCATAAGGTCGGTAAGGTAGCTTACAGATTACAACTACTTGAAAATGTGGGAATCCATCTGGCGTTCCACGTCAGCCAGCTCAAGAAACACTGTGGGTAAAAAACTATACCCAGTCCTAAGTTACCATTAGTGGGAGAGATGGAAGAATCAAGACTGAACCAACTCAAGTATTCGAAACTAGATCACTGCCCAGAGGTAATATTCTGGTAACACAGTGGTTAATTCAATGGATTAACCTAACTTCAGAGAATGCAACTTGGGAGGATGCTAACTTCATCAAGAGTACTTTCCCAGAGTTCTATTCCCAGCCATTAAATCATGGTTTCCCGATGCTAACACTTTAGGACAAGTGAAAACTTAAGGGGGAAGAACTGTCAAGACTGTTGTTGAAGCTGAGTTCTGAATATTCAGAGGCTGAGAACAAGAAAAGGGTGTGTTAAGAAGATTGGAAGGCTGAGATTCAAGGATACTGTTTCAGTTAGAGATCAATGACCCAGCTTGAACTGAATAATTACTGTATTGTCATTTTCTTTTTTACCTTGTAGTGAATAGTCAATGTTCACGTAAAAGCAATACATTGGATGCTCTTTGCAGGATTGATGCCATCGCTAGTAATATATGTTAGACTATTTAACACTTTAATGATTACATAATTCCACAAATAAATCATGACTACAGAAATAACATGAGAATTAAACATGTACAGAAGATAAACTATGACGATAAGCAATATGAACAACATAACGTATATGAACAACATAACGTATATGATGATAAGCAATATGAACATATCGTATATGAACAACAGAAGTAAATGCGGAGTACTAGATGTTACCGATGCGAAGCGAAAAGTGTCACGGAGATGAAGGAGAGGACGTCGCCGATGATTAAGACGCTGATGTAGATGATGCAGGGAATGACGAGCAGTCGCGGAGTCGCTTCCTAAAAACCTAATTCACCCTCTCCCATACAGGATCACAAGGATGATGGTTCCGGAGACCTGCTCTCCCCACCACCGGTGCACGCCGGGCGCAGGGACAGAGTAGCACTCAGCAGCACAGCACTCTCGAGAACATTTCTCTTGCACAGAAGTGTTTCACAATTCTAGAGAAGATAGGCAGAGTTTTCCAATTAAAAGGACCGCAGAAGGGAACGACCTCAGATTAGGAAACGACAATCAAAAATCGCGCTCATTAATCACAATTAATTTGCCATGTAATCAGAGCGTTTCTTTCCATCTTGACAGGATAACGGTAATCAGAAATCACGCTCATTAATCGCAATTAATTCGCCGCGTAATCAGAACATTTCTTTTCATCCTAACGGGATTGCATGGCAAAATAAAGTTGCAAAAGAAAGCTGCGTCTGGACCCACGGCCAAACCTAGAATGACCGCACCATTCACATGCACATCGCGCGCCTACGAAGCCTGGCCTAGCCTGGCGTGGCGTGTCGAGGCGAGGCGAGCGAGCGCGCGCGTATAGTCCTACTTTCTCCTCCTTTCTCTTGCTTTACCAAGGCTAGACATGCTCCACCTTATAAGGTGGTGTCTCTCCACCTTGGTTAGCAATATGGGACTAAAGTATTCCACATGCCACCATGCATGAGTGGGTCTTTGGGATTTTCTATGAATTATTGATAAATGAGTAGGCTAAAGCCCAACTAATTCCAGCAATCCCCACCAGATCCTAGAGGCTCACAAAGTTTGTCTGTTGTTCCAAAGTACTGTTAATATACCAATTTTTCAGTGGAGACCTGTTAGGGTTGAACATCTACCTAGAGCATTAAGCTACAATCATTCACAACTACACAATGGACTAAGCCTTGAATTGGCAGTTTTGCGTGAACGAGTTTCACCTATAGCCTTGATTGATACTAGACTGCCAATAGGCTACCCCTCGGGTGGATCATATAAGTCATACTCTGGTGTCTCTTCATGACCTTCTTAGAGAGTATCTATTTCTCACAGACTGTGACTAGCAGTCGGGCTCACATAGGTGTGTTCTTTCAAGAATGCTCTATAGGATAGCATCTTTGCTATTTAAAGCCACGGAACACATATGACAAAGTCATCTTACCATACAAATTTGAGAGTACGACATCTTCAGTGGATTGGGTTATAGAATGTACTCTCCTTCAGTTAACCAAACAGTTTATTTTTCGCAGGTCCTACTTCACAGGACCTTCAATCACATAGGTTGGGTTGCCACTGTGGTGTAACTCACATAGGTCTCATTTCCATCTCCTTCGATGCATAATCTATGACATTCCATGATAAACCCTTTGTAAAGGGATCTGCTAGATTCTTAGCTGTTGAAATATAATCCACATTTATTATTATGGAATTTCTCAATTTTCTGATAGATTTCAATTATCTTTTTACATGTTTGGGGGACTTCATGTTATCCTTTGCACTTTTCACTTTAACGAGAACCGTTTGATTATCACAGTACATCAGGATGGCTGGAATCAGTTTTTCAACCACCGGTAAGTCCATCAGGAGTTCACGCAGCCATTCTGCTTCAACAGTGGTTGTATCCAATGGCGTGAGTTTTGCTTCCATAGTTGACCTCATCAAAATGGTCTTTTTACAAGACCTCCATGAAACAGCAACACCGCCTAGGGTGAAAACATGTCCACTCGTAGCCATAATCTCATCAGCATCAGATATCCAATTGGAATCACTATACCCTTTGAGTATGCCAGGGTACCCGGTATAATGAATTTCATAACTCATCATACCTCTCAAGTAGCGCATAACTCGCTCGAGTGCACACCAATGATCATCTCCTGGGTTAGAGGTAAACTGGCTTAATTTGCTTACAGCAAATGAGATGTTAGGCCGGGTAGCACTAGCTAAGTACATGAGTGAACCAATAATCTGGGAATATCTCAGCTGATCCTTTCCTACTCTTTTATTCTTTTGAAGTATTAGACTAGGATCATAAGGTGTTGGAGAAGGCTTGCTATCCATATAGCCAAAACGGCTCAAGACCTTTTCGACATAATGGGATTGCATAAGTGTAATCCCATCCTCACCCTTGATCAGCTTGATGTTTAGAATTACATCAGCTTCTTCTAGATCTTTCATGTCAAAACTTTGAGACAAAAAATACTTAACCTCGATAATTACATTAAGACTTTTTCCAAAGATAAGTATGTCATCAACATACAAACACAGTATAACTCCTTCACCCCCACCATAGCGGTAGTAAACACATCTATTGGCTTCATTTACTACAAAGCCCGCAGATGTTAAAGTTCTATCGAACTTCTCATGCCATTGCTTAGGTACTTGCTTGAGACCATTTAGAGATTTCAGTAACTTACAAACCTTGCCCTCTTGACTGGTTAGCACAAAACCATCAGGTTGTTCCATGTAGATTTCCTCATCTAACTCTCCATTAAGGAAAACTATCTTAACATCCATTTGATGGACAATAAGACCATATGAGGCAGCCAAGGATAGTAGTACTCGTATAATGGTCAATCTAGCAGCGGATGAGTAAGTATCAAAGAAATCTTCTCCTTCTTTTTGAGTATAGCCCTTGGCCACAAGCATTGTCTTATACTTTTCAATAGTACCATCAGGCATAAACTTTTTCTTGAACACCCACTTACATCCAACTAGCTTGTAGCCATATGGATGACCAGTAATTTCCCAAGTCCCATTAGCAATAATGGAATCCGTTTCGCTACGGACTGCATCTTTCTAGTACTCTGCATCAGGAGATGCATATGCCTCTGAAATGGATTTGGGAACAAGGTACATAGTGAAATCATCTCCAAAGGATTTTTCAATCCTTTGTCTTTTGCTCCTTCTAGGAACAATACTGTCATCCTTCTCAAGGATCTGTTCATGTGTGTGTTTGGAATGCTCAATGGGAATTATGGATTCAAGAGTTAAATCATTTGCTTGACTAGTAGAGTTATGCATATACTTCATGGGGAATATATTCTAAAAAAAAGTAGCATCTCGAGACTCCATTATTGTATCGACATGCATGGCATATACCTCAGATTTAACTATTAGAAACCTATAGGCATTACTGCAATAAGCATATCCTAGAAAGACACAATCCATAGTTTTCGGTCCAAATTTGCGCTTTTTAGTTATCGTTACGTTAACTTTTGCCAAACACCCCTAAGTGCGCAAGTAGGATAGTGATGGTTTTCTCCCTTTCCATCCTTCATACGAAGTAATCTCACTATTCTTAGTGGGAACTCGTCGTGACATGAGTCGAGGTCGATGACCTCCCCACCATGACTTAGATAAACCCGCAGTATCTAACATTGCATTAACCAAGTCACTCAACGTGCGGTTCTTTCTTTTAGCAACCCTATTGGATTGAGGCGAATAGGGAGGTGTCCTCTTATGGATAATTCCATACTCCACAGAATTGGGAGAACTCATTTGAAAAATACTCTCCACCATGATCCGACCAAAGTCTTTTGATTTTTCTTTCTAGTTGATTCTCAACTTCAGCCTTATAAGTTTTAAAGTAGTATAGAGTCTCATCTTTTGTTTTTAACAGATACACATAACAATATCTAGAAGCATCATCAATTAGAGTCATGAAATATCTTTTCCCTCCTTTTGTCAACACACCATTCATTTCATAGAGATCTAAATGTATGAGTTCTAAATGTGCCAAATTTCTTTCCTCCATATCTTTATGAGGTTTGCGAGATTGCTTTGCTTCCACACAAGTTTGGCATTTACAACCTTTGATTATATAGTATTTTGGAATTAAATTTAGTCTGGATAGCCGAGACATACAACCAAAATTTATGTGACACAAATGTGAGTGCCAAACGTTGGCCTCATCCCCATTATTTGGATCATAAATATGATTTACAACCTTATTACAGAAATCTGAAAAGGAAAAGCGAAACAAGCCTCTGCGATCATAGCCTTTTCCAATAAAAAGTCCAAATTTAGAAAGGGAAATTAGCTCAGTGATATCGTGTTTAGAGATATTTATATTCGTGAGGCACTGCAAAATAACATCGTGAAGACAAGAAATACTGCCGAATGACATCGCCATCACATTCCGTCCGTTAGTTTACTGTTCTGTCAGTTACTTCCGTTTGCCTAATTTTAAAATATATAAAATAAGCTCAAAAAATTATGAAATTTTTTTGGAGCATCCCGATATAGTTTACTTGCTTGTGTATTTTTTAAAAAAAATTATCCTTTCTGATTTTTTCTCTAAAATTCATTAAAGTGTACTATTTGTAGGACTTTTCTAATATAGAAAATAAAGTCCAAACATTATGATTTTTTTCAAGCTCCTTACACAGTGTACTTGATTGTGTAATTTTTCCAGAATTTTTTTAAAAAATAATTAATTTTAAAAAAAATTATTTCATAATATCCACTGTATAAGTTGTCCAATATAGAGAATGAGGTCTAAACATTATAGAATTGCATTAATTAATTTTTAAAAAATTCTAGAAAAAATTCACAATCAAGTCCACTCTGTAAGGAGCCTGCAAAAAAATTCATAATGTTTGGACTTCATTTTCTATATTAGAAAAGTCCTACAAATAGTATACTTTAATGAATTTTAGAGAAAAAATCATAATGGATACAATTTAAAAAAAACACATGCAACTATACTATATTGGGATGCTCCACCAAAAAAAATCATAATTTTTTAAGCTCATTTTCCATATTTTAAAATTGGGCAAACAGAAGTAACTAACGGAACAGTAAACTAACGGACGGAATGTGACGGTAATGTCATTCGGTAGCATTTCTTGTCTTCGCGATGTTATTTTGCAGTGCCACACGAATGCAATATCATTCCTCTAAATACCTCTGAACGCGATGTCACTAAGCTAATTTCCCTAATTTAGAAATGACTACTTTATTTGACTCAAAAGCCAACTTATACCCATCGCTACACAGAAGGGAGCCGCTAACGAGATTCTTATTTATTGAGGGGACATGCTGCGCATTCTTTAGCTGCACGATCTTTTCTGAAGTAAACTTCAGATCTACCGTGCCAACACCAAGAACAAAGACATGCGAACCATTTCCCATCAACATGGAGGAAGACCGAGCAACCTGATAAGAAGAAAACAAGGACACATCAGCACATACATAAACATTAGCCCCTGTGTCAATCCACCAGTCGGTGGAATGACAGACCTAAAGAATAGTAGGTAAATTACCATACCCAGATGTTCCTGCCCCGGCATCACCAATAGTCACATTCACAGACTTGATCTGGCTATACTCATTCTTTCTGTCTTTACGGTCAGGACATTTGTTGGCCGAGTGGCCGTCCTTATCGCAAACATAGCAGACATATTTTTTCCTTCTTTGGCTTCTTATTCTTCTTAAAATTAGTGGTATGTACGACACTGGTCTTTCCCTTGAACTTTTTATTACCATGGTGTTGTACGACATTGGCGCTAGAATGTCCTTCGGCCACCTTAGGATGCACATCCTTCACCCAAGTTTTCTCTTCAACATCAAGGGACACAATTAGATTCTCAACGGAAATATTTTGTATCTTGTATTTCAGAGATGTGGCAAAATTCCTCAATGAAGATGGTAGTTTGGCAATGATGCCACCAGTCACAAACTTATCGGGTAATGTGCTTTTCAGGTGGTGGAGTTCCCTCGTAATGAATTGTATTTCATGAGTCTGCTCAACTACAGAACGGTTTTCAACCATCTTGTAGTCATAATATTGCTCAATAGTATATAACTCACTGCCAGCATCCGAGGCGGTGAACTTATGTTCGAGTGCCTCCCACAGCCCCTTTGCGTCTGTCATGTGCATATACACATAGCACAGATGATCGGAAAGAACGCTAAGAATGCATCCCACAAAAATTATGGTGACTGTTTTAAACTCCTTTTCCTGTTCGGGAGTGAGTTCTCCCTCAGGTTTCCTGGAGGCAACCCAAAATACGTTCAGAGCTGTGAGCCACAGAGTGACTCTTGTCTGCCATCTTTTGAAGTTCACTCCACTGAACTTCTCTGGTTTCATTGCCTCGGCAAAACTAGTCATTTTCATCACAGAGTACCTATCAAATTCATCATCAGGGTTTTGGATTATTAGATTATTTAGCACTTTAGTGATTACATAATTCCACAAAAAAATCATGACTACAAAAATAACATGAGAATTAAACACGTCCAAAAGATGAACTATGACCATAAGCAATATGAACAACAAAACATATATGAACAACATAACATATATAACGATAAGCAGTATGAACAGATCGTATATGAACAACACAAGTAAATGCGGAGTACTAGATGTTACCGATGCGAAGCGAAAAGTGTCGCAGAGACGAAGGAGAGGACGTCGCCAATGATGAAGACGCCGATGTAGACGATGCAGGGAACGGCGAGCAGTCGCGGAGTCGCTTCCCAAAAACCTAATTCGCCCTCTCCCGCACAAGATTACAAGGACGATGGTTCCGGAGACCTGCTCTCCCCACCACCGGTGTACTCCGGGCGTATGGATGGAGTAGCACTCAGCAACACAGCGCTCTCAAGAACATTTCTCTCGCACAAAAGTGTTTCGCAATTCGAGAGAAGACAGGCAAAGTCTTCCAATTAAAAGGACCGCAGAAGGAAACGGCCCTCATATTAGGAAATGACAATCACAAATCGTGCTCATTAATCGCAATTAATTCACTGTGTAATCAGAGCGTTTCTTTCCATCTTGACAGGATAACAGCAATCAGAAATTGCACTCATTAATTGCAATTAATTCACCGCGTAATCAGGGTATTTCTTTCCATCCTGACGGGATTGCATGGCAAAATAAAGTTGCAAAAGAAAGATGCGTCTGGACCCACGGCCAAACCCAGAACGACCGCACGGCCTGGCAAGGTGAGTCGAGCAAGCATGCACATTAGTCCTACTTTCTCCTTATTTCTCTTGCTTTACCAAGGCTAACATACTCCACCTTATAAGGTGATGTCTCTCTACCTTGACTAGCAATATAGGACTAAAGTATTCCACATGTCATCATATATGAGTGGACCTTTGGGATTTTCTAGGAATTATTGATAAATGAGTGGGCTAAAGCCCAACTAATTCCAACAATATAACCTGGAAAATGAAATAGAAAAGGCATCAAAGTATTATGCCACAAATTAGTGTTTGTGGTCGTAGTTACAGGTTCTTAGTTGTTTTGTCCCCGTTCTCTCTCTCAATCTGCTCTTTCCTGTTTCATCCTGATTCAGATTGATACAGAGTTGGGATCTGACAGGCGCCCGCCACCTGTTCGACGGATTACCCGAGTAAGGCGTTCTTGATGCCTCCGAGGAGTTTGTTGAGGAGTTCCACGAGCCGCCGCCGTGGCTTAAAGAAGCGGCGGCGCGGGCAGGTCCTGTCCTGCCGTGGCTGCCTCTCGATTTCTGGAGCCTGATGGTGAGCGGGATCCGTGGGGGTGGTGATTGTTTGGACGGAGTTGGGTTAGAGTATCTGGTATTACAGTAAGACGAGGATTCAGAGATGCAGGAGGTTTGAGTGCGTTCCGCCTTCTCTGGCTCCTCTCAGGGATTCGGCTGTGCAGAGGGCGCTGGCTCTGCAGAAGGAGATTGCGACTGGAGTCGATTTCAGGAGCCCAGCGGACGGCGAAGGATTTCCAGGATCTTTGTGTTGAGTCCGGGAATGCCGAGGCACTGCTTAGCTTAGTACATCCATGGGTGGCCGATGATGACACTGTGAGGGTTCTGCTTTCCAGTTTAGTACTTGAGGATGATGGAATGCATGGAAAAGAGCCAGCACTTGTGCTGTGTTCTCTTGTCTTACCGAAGTTACTCGACCATCAAAGACCAGTTTCATCTGTTCTTCTTTCTGCTGCATTGGATGTCTGCAAACGCCACCCAGCTACTGCACTGGAGGCTGTCCTCTTTCCACTGGTTCTTACTAAGAAAGGGCTTAATGTTCCTCAATGTGTGCTCACACAGATTGTCAAGGATTGCGTGCATCCCTTGCATATCACTGCCTTCTGCCATAGGCTGCTTTCAGGGGAGGAGAGAGAGGAGACCATTTTGTATGCCTCAGCATCGGGAAAATATTGGTAGTGATTTGGTCTGGACTGAATCTCTCTTCGCACTGTTGTACAGCATTCTCAATCAAGACGTTTGTTTGACACCAAGCACCAGTGGAAAGCTAGTGTCGGTGACTGATGAGATGACATCAAAGTTCCCAAGGTCGCTAAAATTTGGCAATTTTCTGCTGTGCTTTGTCTCGAAGTGTTGCCATGAATCTAAGATTCACAGTGTTTTGCTTGAGAGAGCTGCTGAGAGAACAAACACTTTTTTGACTAAAGCTATATTGTCAAAACTGCGGCCTGCGAGTTGAAGTGCTGCCTTGAAGTGTTTAAAGGTGAACAGCAGGTGAGCCTATATGTCCATTCAGATTAGATGAAGTATGTAATTTCGTGAAAGGGCTGCTTTGTTCGAATTTTAAAATGGACAGCTTTTGTAGTTTAAGAAACCATGAAAGAATTATTCATATTTCATACATAAAAAATAGCAATCAATTTACTATGAAAGTGTTATTTACTGAACCCACACTCAAAGAACAGAATTTTGTTATGTATGACACTATGACTCGAATACAATAAGATTGTCATGAAATCTAGAGTATCCAGTTACAGGGAATAAATAGACATGTTGAAACTTAACTGGAGTTAAAACTGTAACATACATAATCCAGCGGTCATTTTCACCAGTCGCTTCTATCCAAGAATTATGGTTTTCAATTTCAAGTGTATACATGAGATGTCTTCATTGTTAGGTAATCAAGCCGTCATGCTCATATGCATGGCCTTCCTATCAGTGAAGGATTTGTGGTTAGATCTCTGTTAACCATGATTCTCTGTCATAGGCACACACACCTGTTCCTAATGCTCAGATTGTGGACTTCAGATTCGTTCTACTTTAGTGGTTGTCTTGGACATATACTATTGTTCCCAGAGAACCCAATGAGACTACACAATAGTTTTTGTTCTTGAACTAATCAGTCGAGGATGGAACATTTTCTAGTATATACATGCTTCATTGTCCTTTTGTGCCATACAGGCTTATTAAGTCGTCGAGTCGTCGACTAGTCGTCGAGTCGGTGGAGCATGGGCGACTAGGTCCGGCGACTCGACTTGCCAGGTTCCCGTCTCGCCGCTGCCGCCCATCGTCGCCCTCGGCCGCAGCTGAAGCTCCTAGCTAGCCGACGGCGGAGATGGAAGCGACGTGGATCCAGTCAAGGAGGTGGAGGCGAGATCGATGTGGTCGGAGATCGTCGTCCTCGGCCGCAGCTCCCAGCCGGCGCCGCCCTTCGTCTCCCTCGGCGGGAGCTGAAGCTCCCAGCTCGCCGACGACGGAGGTGGAGGCGACGTGGATCTGGGCCGGCGTCGGGGAGGTGGAGGCGACGTGGATCCGGGCCGGCGTCAGGGAGGTGGAGGCGACGTGGATCTGGGCCGGCATCGGGGAGGTGGAGGCGAGCTCCACCGCCATCGCTGCCGCCGCTTCCTCTCCCGTCACCTCGCTGCTCTCTCCCGCCGGCGTGTGGGTGTGGTGTGTGGGTGTGGTGTGTGTGGCTGTGTCGGTGGGTGGGTGGGTGGGTGTGGGGTGTGTGTGGCTGTGTCGGGGGGTGTGTGGGTGTGTGGGTGGTTGTGTGGTGTTGTGTGGTGTGTGTGATTGTATGTGCCAGCTGTGTGTGTGCTTGTGTGTGCCGGTTGTGTGTGTTGTGCTGTGTAGGCCCTGTGAATAGTACCTGTCGACTAGTCGGCGACTAGTCGGCCGACTAGTCGACTAGTCGGCAAGTCGGTCAGTAGTAGGGTAGTGTCGATTTACCGACTTAATAACTCTGGTGCCATATAGCTGCTTCGAGGCCTATTTCACATGGCATATGTAACGGCCCAAAAATTTCGCGCATTTGAAATTGTTTTAGAATATGGAATTTTTAAAACTTTTTAGAAACATCTTGTTGATATTCGAGTTTTCGGATTCTATTTCGAAGATAGTTGTCGAGCAGTGGAATATTAGGAAAATGAAACCCTAAAATCTGGTCTAGGCCAAAAACCATCCGGCCAGCCCAACTTCTCCTTTTCCTTTTGCTTTTCCTTTCCTTTTCTTTTCCCCAGGCCCACACGCCAGCCCTCCTTCCTCCTCTACTTTGCCCACCCGGCAACACCTCTTTCCCATTGCGCCATGCCGCAGCCTACCCCTCCCATTGCGCCCACCTCCTCCCATCACCATCTTTGCCACTGCCGCCACGCCATCCACGTCGTGCTCGCGCTACTGGTATCACGCCTCTCACTCGGTCCCGTCCTTGCGTCGCTACTGGCGCCACACCGCCCGTCACTCACCTTGGCCCCATCGCGTCGACACCCCACCTGCGCCAGCCACCAGCTCGCTTCCCTTCTACTTAAAGCTCCCAAAGCCGCGTCCTCGCCATCCCTCTACTCCCCTCTAGCTTCCTCACTCCACCATTTTCCCTCCCCTCTCGTGTCCATGAAGAGGCACCGGACCGAGCCACCATCTTCCCTATTCTGGCCGCCGCACTACCTCCAAGCCACGCCGCCGCTCCAGTAGGCTCCAACCCACACCAACGTGCTCCCAAGCGTCACCTCGGCCCCTTCTTCCCCATGCGCCCATAGGTCTTGTAGTGTCATTATCTACTTAACTAGAAGTGGTCATTAGCAGGTACTATGGCTAAGGATCAACCTAGGGTAATAGGTCCACTTTAGTGTGTGCCGAGTCACATAAGTAGTAACATCAAGTAAAGATCACCTCAAAGATGAAACCCCAACCCGTAGACACCCCTGATCAAGTTATAAGGTTGATGTCTAGCTAATGCTAGGAAGTTCCACCTAACTCATGGAGCTTCCATGATAAATGTAAAATGATTAAAAAAAAATCATTAAGTAAACCAGTCCCCACGTGTTGGTGAGACTTATGCCTACCCATTACGAACCCCGAACCTGTGCATAAGTCTCATCTGACTTTCATGAAACTTCCTTCATGAATAGGAACTAATAACAAAAGAAATCATTAAATGAACTAGGCCTCCCTGTTAGTCGCTGGACTCTTGCTTGAGGTGATAGCAAGATCCTTACTCTCATGGAGAGGATGACACTTGGAGATGGGGCAATTTTTCTTGTATATTTCTCTTCACAATGCCATGCCAACCTGAGGGGTTGGGGATACATATTTATAGGGCTAAACAGCCAAGCATATGCCAAGCATATGCCGAGCATATGCCAATGCCAAGCATATGCTAGTCTAAGATGCTCTATCCTAGATGCTCTGTCCTAGATGCTCTGTCCTCTAAAGCTAGTCCTAAAGCTAGTCCAAGATGCTCTGTCAAAGATGCTGTCCTAAAGAGATGCTAACCGCCAGTCAAGGATGATGTCCTTGAAGGGCGGCAAAAGCCAACACAGAGACTTATCCATCAATCTCCCCCTAAGTCTTGTGTGTCTCCTTGTGAGGAATCTGAGCCATCCCGATCCTAGAGCAGAGCGTCGTCCTTGATTTCAACGCCGAGGCGCCCCAAACTTGACAGAGCCTTGAACGCTGAGTCACGCCGGAGAAGAACTCCGCCGCCCGGCCATGTGGTGGGTGTCGCGGTGTCGAGGCACCACCCGTCGGTCTTGCTTGCTGCGGAACTTTCGCCGAGGAGGCGTGTGCTTTTGGCTCGTCAAGGTGGAGTAGCCGCTGTGCGGCGGTGCGGAGGTAGTTCGATGCTCGCTCGAGCAATGAACGAGCCATTGTTCCTCCTCCTCCTTTGCACGACGTGGGCTCGGCCGCGTCGTGGTCGCCGACAATCCGCCCAATGACCAAGCTTGCCGCGCTTGTAGCAAGAGTCGCCTCGCGTCGCTCTTGCTTGCCGGCGCGCCGCTCGGGCGCCCACGGTCATCACCTCAAGACGTCCTCGCGCCATGCCTGGCGTCTTTGCGCGGCTTGCCGCGCTTATCACGCATGCGCCGCTGCCGTGGAAGAAGGCTCCCCTTCTTCCTGTCACCTTGGCCGGCGCACCCACTCCTCCCGAGTGAGGAGGAGCTTCCGCCAATGGTGACGGGTCCCGAGAGATCGTGGCTCATCATGTTGACGACCTTGAGGCGACCTATCGCCTCCTCGATCGACATCGTGGAGAGGTCAGGCGAGACCGGATCGATCGAGCCATCCGCTTGTACTTCTCGGACGCAAATAAAGAGCTTCTCGGCGCTCTCTCGCCGTAGGTGTCGCCGCCGAACTTTACCAACTTCGCAGCAGAGTGTTGAGACGAGAGCAAAGTCATCAACATCCTCACCGCTTGAAGGCCGGGTCTCCCACTCCGCGCGGCGCTGCAGCAGTGGACTTGCGCGCGCGGTCGGCTGCCGCGCGTCGCAGGCGATGGCGCCCCAAGCCTCCTTGGCGATCCGCTTGTTGGAGAGCGAGAATCGCATCTCGGCGGATGCGGCGATGAGGGCATCCAGCCGTCGATCCCGGTCGTAGTCGACGCCGCCGCATGGGACCGCCTCCCACATGTGCCGCACTCGAGCTCACCTTCATCACCGCGCCCACTCGACGTAGTTAGCCTTGGTGAGGGTAGGCCACCACCGCCGGGCGGCGTCCCCGACAATACCGAACCCGTGGTAACCACGTGCGGTCCGGAGAGAGCCACGCCGCTCGTGAAGGCCGCGCTCTATCGACCGTCTGCCGCCGTTGTCGCGCGCGCTTCTTCGGGCGCCACCGCCGAAGCGCCTCCTCGAGAGCGCCACCGCCGCGCGCCTCCTCCAGAGCGCCATCAGCGCGACCGCGCTGTTCGATCGCCGCCAAGCTCGTGGGCGTGGCGCGGCCGCCCATCGCGCCGCTTCGCCTCGCTACCTCCTCTCTCCGCCGCTCAAGGTCCGCGTCGCGCCGCCATCGCGAGATGATGGAGCTGCTGCCGCCGCGCAGACCTTGACCTCTGCTGCGCCGCGACGCTGCGACATCTGCCGCCGCTGCTTCCACTCCGCCTCGCCGCCGCTACCCGGCTCGCGCCGACGCGGCCTTGCGCCAGCTGCGCGTGTTCTCTGCCCGCTTCGCTCGCCGCTTGCTGCGCGCGAGCTCGGTTGTCCGCCGACGCCAGCGTGCTCGAGGCGGCACGAACGCCGAGATCGCTCTGCGGACATGGCGCGCATCGGGGTGTTGCGTGGAGAGAGGGCCGCTTCGACGTCTTGCCGCCCGTCTCCGAGAGGAGTGAGCGTGGATGGCCGAGCCGCCGCTGCACTACCGGGCCGCCGCGAGGCGGAGAAGGAGATGAGCAGGAGATGCTCAGCTACAGGATACACAAGCTCGATACCACTTGTTAGTCATTGGACTCTTGCTTGAGGTGATAGCAAGATCCTTACTCTCATGGAGAGGATGACACTTGGAGATGGGGCAATTTTTCTTGTATATTTCTCTTCACAATGCCATGCTAACCTGAGGGGTTGGGGATACATATTTATAGGGCTAAACAGCCAAGCATATGCCAAGCATATGCCGAGCATATGCCAATGCCAAGCATATGCTAGTCTAAGATGCTCTGTCCTAGATGCTCTATCCTCTAAAGCTAGTCCTAAAGCTAGTCCAAGATGCTCTGTCAAAGATGCTGTCCTAAAGAGATGCTAACCGCCAGTCAAGGATGCTGTCCTTGAAGGGCGGTAAAAGCCAACACAGAGACTTATCCATCACTCCCGTGCAAGTTATGGTGAGGTGCTCTCAATAGAACAATGATGAATAGGAACTGATCCAGGACTGATGTTGTGAACACAGAACATTCCAAATTGCAAATTTGGGCTCTGACAGCATACAGGACACATAGGCGGCATGATTTCAGTTATCTTGTGCTATTATTTCAGTTGCAGAAAAGCAGAATTCATACATTCAGTAGTTACTTATAACAGATACAGGTAAATCAAGCAGTTTATTCCTCTAACGAAAAATAAAGACCGACAACACAATACATAGTTTTGATGAGGACCACTTGACTTTTGCTTAGGGACGGTACATATAGTGGCTTTGGACGTGAGTCACTTGAATATCATCTTTGTAGTTTGGAACCTTGATACCTTGTCAGTGAACTTGGTAGTGGAATAGAAATTAAGGTAGTCTTGGAAACGGTATTGGCTAGGATATGTAAGCTTTGGAGCTGGGCAGATTATAGCATCCGAACCTGGGTTGTAGAATGTTGCAATAGATAGGCGGCTCCCGTTCTTATTGGGGAGTACCTGATGGGAAATGCTTTTATATATTCCATTGCTCATCACTTCAATCTGATCTCCAAGGTTTACGAAAATTCTATTGCCTTGTGTTGGTGGTATTGGGACCCATCTACCATCTTTCATGAACTCCAAACCTGGGACCAAGTCATCTTGAAATAGAAGTATAATTCCCCCAGCATCAGTGTGTCCCCGGAGTCCCATCGCCCGTTCTGGATGACTACACCTGGGGTACTTTGCCACCTTGATGGCTACAGAAGGCTTAGAGAATGCTTTCTTCAAGTAATCCTTGTCCAGCCCAAGATTTTCGCTCATGACTTCTGCTAGCTGCTCGGCCAACTTGATTACTTCTTCAGCATATTTGGGAACTGTGGTACTGCATAGTTCATTGCTTTGTATTAGTATGCCTTACAAACTTGATTTGTAAATTTTGCCAAATTACTGGAGATGACTACTGTGATTTATGGTAATAAGTTTTAGTGTAATTTACATTGCAAACTCACCGGAGCAGCTCAGGAATATCATGAACGTTTTGTTCTGGCTGATGATGATACATGAAACTGCACTCCCAGTCAACATTTGAGGTGATCTTATCAGGACCTAGGGTTTTTGCCTTCTCGGAATTGTAGAAGTTATTCTCCATGTTTTGCTCGTAGTATTTGTTCACCAGCCCCTTGATTTTGTGCATGAGGTCCTCATTGATCCCATGGTTCTCAAGCTGACATACAATTATTCATGTAAGACAAGAGTACTGAGAAACTAGAAAGGAACTTTCTTCTATCAAGATAACAATCTTATACCTTCTTACTTACCCAAAAGAATCCCCATTGTGCACAGGCATCATGGAGAAGTGAAAGTGTCTCTAACCTCTTCTTGCCACTCAGTTCATCCATCTTTATCACCGGAATTTCCATTTCCTGGAATACTGGAGTATAGCAGTCTAACCAAATGTGTTACTCTTCTCGAGTTGATCTGCTAAAGCTACAGCAAGCTAGGTATTTATAATGGCCTAGATAGGAATGTTGGGAAATATCTTTTCCCAGATTTCAAAACATGGAGTGGTTTGAATATGAAGTAAAACCTTGCTTTCTTAGGAGGCATTTGTAAAATCCTGTCCAAATGCATTTCACTGTCCCCATGTGATTTAGCTAAGATAACTTGTCTAGTATCCTTCAAAACTCATCATCATGATGGTTGACTTATGAGATACACATGATTGCTATTTGTTTATCCTGTTTTACTTTCATATAAAAATGAATCATAGTGACAGTCATCTTATTGAGATAACTAGTTGTCTTTAAAGATTCAACGAATCGTAGTGACAGTCATCTTATTGAGATAACTAGTTGTCTTTAAAGATTCACTTTCTTTGGATCAGTTCCGCCACCCTGAGTCGTGGTGATTATGTTACCGTGGCACAGATTGGGAGGAGTAAAATCTCAGTTTTGAGATCTTTCAGGTCAGACTAATCATGGCAGTTAGTTTGACTTTCTGATTCATTGCATGAACACCTGTATGCAGAGTCAATCACAAACAATTCGTTACATTTCTTGTGAATATGTAAGCCTAGATTTTCTCAGGGATTTTCTGGATCATGTCTGCAATTTTTTAAACCACACTTGTTAATTGCTGTAGAACTAAGTAAATAGTTCCTTGATCACTTTTGTTGTTGTGGAATTAGTCTCATAATTTAAGCTACTTCTTGAAAGCCTAGTTGCTGTTTAGTCCTCACCTCATCAGGCCACAGGGCACGCCTTAGGTTGCCAAAATTCTGCGTCAGCTTTGAAGTTTCCTCACTTTGATAAATTGTTTGTCTTTCTTCCTCTAAAATTTAATGGGTATGGCCTATAAACAACGTTTAGCTACAAAAGTTTCTCCCCTACATTTCCCCCATTAGGATGATTAGTGGATAGTGGGAAAAAGTGTACACATCACAAAGTGCATAAAATACAAACACATGTACTGTAATCACTCCCAAATTTGATTAATCAGTTTGGCATATTTCTTTAAATAGCACCGAGG
Organism: Ampelocalamus luodianensis; assembly: GCA_036346255.1. Lineage (NCBI taxonomy): Eukaryota > Viridiplantae > Streptophyta > Magnoliopsida > Poales > Poaceae > Ampelocalamus > Ampelocalamus luodianensis. The sequence goes on along the minus strand of JAYEVH010000153.1, from coordinate 52,255 downwards.
CGTGCCTTAAGTGAGGTTTTAAATTTTTGGTACCCCATGGCAAGTTGAATGGAGGTGTTATTCATAGCGCCCAATTTTCATGGGACGCTGTTTAAGTGTCAACCCAAACCAGCTTACTGAGATCACCCAATCAACTAGTCCTAAAATAAGATGCATCCGAAGTCTGAACACCGTCAACATTCTTGTTGATTCCTCTTGAGGTTCGTGTGCTTGACTCAGATACCTAGCAGATGATCTATGACTCCATGTGTTTGACTGTGAGCGTCTGAAAACATTTTCTGTTGGCTGTGTGCTTGGAAGTAAATACTGATTAATTAGTTTTTCTGGTTACATCATTCATTTATATCTGACGACTATTGCTGGGCTCGTGTTTTTGCACAGCCGTAGTCGGATCTAAGAAACACCGTAGTTTCCGTACATGGTGAAACTTGAAACGAGTCACTACACCTGTATATGTTTTGACCGTTTAAAAATGAATTAATTTTTTAGGAGTTTTGACCGTGCATCTGTTTTCACAGTTGACGCAAGACGGCAAGAAGCTGACAAGGCCCAAGCAGTGTCCGGCACGGCCTCCCGTCTCCAGCTCTGCGCTGGAGCTGCGGTGTGACAATTGTCCTGGAAAGTGTGCTATCCAACTGTCCAATTCGTGAGGCTGGTGCCAAACTGCCAATATGACATTCGTTCTCGGTTGCATTCGCCGCTTTCTGGTTGCTGAAGTTGCAGAGTGGATGTGACTAGGGCTTGGGTCGGCGCGGCGCGGCCCAAACAGAGGTAGCGCCGTAGCGGCCAGCGGACGGATCACAGTGACAGCGCTCCCCGCTGCTGCTCATGTGGTTGCGTGCGTGCTAGATAATCATGTGGAGGAACCGTCGCTGGCGAGTTCAGTCCGAGCGATTACCTCGTAGACAAGCGTAAAATCGTAAGAACAATGTATGAACAACAAGAACAGAATAAGAGATAGAACACAGAGATGTAGGGGGACTTCTTGTTTCTCTTTATTCCTTCATCCATCGATCAATCCTTTACAATGAATAGCACCCCCTATTTATAGGCTACGACCCTGCTAGGGTTTGGGATGGGCGCCACTAATGGGCCGATGCAGTCGTCGCCCATGGTTTCAACACTCCTTGGGCATCCATCCTTCATGTCCATGTCTCGTCAAAACTCCATAAAAACCCAGTGGGAAAAATTTGGAGAAAGGGTACATGATACACGTTACTGTGATGCACGAATTGCCTCATTAAAAACCTTAGCCGAGAAACTTCAGAAAACTCGTCAAGGAAAAGAGTACAATCCACCCAATTTCATTTAATCTCTGGATTTATTCTTTGGGTACTCGATCTTCATGATCAAGCTTTAATAATGAGTTCGTGAAGGTTCTCCCCACAGATTCGCACTTCTCTTAAGTCTCATCATTCCAATTCACATATGCATCTTTCAAAGTTAGATGTCGAAGTGACTTAGTGAATAAATCGCAAGATTCTCACACGACTTAGTATGCGATGACTTTAAAAACGTTCATCTTTTGCAATTCATGAGCATAGAAGAATTTAGGTTGATATGCTTTGTGAGAGGATTCTTCACATAACCCATCTGCATTTGTGCAACACAAGCTGCATTTATCTTCATAGATAATAATAGGGGTTAGTGCGGCATTCAATCTACATGACTGCTGGATGTGGTGAATCATCCGCCGAAGCCAAGCACATTCTCGTGAGGCCTCGTACAATGCTATTATTTCCGAGTGGTTCGTCGAAATCGATACAAAACTCTGCTTAGATGATTTTCATGGAATTGCAGTTCCACCACATAGGAATACATAGCCTGTTTGCTATTTGGCTGTATACGGGTCCTACAAGTACCCGTCATCTGCATTGTCATTCATAGTTAGGTCTCGGTTCTTTCTATAGAACAGACCAAGTTCTTTGCTTCCTTGGAGGTATCGGAAGATGTCCTTCATTCCCTGCCAATGCCTTTGGTATGTTCTGTACTATACATTGCTAATAGGTTCACGGCAAATGCAATGCCCGGTCTAGTACAGTTTGTTCAATACATGAGTGTTTCTATCACACTTAAATATGGGAATTCCGGTCCCAGGACTTCCTCCCCCTCTTTTCTAGGTTTGTACGGGTCCTTGTCTTGCTGCAAAGATCTCCCGACCATTAGCACTTTCAAAGGGTATGCCTTTCCAAAGTCAAACATTTCTAACACCTTCTGAGCAAATAGAAAGTCGCTTCAAGCGATTATACCACATTCTGCCTGATTGCTTAAGTTCGTACAATGACTTTCTGAGTTTCACACTATACATATTTCTATTTGCTCTATCTTGGTTCGGGACATTGATACATTCAGGTATCTTCAATGTCCGAATCCAATATTTCATAAAGGTATGCTGGTACCTCATCCATCAATTTCACTTCTAACTTCAAGTTCACCGCCATTGAGATAAATATTTAAAGGAGTTTCGCCATGACCGGGAATAGGTTTCTTCATAATCATCTTCTGGATGTCCAGTGAAACCTTGTTCAACGAGCCTTGCTTCTTTTCATTTCTCTTTTGAACAAATACCCACTTATGCCCTACGAGGTGTACAAGGGAGGCGTAAGGCTTACGTGCCCAAACACCTTTCTTTTATTCTGAGAGAATAATTCAATTTCTATTGCCTTCTTCCAATCTGATCTTTTCTTTCATTTATCGAGCGATGCAGGCTCTGGATCAAGATTGATGATTGTGACAACTTTCTTTGCAAATTAAGTGTCGACATTGGCTGCATGGTAGTTAGGATCGCGATCCTACTCTTAGAGTCTTACGATTCTACGAACCCACGACAGCCTGTCGATCCGAGTCTCACTGTCGATCCGATCCTACTCAAGGTAGTTAGGATCGCGATCCTGCTCTTAGAGTCTTACGGTTGTACGAACCCACGACAGCTTATCGATCCTACTCGTAGAGACTTAGGGCAATTTTTTTTAGAGGCCAGGCTTTGCTGATATTTTGTTTTAGAGCAAAATTTGTTGATATTAATTTCTGAGAATGAAACTATAAATAAACAAGGAGTGCAAAATATTATATCGTGTGGTAATGTCGTTTCTCCAGTTCGAACTATATCACCCATCATGTTAGAACCATTATGCTTTTCTGCTGTGTGATAAGAAGTGTTTTGCCCCTTTTTTGGTAATAAGTAAGTGGTAAACCTTATAAGAATCATACAAACTTATAGTATAGATGGTAAATATGTGTATTTTTACAAATCCGTAGAATCGCCGATTCTACGATTCGATACTACGATTCGATCCTACTGGAGGCAAATCGATCCGACTCAGGATCTCGACTCTGACTACCTTGATTGGCTGTTGTAATATTCAAAGGTTCTCCCGAGGTCATAAAGTTTTATAACCTATTTCTTCAAGGGGCGATTCTTTTAATACTTCTACTTGCTCACCGCTGCTTCATTGCGGGGCAAGTCCCTTTAGTTTTTAGCTCAGTGTGTGCGCACACATCCATGCCGATGTCTCCTTCATGGGGATGTTCACTGCAGTATGCCTTTTCGAAGGTTCCATACCGATGCCAGTCTCAACGGCTACCCTTCCGTTCGGGCACTTCGGTGATCGGTGTGTCAAGTCCTTCTTATCCTTTTTCACCAGCGCCCCGGTTGCCGGATTCGAGGACCGGAGTTCTCGCCCTTTTATTCCGAGGCCTCGGACGGGATTAGGGATACCTTCAATGGTATTTCAACTCTCTCGGTGCATTGCTTGCGTGCAAATGCTACTTATTCACGCTCTTCAAATCACTAAAGTAGTCCGCGCTTGATTCGCTAATACTTGCAAATCAATTATCTTCGGACTTCAATTGTCTTCTAGACTTCAATTCAATTATCTTACGGACTACAATTATCTTCTGGACTTCTCTATTTGCTTCACTAGTGCTCGGGTCATATGCATAGATTTCAATTATCTTCTGGACTTCAAATGTCTTCTAGACATCAATTATTTCCCGACATTATCATCAAGGGTTGATTTCCTCCCCAATGACGGAAATTAATCTCATCTATTGTACTATCGAATCGGTATTATACAAATCTCCATCATAGGGTCCAAATACTTGATTATGGATGCCGTCTCATAACCAACGATATCCCGGACTTTCGGAGAAGACCCATTGCGATTATTGCGGTGGTGGTATAGGTATATAACCCTTGCAAACCAACTGCGAAGATGAGAAGTTTTCGATCTTGACCCTTGCGCTAGTTGCATAGTTGGATAGATGTTATAGGTCGACGGTCTTAAATTGATGAGAGTCACACGGCAGATCGCGTGTCCCCAACATATAGTTGGTAAATTACAATTCTTCAAAGTTCTGCTAGTCCATTCTGGGTGCGGATGTGCGGTATAGAATGCTCAACTTTAATTCCCATTTTCATACAATAATCATCAAATGCTTTCAAATGAAATTCTCCGGCGTTGTCCATTCAGGTGGACTTCATATGATGATTAGGGAAAATATTTCTAATTTAATTATCTACGAGATTGGCTTTGCAAAAGCATGGTTTCTCGTAGACAATAAACATACGTGCGACCATTCCGAGGAAGCATTGATGAGCACTATAAAATACCTAAATGACCCTTACAGGGGCTGTATAGGACCGCAAATGTCTCCCTGGATACGGTCCAGAAATGCAGGGACTTCATCCTTCGCTTTCAGAGCAAAAGGTCTAATAATTAATTTCCCGGTGGCATATGCGGGGCACACAAAATCTTCCAGATTCGGGAAATTCTTTATATTCATATCATGTCCCTGTGAATTGTTAAATATATTTCTCATCATCTTAAGACCTAGGCGGCGTAATCTATCATGCCAGAGATAGATAAGTTCAGAGCTTCTAAATACGGTTTTCAAGGCAGTATAGGCTGCAGGTGCCTTAATATTAGTGTAGTATAGCTCAATTTCATATGAAGAAAGATATTCTAATGCCATTTTTCACTTTCTTCACGCTTTGTAATGAGCATGTATTTTGTACCATACTCTTCTTCAGTCTCTACATGGAAATCATAGCGCAAATATCCTTGAGAGTTCTAGTCGATTCTGGTACAACAAGTCTTCTTCAATGACCAAAGTTGTGCCTGTTGGAGTATAATTATGGCCCTTCCCGAGCCTATTATACAAGTATCGCCGCTACATCGTCAGTAAGACTACCAAAGATTCTTGCCGATCGACCGAAAAATTTCTATTTCTTTCAGATGGTATTCGTTGCCGCTACATGCTCAAGACACTTCCTCCATAGGGTGCCACACGCGTTCTAATATAATGTACTTTATTAATATGTAGCGAAAGCAAGCAACACATAAATAAAATACTTGGATATCGAACGTAACTTGTTATTATAAAGACGGGAAAATAAGTCTTGCAGGACTCATAATAAGAATTTAATGCTTTGTTGTGCTAGAGCTTGCAACCATTATTCAATAATTCAAAATTCTGCTTCAATTACAAACTGCGAGTTTCTATAAAAGATCCGAGTGCCATGCGTGCCCTAGATCGAATCGACGGAGTATTCAGGAACTTCTGCCTCAATCTGCTCCATGGCGATCTTCTCATCTTGGGCAACTACGACTGCGGGCGTAGCAATGTCCAAAGGAGGGTTGATGGGGGCTGCTATTGGGCTGTTCACATCCATAGGTGCAGCTAATGGATGTGGACCCTCTATGCCTGCAATGGCGAGGTGTGCCACATGTTGTTTATTTGCACTTCTTCTTAGACTGAAAATCATCAATAATGTGCGACGCACGACCTTACCCTTCTTGCTCCTCTCATTTGTGAGAGGCTTCATCACCTTGTAGCTGCTAGCAGTGGCTTCATGGCCAACATTGCTACTAGGTGGCTGCAAGATGAAGTTCTTTCCTAGAACATCACCTTGAGCTTCCGCAACTTGCATGATGTCAATTAATTCGGCATACTTCTTGTAGCCGTCTTGACGATAGTTGCGTATGGATTGTACCGCATTGGGGTGAAAGGTAGCGAGGGTCTTTCCAATCGTCTGCTCATCCGTGATCACATTACCACAGAATTGGAGACTGATATAAATTCTATACAAATTCTGGCCATACTGGGTCAGTTCTTCGAATTCCTGATTCGTGATGCCAGTCATCTTCATATTCATGCAAAAAGTTCAAAGGATTACTGCTGGTAATCTGCATAAAATGGTTGCAAAATTCTCACAATGCTCTTGAACTCTGTGTTCGTGTTCAGATTTTTCTATGCATTTTTCATGATTCACTGCTATTTCTAGTGATTAAAAGCAATATAAACAATCACAGATAATCAAAACAGTAAATACAATAAATAAATTGCATAGAAATAATAATAACAAGAATAAACATGCTTCAAAGTTCAAAAATATGCAAAATTTTGATTTCAGAGGCCTTTCTCTGGAAAAGATTTTTCATGAAAACTACAAGTTTCAGGGGTTAAAACGCGAAATCTCAGTTCTGAGAAAATTTGCGCGCAATTTTCAGTAATTCCAAGGGTTTTCTCGCAAAATTCCTTATTCGAGAAAAGCTTCCCGTAATTTTTCAGAATTCCGAGGGTTAATTTGCAAAATCGAGATTTTCTTTTCCCTCCCCCTTTTTTCTTGGCCGGTCCCCCTTTGCCCTTTTTTTTCAGATGGGCCCTTTCTTTCGCCCGACTTGCCTCCGCCCCGGCCCAAAAGGCCCACCGCCACTTCAAAGGGCGTGGGGTAGGTTTCTACCCCTATTCACCGGCGGCGCTCGTTGAGTAGGGCGGCGGGGTTGGTGGCGGCGACGGCGGGCGCCGGGCGGCTCGGGCGGCGGCAAGCTCGTGTCGGCCGGCTGCGAACACGTCGGCGGCCGGGAAGCCACCCGGCAGCGGCGCGGCGGCACCGACGAGCGGCGGCGCGCGGGCTCGCGTCTTTGGCGCGTCGCGGCGTGAAGCGGCGCGGCCGCGGCCGGGTGGCGGTGGCAGCGCGGCGACATGGGCGGCACGGCCGCGGCGCGGCGAGGCTTCAAGGCCATGCGTCGGCGGCGGCTCCAAGCGGCCGTGAGCGCGACCATGGGGCGCCGAAGCGGCGGCGCACGCAGCCATGGGGCGCCGGAAGCGGCGGCGGCCGCGAGCCATGAAGCGCGCCGGCCCCGTTTTTTTTTGCTTGCGGCGGTGCCTCGTCCTTTTCATGCGGTGCCGGTGGTGGGGCGCGCTTCTGCGGCGGCGAAGCGGGCGGTCGGGCGAGGCGCCGCGCGCGGTCTTCAAGGCGGTGATGGCGCGCGTCGCCTACGGGCGCGGGGGGGTGGCGGCGCGACGCCGCCGCACTTCATGGCCGGCAACAGCAATTTTTTGAAATTACTGTTCATTCATGTGTGTATGCGATGTAATACGAGATTGCAACGGGGCGCGCTTCATGCCGACATGTGCATGCTTGCCGCGTCTTTGGCGGCGTGGCTCTGTCGTTGCCTCGTGGCGACGTGATGGCGACTATGCCGACCGTGCGTATCGCGGAGGTAGTGACACCGCTTGCGGCGGTGTCGTGCATATGGTGCCTTCCATGCGATTGCATCTACTATCTACGGTACAATCATCATCTACTCTTTCATACAATCCACCGATCGGCTTGGCCGGCGACTTCAAGTCGGCTCGCGGTAGATTAGAGCGGATTTGCACCGTAGGAAAACAATCTAGAAAGCCAAATTTGCAGAATTGAAAGCAATCTAGAAAACGATTCAATCTACGAGTGTCGTTCATCGACGGTTACCTTTTCGATGCAAGGAGAGTCGATCGTCGATAACATGTTGAGGAACCGCTCATTGGCGAGTCCAAATTCGATTACCTCGTAGACAAGCGTAGAATCGTAAGAACAATGCATGAACAACAAGAACAGAATAAGAGATAGAACACAGAGATGTAGGGGGACTTCTTGTTTCTCTTTATTCCTTCATCCATCGATCAATCCTTTACAATGAATAGCACCCCCTATTTATAGGCTACGACCCTGCTAGGGTTTGGGATGGGGCGCCCACTAATGGGCCAACTGCAGGGTCAGGCCCATGGTTTCCCAACAAATCAATCCCCTGTGGCGGCGAGGAAGTGCAGTCACGCGCAATAACGAGTTCAGGGGGCGGGGCCAAGTGATACACACTTGCCGGCTCACGCGATCGGTGGAAGAAAAGTGTAGGTAGGGCAGGGCTCCTTGGACCCAAGCGATTCTGGGCATGGTTGCTAGCGAAATGGATCCTCCGCAATAGCACAGGTTAATTAATACGAAGGAGCATAGTGATATACATTAGGGCATAGGTTTTACCGAACGATCTAAAATGAATGGTCTAGATTGAGAGCTGCAGCACTAAAGAAAGCAGCAAAACCAATGCAATATTTTTTCCTCACATAAAGATATGACGCTTCTGCAGTTGCTTTTGCTATGGTATGATGCGATGCTTATACATCGATATTCTCTCTGACAACTCGGATAATCCAGATCCGGTTTTTGAGTGGGGTGGTGATCTGGTTCATAGGAGTGGATAGATGCAGACTAGGGATGGGAAATGGTAAAGGATAAACCGTTTTATCCGATATTTGTATCCGAGAAACGCAAATGCAGTAAATAAAATCTGAATCCGAATGGAAAACGAGAAATGTCCGGGGGAAATGGATAGTATCTGTATCCGTATTCGGTGTTATTCGTATCCGGGGAAAATCGGATAGTATCCAGAAAAATGAATACTATCCAGAAAAAACGAAAACGAATAGTATTCGTTTTTTCCCAGATATGAATACGAATACTATCCATTTTTTCTCAGATACGAATATGAATACTATCCATTTTTCCTTGATACGAATACGAATACTATTCGTTTTTTCTTAGATACGAATACTATCTGTTTTTTTCCGGAGTGTTTCTGTTTCGACGGGGTCTTGATTCGGTGCCGAATTTATGGCTGTTGGGTGTTGCTACAACTCGTGTAGACAGTAGACTATAGTCGTGTAGTTATATTACATAAATTTGTCGCAAAAGTTGTAGGATATTCGCATTCGACCGAATTGAGTACAGATTCGATTTGAATTCGTATTCGTTACGATATTCGATTCATATTTGTATTCGATACTATTCAATCCGTATTCGATCCGTTTCCATCCCTAATGGGGACTCCTTGAGAATTGAGGCCCCAAGGTCCATCATCTGTGGGCTTGCCCACAGCTTAGTTGGAGTAGATCATGCAGTTACCCAAACTGTCATTTTGGCTGTGCTCAATACTAGCCTAGCCTAGAGGATGTTCTCCCTCCAGTCACGAGAGGAAGCCGCACTAGAATGCTAGTCATATCATATCGATTTTAACTAAAGATATTGTCTTCAATGTGTAGTTTGGATATAGGAAAATTTTGAAGAAAGAGTAGATGACACACGTTCTGCTGCGTTGCACGAATTGCCTCATTAAAAACCTTAGCCGAGAAATTTCAGAAAAAATTGCCAAAAGAAAAAAGTACAATCTACTTAATTTCATTTAATCTCCAGGATTTATTCTTTGGGTACTCGATCTTCGTGATCAAGCTTTAACAATGAGTTCGTGAAGATTCTCTCCCTGAATTCTGCACTTCTCTAAGTCTCATCATTCCAATTCCTCGTATGCACCTTTCAAAGCTAGATGCTAGAAGTGACTTAGTGAATAAATCTGTAAGATTTTCACATGACTTAGTATACAGTATTTTAATTTCGTCCATCTTTTGCAATTCATGAGCATAGAAGAACTTGGGGTTGATATGCTTTATCAATTGACTCTTCACATAACACATCTGCACTTGTGCAACACAAACTGTATTATCTTCATACATAATAGTAAGGGTTTGCGCGGTATTCAATCCACACGATTGTTAGATGTGGTGAATCATCTGCCGAAGCCAAGTACATTCTCGTGAGGCCTCATACAGTGCTATGATTTCCGAGTGGTTCGTCGAAGTCGATACAAGATTTTGCTTAGACGATTTTTATAGAATTGCAGTTCCACCACATAGGAATACATAGCCTGTTTGCGATTTAGTTGTATGTAGGTCCGACAGGTATCCGGCATCTGTATAGCCATTCATAGATAGGTCTTGGTTCTTTCTGTAGAACAGATCTTTGCTTCCTTGAAGGTATCGGAAGATGTCATTTATTCCCTGCCAATACCTTTTGGTAAGTTTTGTACTATACCTTGATAGTTGGTGTACGGCAAATGCAATGTCCGATCTAGTACGGTTTGCTAAATACATGAGTGCTTCCATTGCACTTAAGTATGGGATTTCTGGTCCCCATGACTTTCTCCCCCTCTTCTCTAGATCTGTGCGACTCCTTGTCTTGCAGCAAGGATATCCCGACCATCAGCACTTTCGAAGGGTATGCATTTTCAAAGTCGAACCTTTCTAACACTTCTGAGTGTAGGTTGACTGATACACTAATATCCCTTCAGGGGTATGCTCAAGCTGCAAGTCTAGGCAATATTTGGTTTTACCCAGATCTTTCATTTCAAATTCCGACTCCAGGTAAAAGAGCTTGTTTTCTTAATATCCTTCAGGGTCCCCACGATATTCAGATCTTCTTCATACACTGAGATTATACAAAATCCATTTTGGGATCGTCGTATAAATACACATGGATTATTCTCATTGTTCGTGTAGCCTTTCTTGCACAGAAAGTCACTTCAAGCGATTATACTACATCCTGCCTGATTGCTTAAGTCCGTACAGTGATTTTCTGAGTTTCACACTGTACAGATTTCTATTTGTTCTGTCTTGATTCGGGACAGGGATACATCCAGATATCTTCATATAAATGTCCGAATCCAAATTTCCATAAAGGTATGCAGTTACCTCATCTATCAATTTCATTTCTAAATTCAAGTTTACTGCCATTAAGATTAAATATCTAAATGGTGGTTCCGCCCATGACCGGGGAATAGGTTTCTTCGTAAACAACTCCTAGACATTGAGTGAAACCTTGTGCAACAAGCCTTGCTTTACTTCATTATTTTTATTTCTCTTTCGAACAAATACCCACTTATGCCCTACAGGGTGCATATGGAGAGGTGAACGGCTTACAGGCCCAAACACCTCTCTTTTATTTAGAGATAATAATTCTGCTTCTATTGCCTTCTTTCAGTCTTCTCAATCTGATATTTTCTTTCATTCAGCGAGCGATGTAGGCTCTGGATTAAGATCGATGATTGTGATAATTTTTTTGCAAAATTAATGTCGATATTGGCTGTTGTCTTATTCATAGATTCTCCCGAGGTCACAAAGTTTATAACTATTTCTTCAAGGGGCGATTCTTCTAATGCTTCTACTTGCTCACTGTTGCTTTCAATTACGGGGGTAAGTCCCTTTAGTTTTCCAGCATGGATGTGTGCGCACACATCCATGCTGGTATCTCCCTTCATGGGAATGTTCAATTCTAGTATGCCTCTTTTCGCACACATCCATGCTGGTATCTCCCTTCATGGGAATGTTCAATTCTAGTATGCCTCTTTGGTTCTATACGCGTGTAACCGTCTTTTTTTGTCACTGCTTCGTAACCATCCAAACGTTGATTTTTTAAGCTAAAAACATCATTTTCATCCGCAAAAAGCTATATAAGACTAAGAGAAATTTTCTTTTCTATGATTTCGGTTTAATTTCTCACCATTCAGTGTGCTTGAGATTCGTACACTGTAACAGCCTGAATTTTAGCAACTTTTTGAAACCAAAATTCCTGGGTTTTTTTTATATTTTCCCTAAAATTTATGAGGTTTATTTGGCTTTTCCTGATTTATTTCTCTGCTGAAAATTCCTTTTCTGTTTTCCTAGAATTAAAATCCTAAAATCTAAATTCCTAAACCTCTACGAGGCCGACCCAACTCCCACTTCTCCCTGCCCCTTCTCTCTCTCATCCACAGCCACCTATGCCATAGCCCATGCCTCAGCTCTCTCTGCCACTTCTACCTCGCCGCATCCCGCCTCGACGTCGCATCTCTAGGCTCCCCACCGTGCGCCATAGCCGCGCACCAGCTTTGCCATCTCCATGTTAAGCTCTAGCGTGCATGCCCCGATTGTTAGGAATAATCAAGTCGTGAGTTAGTGCGTGCGATAGTGAGTTGGTGAGTTAGTTGCATACATGCAGGAATTAGTGGGTGGTAGTGGCGTGAGTTTTGCGCATTGATGTTTGCATTAGGAGGTCAAGGGGTAGTGGCGCTCTTTGTTTGATAGAATAAAAGCGAAAGAAAGAAACCTGGAAAAGCTGAGATTTTGAGTAGCACAAAAATCGTATTGTAAGTTCAGTGGTTTTTCTGTGTGTGCGTCTTCCCCGTGTAGTGTGCGTCCATGGGAAGAATTTCCAACACCAATATAGTCACTGCACGCGCACACCATGCAAAGCACGCCCATCTGCGTCACCGCCATCCTTGACCACAGTGACGCACGCCGTGACGTTACCGTTGTTGCCAAACACTAGTTTGCTCTGTGGCCGCCTCACCGCAGCTCGCCAGCTCCCACTTCAAGCTGTCGCGTGCATCCCAAGATCCTCATCGTCCCGAGATCGCCGCTGCATCTCTAACGCATGCCACCCTTACCAGAAACCGACTCCCAGCGCCTATAAATAGTAGGCCGCAGTGCATCATCTTCACCTCATGCCCAGGTTTCCCTCAAGTGGCATTTTATCGCCACTGTGGCTCTATCATCATCTCCAGCCACGGTGAGCCGCTATCGCCTGCTTAGATCGCTAATAATAATCGACTAAATTCGAGCTCTACAATGCATCTCCGTCCAAATTTATTCTTCCTCTAGACTCACCATGCCTCCTAGAGCAAAAGCTTTCGCTAACCCTCTTAGAGCAACCGGACAAAGAGGACGAGCCCCATGGCACACAGAACTGGCCCTAAATGACCCCATTTTGAAGCCAATTCAAACGCGGTTTCTTTTGGGACGTTCCTTGGGACTTGAGGAAGGTATGTGGAGCATGGAAACCACAAAAAATCCAAGGGATTTGATTACACAAGATTTGGAAGGAGTTGGAGGTCCACACCTGGCTATGTAAGGCCATTATCCCACCCACGCCGGGGGGACAGCCCAAGGGTCCTCCCCCATCATCTCCACGGCACCACCATCACCATGGACAACTAGGAAGTCATCCTATGGTTCACCCATGTGTTGGGCGCCACCAGTGCCTCTCCATCCACCGTCTTCGCCATCAATGACATCCATCGTAGGCTATCATCTCCATTGCATTAGTGATGAGGACATCAACCCTTCGGATACAACCACTACTCCACCTCCAACCGGGCGATTCGACTGCCATCGATTCGGCTGCGTCAAGCGCTACTCCAACGCGTCGACGAATTTACTTCACTTATACCTGGTGCTGCGACACCTCACATTGGGCCGAGGGTCTTGTATTTGTATCACTTATTTGGCCCAAAGAGCAGCCACCATTCTAGGTTATTTGGGCCGGCCACCTCCTTGGCCTATTTGGGCCGGCCGCCTCCACCCGGGCCGGGCGCACTATTCACGCATCGTTTCGATTCTCGCTCACGTGAACGGTAAACCCTATGAATAGTACCGTATCGCTCGCCCTTAGTCTTTTGCGGCTTCCCCTCCCCTATATAAGAAGGCCGGACCCCTTTAGTTTTACTGGATTTTGTTTAGTTAAAAGTTAGCCTTGTTGCAACTTCGTGTATTGGCTTGTGTTGACTAGACCAACCATAATACCGCTTTAGAATCCCAACTCAATTAAATATTTCAATCTTATTTGCAATTTCGATTGCTTATTATCTTGTTCTTGCGTGCTTCTTGGTGTATGCGTGAATCGACCTTAATGGTCGTCAACGGGTATTTGTGCACGGTTGATAACGACTTGTCAATCGATTCGCGATTGCGTGGTTTCGAGCCTTGCGTGTTCGTAGCCAGGATTGTGAGAGTTGAGCGACACCTACCGGACTTATCGTTCTCATCGAAAGATCGGGCCAACAATAGAACCTTCGGGTTCATCAAGTGGTATCAGAGCTACAGTTCATCGGTGAGAAATTTTTTTTCCTACAGTCCAGTTCACAGCCACAAAAAATCACAAAAAAGGGTTAGTTCATATCGTCCAAACCAATTTGTGCCTCGCTTTGTTCTTTTCAGTTTTTGCGTTGTTGAATTGTCGTTGCATCGTCTAGTCTTTGTGCTGGGTTTCTTGTCGAGATTGGTCTAGAGTTAGGGTTTCTTGTCGATCGCCTAGTCTATCTCCCTCCTGCCGCAAACATCAGTTAGATCATCTTGCAACAAGGCAAATCGACTAGTGTTGTTCATCAAAAGAAAAGGGGCGCTCTGTTTTGCAATCTTCGCTGCTGCCTAGTACCAAAGATATTAGGGAAATTTTGGTTCGGCCGCTCCCATCGCGCAACAACTTCACGTGGAGCAGACCAAGGTCATCAAAGGCAAAAGCAAGCCAAGTCACAGATTCAATCTGCCGGAACGCCCACGCGGCCGATCACGAGAAGCTCCTTTTGCTTTAAGATTTGTTTTGGATTTTTTGTGTTTAATGCCAAAAGGGGGAGAATTTGTATGAGCTATATTTGGATGTTCTTAGTTGATATCTCTTGTGATGCCTTAAGTGGGAGAATTCTTTCTCTAAGTTTTGTGCATACTTATAGTCAAATATGTTTTCTTTCTTATCATATGTTGACTTATATCCAAATGTTGCTATTAATGATGGATTTGTCATCAATCACCAAAAAGGGGGAGATTGAAATATCTAGACCCGCCATTATGTGGTAATGGAGTTTTGGTGATTAATGATAAATCTAATTGGGAGACTAACACTTTTATTGATATACATATTGTGTAGTCTTATTTGGATATAAAGGTGAAAATCATGAAGGCATGCAAGTGATTAAGTGATTAATGACAAATGCACTTGTGAGACTAACACTCCTATTGTTATATCAAGTTTAGTCTCAGCTTGGATATAAAAGCAAAAATCCAAACAGGTATGTATTCATTAAAGACAAATCTATTTGTGAGACTAACAATTCTATTGATTATCTATTGCTTAGTCTCGTTTGGATATAAAGATGAAAATACAAGAGGTATGCATTCTACATCTTCTTATTATATCTTGTTGCATTTCTCGGATCCAAAATATAGGTTAAACTCCACCAAAAAGGTTAACTTGGATATGTGCATATGTTTCCATTACACATTTGTGTATGCACACATTTAGGGGGAGTTCATTCTATATTTTGTGGTTTCATCAGTATTGATCCATATTCTCTCTCCACATATTAAGGATCTTTACTTTGAAATATATCCTTGAATATATTTAACTTGTGTAGTTAATATATTCATATGAGTATATACAACTTGTGTAGTTTGTATACACTCATATTTAGTATATACAACTTGTGTAGTTCGTATATACTTGTAGTATATATAACTTGTGTAGTTTATATATACTCTTGACCTTGTTGTTTCAGTAGTATTGATATTTGTGATCTACTTTGAAACATAACTCTTGAGTATATATATAACTCGTGTTTATATATGTACTCATACCA
Organism: Ampelocalamus luodianensis; assembly: GCA_036346255.1. Lineage (NCBI taxonomy): Eukaryota > Viridiplantae > Streptophyta > Magnoliopsida > Poales > Poaceae > Ampelocalamus > Ampelocalamus luodianensis. The sequence continues at coordinate 36,713 of JAYEVH010000153.1, read as the reverse complement.
ATTATATTCAATTATTTGCAATTGTGTTGTGGGACTAATGTGTGCTAAGATGTTTTCAAGGCTTAGTCCCGAGTTTGAATGATGACATGAAAAGGAAATGCAAAGGTGATAAAAGATTGACATGGCTCAAGACAAAGGAGTCATGCATTGCATTTCAAAAGCTTCGGAAGAAGTTCGAAAATCGGTATGACCGCAATTTAGTAAGCGGTATCTCCGATGTGCGATAGTACCGAGTTCATGTGGCGGAACTACACAGCGTGTATGACCGCAAATGTGTTAGCGGAACTACCGCAACCCGGTTGTTCCGTTTGTTATATGGCGGTATGTAAATTCCAGGGAATGTGTTTTTCTGGATTTCTCGAGCCTCTGGAAATCGGTAGTACCGCATCTGAGAAACGATATTACCGGAGAGCGGTATTACCGGATGCTAGTTGGCGGTAATACCGCACCTTCAGTAATGGCTTGTTCAAAAGCATTTATGAAGGTATATCTTGTTAATTAATGTTAATGACATTGTGGGACTAACATTTTCCATGAGTTGGATGAATAGGTTATATTCCAGAGTGATGAAGACTTTGGATGACATCATGAGTTGATTATCATCAAGTCAAGGTTCAAGAAGATGATGCATCATGTGTTGATGCATATCAAGATCTCGAATAAGAGATGATCATGAGTTGATCATCGAGTCAAGAGAAGACTCATCATATGTTGATTGAGGTCAAGTAAAAGATGCATCGTGGGTTGATGCATATCAAGACGATGACCCGGACATGCAGCGAGGATGTGAGTCATCAAGCTTCAAGTGGATGGTCAAGGCAAAGGTATGACTAGCTAGGGCTAAGGATTTGTTCCTAGTCTTTTACCGGTCTCGGTGTTTGGTTGGAGATCGGATTGCTAGAATAGGTTGTCGTACTATTAAGAGGGGTCTTGTCTAGTAGCTTGAGTTAGTCATGTGTTGATAGCTCATTGTGTTTGCTCTAGCTCAACTTAACATGTTGCCTATATTTGCGAATGTGTTTTACAAATAGTTGAGGCTCATGGATAATCCTTGTAGCATGTGACTATACTTTGCAAATGTGTTTTGCAAACGGTTGAAGTCCATGTACCTACTCCTTGTAGCATGATCTAAGTTTGCAAATATGTTTTGCAAATTGTTGGGATTCATGTATTTACCCTTGGCATAGTCTAAGACTGCTTGTTGCTAACTCTTTGGACTTAGACCATGGTAGTGGCTCTTTGAAGTTGTGCTTTTTGATTTGATCAAATGTGTTTGAGATCAAATCAAATAGGTGGGTTGAGTAGCCCACTGAATAAGCTTTCAATAGAGTCCAAGATCACTCAATTCCGACATCGGAGTCAAAAGTTATGACCTTTTAATGAGTGTCGCTCATGCTGAAATTTGGGCTGCGGTAGTACCGCCAGATAATCAGCGTAGTACCGCCCGTATAATCATGTAGTACCGCACCAAGGTCAGAACAGCTAGTTTTTGCTGATTTCAGCTCCCAACGGCTAGTTTTGTTGTGGGGCTATAAATACCCCTTGGCCGGTTGAGAGACAACCTTTGGCATCCCATTGAGTTCTTTTAAGCTAAGAGCAAGCCCTCTACTCCCATTTGTGCATGTGTTGCACTTAGTGAGGTTTGAGAGGCAAATCCTATTGCATGTGTTGCATTAGGTGGTGGATTTAGTATCCACGAGCTTTGACACTTGATTGGTTCAAGTGAAAGTTGGAGACTTGTTACTCTTGGTGTTTGCCGACACCTAGACGGTGTGGAGGCGTCGTCGTCGGTGATCTTCTCAAGTGAAGCTTGTGAGAAGACCCAGGCGTTTGTGAGTGGTTTGGTGCTCGCCATCTCCGGAGTGGAGTAAGAGCAACCATAGTGGAGCGAGGTGTTGATACCTCGGAGGAAAGCTTAATTTGTGGAGCCGGCCCAATTGGTTTGGGTTTCCCTCAACGTGGATTATGGGAGAACGGCAAGTCTCCGACCACCACGGTAAAACATCATTGTGTCCCGTGTGCTTCTTGTGATTAGCTTTCATATGCTTTACTTTGTGCAATTTACATTCATTGAATAATTGTTTATTCATTTGTATGATTGCTATCGTGTATGTGCTTGATTGATCATATCATTAGTTGATAGCCTACAAGTCTTTGCTAAATTGCTCTATTTATTATTTACTTGTATAATTGGTGCACTTAGTTGAACCTAGTTGATTTAGACTTTAATTGTGCAAAACCGTATTGTAATAAGCTTCCGCATTAGAAATCGGTTTTAGCGCATAGAAGTTTTAAAACGCCTATTCACCCCCTCTAGTCGGCCTCCTCGATCTTACAAACGGGCCGCAGCCGACCTGCCGCACCCGGATCTGATTCCTCCCCGTGCCGCTCGAGTCGGCGCCGCCTCAGGAGCCGCTCGCCGCCGCCGAGTCGCCGTCGTTGAAGGGGAAGCCACCACACGGGCTTGCGCCGCGGCCGCCGCCGCTTGATCCTCCGCGTCTCCACCGCCCGCGCCACCTCCGAGCCTCCGCGCCGCGCGCCTCAAGCTCTCGCCGCCGCTTTGCGTGCGCCGCCGCTGCTCGGAAGCCACCGCCGCTGGGGCGATCATTGGGACCGCCGCCGCTCGTCTGGTTGAGCCAAAGTCTGAGCATCCAAGATTTTTTTGTTTGTGGGTTTGGTTCCAGTAGCTTCTGAGGTTTCAAAGAAAAAGGAAAGAGCTGGAAAAAAAAAAAGAAAGAAAGAAGAGAAGACTCGGGTTTTTTTTTCGTCATTGCTACAGTAAAAAGTGATTTTTGGTTACTGTAGCAACCTGAAAATTTCATGTTTTTTTGTTCCCAGTGGTGTTCCTGAGGTAGAAAAAAAAAGAGAAAGAAAGAGAAGGAAAAAAAAAAGAGAAAAAGAAAAAGAAAAGAGGAATAGAAACAAAAAAAAAAAGAAGAAGAAGAAGAAAAAAAATTCAGAGCTGCTCTTTTCTTGACATTATTTCCTTATTCCGTTGGGCATAATTCATCCATTGCTCGCTTGCGTTGATGGTTCTTGTGCTAGCCCGCCGTTGTTGCTACTAGTCGTTCTTGTGAGTTGCTCTAGCTAGGCTTAGTTTAGACTAGGACCAGCACTTGTGACTAGTACTTTGAACTGCTTTTCAACTTTGCATCCTGAATTGAATAATTGCTATTCCTTTGCTACATACTAGCCTTCCGAGCTCCACTTCCTACTAACTCAGCAGGTGCCGCTCCTCGCAATCGTTGGACTGATCGCAAGTGAGAGTATCACGAACCAGCCACCGGTTATATCACTTCCTTGCTGCATTGGTAAGAACTTGTAAGAACTGGGTATAAGCTTGAGTGTGAGTGCCTTGGTTGAGCCTCCAGAACCTAGTAGTTGATAGGGACATATCTTGTGATTTGTTTCCTTGTTTTCTACTAACTATGGCAGGTTCACGGAATGATTGCAAGATATATCCACCTCTTCTTCGAACTGTTGGACGGGAGTGCAAGATAGTGAACAAGGAAGAGGCACACTTGAGACAAGCTTTTTCACCACGGGAGGTATATGATAGTGATAGTATGTCTCATAAAATTAACTTCACTGTACCATCTTTTGCTGGGAATTATGATCCTGATGCTTATATCACATGGGAATTAACTGTACAACAATTATTTGCATGCCATGAATTTCCTGATCATCTAAAAGTTAGGGCTATTACCCGTGAGTTTTATGATTTTGCATCTATTTGGTGGAGTGAATACTGTCGTACTAATCAGAACATACCTAGCACATGGACTACTTTGAAGAGAGCAATGAGACATAGATTTGTACCTTCATATTATTCTCGTGAATTGCTTAATAAATTGTAACGCTTAAGACAAGGTAGTAGTTCTGTAGAGGATTATTATCAAGATTTGCAAACTGCTTTGTCTCGTTGTGGTTTAGAAGAAACTGAAGATGCGAAGATAACTAGATTTCTAGGAGGATTAAATCATCAAATTCGAAATAAACTTGTTTATACACCTCCCACTGTCACTCGTTTGTTTCATCTTGCTTGCCAAGTTGAAAAAGAAGTACAGGGCCAACAATCCAAGACCGTTCGTGCTTTTTCGTCTAATTCCACTGCACCTTCACGTGTACATCAAACAAATAAGCGCACGGTACAAACCTCCGCATCAAGATCATCTTCGGCTGCTTCTCCTGCTGCTTTGCATCTACCATGATTACCGCCCCTTGCCATGGTTACTCGCCTCGTTGTCTTGCACCCTTGGCTCGCTCATTGTTAATTGAGCCGAGCAAGAAGAAGAAGGAAAACTTTGAACTACTCACCAACTCAAAGATCAACATCATCCGAGTCGAGCCTACAAGGTAATACCAAAGGTACCGATTTGAACACTCAACCTAAGAACAATAACCATGATTTCATGCCTAGTATCATTGAGCAAAGAGAAAATCAAATTGTTGTAGCAACCACTGCATCACATGAGGTGGATGAATCTAGTGCTGAGAAAATAGAAATTAATTTTCTAGCTCCAAAATCTGATATTATCGAGAATTTGCATGAATCCTGTGATAAATTGATTGATTTGCCAGCTGAGTTGAGTGCACCATGTGATAAACTTGTTGATTTACCGGTTGACTTGAGTGCACCATGTGCTGACATAATTGAATTGCCTGCTGTTTTGAATGATTCATGTGATTATTTAATCGCATACAATGATCATGTGGAATTGGTTAGACATAAAGACGTTTTGACTAGAATTTCTCCTGCTGACTCTTTATGTTACATTATGTTGGATACACCTGTGAAATTATCACATGCCATGGCAAAAGTTTCAGAATTGCATGTTCGAAATCCTTGTTTAGCGCCTACACCGATATAAGTTTAATTTGATTGAAGATTATGGTGTAGACAATCAATTTCTTGTATATCGAATATGCATAACTTGTGATCACATGGATGATTTGAAGCTTGTTGTTTCGAACAACAATTCTAGTGTGTTGAATTTTGTGGATTCACCTATTCCTATATGTTCACCTCTGATTGCACCATCTAGCATTGACAATCTGAATAATGATGTTAAAGTATGGAAGAATTTACAAATCTTTTCACCCTTGCTAGATGATTTTGCCATTACTCAATTGAACTCTGGTTATATGAATGACTTATGCATTTTGAACTCAATTGTTATGCTGCCCATTAATCTACAAAAGTTGAGGACAACTTTCTTTCATAACCGGGCAATGCATAACTCTACTGTTTACTTCACTTATAATTACAAATTGAGTTGTACACTGAATGATATGAGAAAAAGTACATGTGTTAATTTGATGCATGCACAATCACCTTTGTCTATTTCGTTGCCACTTTTTGTTGCTAACATTTTGCAGAAAGATGAGAATGCACTGCTCCAAGTTTTAAAGCTTCTCTTGCTGCTGGAGGATGGGCGTGAGTCGAGGACGACTCAAATGCAAGAAGGGGAGGATGATGAGGACATCAACCCTTCGGATACGACCACTACTCCACCTCCAACCGGGCGATTCGACTGCCATCGATTCTGCTGCGTCAAGCGCTACTCCAACGCGTCGACGAATTTACTTCACTTATACACGTGCTTTGCGACACCTCACATTGGGCCGAGGTCTTGTATTTGTATCACTTATTTGGCCCAAAGAGCAACACCATTCTAGGTTATTTGGGCCGCCACCTCCTTGGCCTATTTGGGCCGCCTCCACTGGGCCGCGCACTATTCACGCATCGTTTACGATTACTCGCTCACGTGAATAAGAACCTATGAATAGTACCGTATCGCTCGCCCTTAGTCTTTTGCGGCTTCCCCTCCCCTATATAAGAAGGCCGGACCCCTTTAGTTTTACTGGATTTTGTTTAGTTAAAAGTTAGCCTTGTTGCAACTTCGTGTATTGGCTTGTCTCGACTAGACCAACCATAATACCGCTTTAGAATCCCAACTCAATTCAATATTTCAATTCCTATTTGCAATTTCAGATTGCTTTATCTTTTTCTTGCGTGCTTCTTCGGTGTATGCAGGAATCGACCTTCGTGGTTAGGTCAACCGGGTATTTGTGCACGGTTGATAACGACTTATCAATCAGTTCAGCGATTGCGTGGTTTCGAGCCTTGCGTGTTCGTAGCTAGGATCGTGAGAGTTGAGCGACACCTACCGGACTTATCGTTCTCATCGAAAGATCGGGCCAACAATAGAACCTTCGGCTTCATCAAGTGGTATCAGAGCTACAGTTCATCGGTGAGAACATTGTCCCAGCTTCTTTCCCCTCGGCCCTGTTTTCCTTCCCCACGTGTAACATAATGCCGGTATAATTTTGGTAAAATGAAGCCTAGGGCGATGATGTTGGCCTCATCTGAAGCATAGAAGGATTAGACCCTTGTGCTATGAGAAAAAAAAATTAGTTACCGCCAATCTACGAGACTGAGTCATTGGACCTAGTTAGTATGATACTCGTGCCAAGCGAATGCCTGCAATAGGACTTATCACCATGCATGCTTTGAGCCCCTGGGTGATCCCTAGAAACCGTGAAACGGATGTAGACTTCATAGTCACTTGCCGGGTGTCACAAATAGTAGCTCCCCTGCAGCTTTGGATAGCAAGATTCACAATGTGGTCCCCTAGTGTTGCTATGGATGGCAAAGTTACTGGGCAAACATGAGCAAAACTTGGCAGAAATACTACCTTGTTATCCCAACTCCGATCAAGTTGCGAGTCGGGTATCGTGTGGGTAAAGCTGGGCATCCTCTCCAGAGTTTTATTGAAGTGTCGATAAGTTTTATTAAAGTGTCAATATGTTGTGCTCCCGGTATATGGACCTATGTTTTTGGGTGATTCCAATTTCGAAGCATAAGTAGTTGTTTTGAATTGATAAATTGGTTTTATCGAAGCTCGTTGATCTCTGATGACACACTATGTTAATTACAACCTTTCTAAAAACCCCTTTTTCTAAAACAAAAAAACTTACTTTTTGTTCAACAAATTATCTATATGCTAAGTATCAACCTAGAGCCCAATTCTTTTGAAATCCCTACGATTTAAATATATGCATTTCCTACGTGGCTTATTGAGTACCAAAAGTACCCGATCTTACTCAAATCTTCAGTAGGCAAATTGGAAGAAGAGTTCCTCGATGATGAGGACTACCAATTTTAGGGTCACGTCTATGCTTAGGCAATGCATGTGGAGTTTCTGCTAGATCTTTTGTAATGTATAAAACCATCCAGAGACCTACCCCTATGTAGAACTTGGTCGCTATACCATATTTTGGTAAATAAATAAAAATCATATTACTTGTTTAACCGTGAGCTTGTGCTATGTGTTGTTCTATGCGCAACTAAAAATCCTGGACAGTCGTGGGAATACAGTGACACCTGGATTATTAGGGGTGACCCCACATCGCCTGCCTCGAATCCTTCTCCTTTGTCTTCAGCGAGCGTGCCGCTGCCTCCACCGTTCCCTGATGAATTCCCACCTCCGACAAATGACCAATCCTTCTCCTTTGTCTCCTATATTTTCTCTCCGACAATGGCAATGGTAGTAAACATATGGAAGATGAATGAAGTGGTAGTGAAGTGGGGTAGGGCAACGAGGAGACGGGCCGACGAGCCTTGGTAGCGCTGGCTTTTACGAGCTAGTTCAGTGGCATGTGACTGTGCGAGGAAACACGCAATTTATGAGTTGCGATTGTGCTCACTCGAGTGGCGACAGCGTGGGAAGGGAGGGAGAGGTAAGGGTTAAGGTTGGGGTTGGGGAGAACACTTGTTACAATCTAGCGGAGCGGGGGCTTTGATCCGACGGTACTGTTTGTTTAATCGGTTAACCCTTTTTCATAGGAAAATTAATCGATTATCTTTCTCTCTCTCTTTCTTTGAAACTAACATGTGAGCGTTTTATTATTGAAATACGTTGACACCTCAACCTTATGGTTAACCATAGTTCTGTGCATGCAAAAGATGATAATGTATGGTGATCCACTAAGCCGCCACAAATACAGAGTACCGAGTACATGCAGATCACCATGCCGCCCCCTGATGCCTCTTCGTGCTCTCCACTACGCACTACGGACCACCCAAAGTCAAACCTCCATTCCTTTTAAGCGCCCCACCCGCACCGCGCGCAGCCCCATCAGTTCAGCTCATGCGGTAGCAGCACACGTACACTACCATATTTAGTCCATACGTACGCACACGCGGAGCGCACGACGCCGACCATGCAGTCCAGGGAGGAAGCGCCTGAGCCCGCCGCTGTGAGCGACGAAGCGGTGGCGGCGGAGGCATCGCGAGAGGCCACGGTAGCGGAGGATGGCGGCAAGAGCCCGGCGTCGCCGTCCATGGACAAGGAGCGGCAGATCCCCGTGGACCCCGTCTCGCTGCGCCACCTGGGCATGGTGGCCGACGAGGACGCGCCGCTCTCCGCGCCGTCCGTGCTCACGGAGCTCGTGGTGCAGTCCCCGCTCCTGCCGCCGCTCCGCCGGCCCACCTTCGTCAGCGCCAGCCTCCAGTGTTCCGCCGCCTCCTCCCCCGCCACACCCAGCCCCACCTCCTCCGCCTCCACCCTGCCCTCCCTCGCCCAGCAGCACTCCGTCGCGCTCGCCCACTACGTCGGTGCACCGGCCGCGGCGCCCGCGCTCTTGCGGAGCGCGTCCCGCGCTGAGGGGAGGTCCATGGCGCCGCACGACGAGCCCGTCGACACGAAGCCGCTCGTTGCGGAGGACGGCTTCACGTGCGGCGCGCTGTGCATGTTCATCCCGGGCTTCACCAAAAAGAAGCCGGCCGCCGCAGCCACAGCGGCCGTCGTGTCGAGCATGCAGAGGCAGCAGTCGGGCGCGAGGCGGCGGAGCAGCGTGTCGCTGGTGGCGTCGCTGGAGCGGTTCGAGTGCGGATCATGGAGCCCGCCGCCGCCAGCGGCGGTGCCAGTAGTCACGGCGCAAGAGGCGGACTTCGCGCTTGAGGTGGCCAAGAGCAGCTGCGCGGACGACGCGGAGGCGCCGGTGAAGATGGCGTTCGTGTTCGACGGCGAGCCGAGGGGGATCCTGAAGAAGTCGGCGTCGTCGCGGCAGGACTCGGCCCCCAGGGCGTCGTCGGCGTCCCAGCGGCACGTGAGGTTCTCGACGGCGACAGCGGTGTCGTGCCCGTCGTCCCCGTGCATCACGCCGCGCCTGATGAGGGCCAGGGCGGAGTTCAACGCCTTCCTGGAGGCGCAGAGCGCGTAGCTAACTTTCGTTTCGTGCGTGCATGTCTTTTGGTGGATTAATCTCTGCTGATTTTTTTTTTCGGGCATTCCTGCGTGACAACGCTGCCAGCCACGGTAGGCCGGAAGGATTTTGTTTCCCGGCCGGCGGCCATTGTTTTCCCGCTTCGTTCTTTGATTTTGTTTTCATCTGGCGCTGGTGTCTCCATGGTCCATAGTCCTATTCGATGCTATCAGCATTGGGAGTTGATGAGATGATGAATGGATGTATTTTTACGACGGAGTTCAAAGCCATCAACGGCAATCTAATCCAAATTCCAAACCGCCGAGCGCGTCGCGCCCCCCACTCGCTCGCTCGCACCACCGGCCGCGGGGAGCGTGTGCAGATGGTGGCGGCACTGGAGCGCAACCTCCTCCCTGACGCGGTCACGCGGCTCCTGCTCGCGCAGCGCCTCTGCCTCGGCTACCTCCCCTCCGCGCTGCCCCAGCTCCACCACCACCTCCTCTTCGCCCACCGTACGTACCACCCGCCCCAATGCAACCCGTTGGTTACTTTCTTGGCGCTGGCGGCGTGGTTGGTTTGGTGGTGCTGCCGTCTAAGGATGGATGCTTGACTTCTTAGCGAATCGCGGCGTGTTGGGGACTTCGTTTTTTTGAGCCAGATGCCCAGACGGGGGAGATTCCCTCCGATTTTTACATAAATGTCAGGCAATGAATGCAGTCCAGCTTAATCTGTAAATAAATCCAGCATATTGTATGTTAATTGACCTATCTGAATTGGATACTTGTATTATTTTTCCTGTAGTGGGGAGTGGCTTAAACGTATGGACAAGAACATCACTTCCATAAGGCCAATCTTTCAGAAAACTTATGGCAAGGAATCAACTACCAAATGGATAGCTAATTGGCGGGCATTCTTCATATCAGTCGCTGAACATTTTTTGATACAACAATGGTGACGATTGGATGGTTGCGCGTTACTTGTTCCGGAAGAAGTAGAAGTTATTGCTCGCCATTTCTGGAGCAAAGTATAATCGCTTGTATCTAGTAAGGTGCTCTACAAGGTTTTTTTTTCCCAATAAAATCACGAATCATGGTTCTTTTTTCTTTTTCTTTTTTGAGACGCGAATCATGCTTCTGATACTTTATTTCGGACGTTTGTCAATCTGTATCGTATATTCTGGTCTCCCAATGCTTCACCTTAGCTAGTATCTTAAGTCTGCCATGTAAACAAAATGATGATATGACATCATAGTTAATGAAGAGATGATACTCTAGTGTCTAATTTGGATACCAGTTCGGTCTCAAAATCCAACACAAAAATACTTGTAATTAAATGAAACAGCCTAAGATACCATAAGAAACTATAGTTAAAAATCATACATGTAATTAAATAAAACAGCTTAAGATACTACACTATAAGAAACCATACATTGAAAATATAGTATCCTAACACTCCTCATGCACTAACATACTGCCCATTAAAAGCAGCCTTAGATGCTTTATGAAAGTTTACAGTTTCCAAGATCAAGAAAGAACACATTTATATCTTGAAATAGGTATGGCTCGAGAACTAAGACATAGATCATTATGGCTATCAGCTCGTGTCAACACCTGGGACATGTCAGACACTGATATGTGTGATCTTGGAGAACAGATTTATCCTTACATAAATCTGGATGCAAAGGCCAGAGAGCTCTGTTGGATCGTGTGGTCCTGGAAGATGTCTGAACCTTGTTTCCACCCCTGGTATTAAACTAGGATTAGCGTATTTCTTTTTGGTTTACTAGCGGAGTAGCCGTGCATTGCAACATATGTTAAATAAATGATACTATAAATTCTAAACTCTAAAAAATAAAATAATGCAAGTTTTCATATATACATGATGTAAAAACACTTAGAAGTATATTTGCACAATGTACAACAAATTTTGTCCATGTTGAAAAGAGTATACAATTTAGTCGATAAGAAGCCCGTAAGCAAAAACATAGTGCAACAAAATAATTACATACAAGTACAAAACAGTCATGTTTCTACGAAAAGATATCTACTTCAAAAAAAAAAACAATGTTGGTGCAACTCAGCCATGGTTTCAATTCATGACTTCAACATTCAATCACACAAAGTTAGCAATGAATCAAATAAAAATGAAGTGATTAGAAGCTATGATGATGCGACTCTTGATTCTGTAAAAACTGTATGACACTTGTTCCTATATTCAAAGCTGCTAAACTATGATCATCTAGCAACATGGTGCAGTGGTAGTAATTTGAATAAGCAAACTGAAGAGACAAAGCACTATAATAATCACCAACAGAATGAAAAAATATGCACGATAATTAATATATGCCCCCTATGTTAAGTGTCGGACCCCAGACGTTGAATACCTGAATCATGTGTGTACCGCACTAGCCTATGATCAATGGCTAGTACACACATCCACAACGATAGCATACACATACATACAATCATACAACAAAATGAAACAAATAGGTACATAACTTAAGCGATTACAACTTTACATTACAAAGGCCGACCGACCAAATAAAAGCTCAAGTATCAGAAGTAGTGAATGAAACAGTGGAAGCATAATATGTATAAAGTTCAAAAATTCCAGCGGTATGCCCATCCGAACCCTCAGGCAACTGACAAGAAATAAGTTCTAGAAAGACCCATCATCGAACCCTCTGGTACCAGGTGCAAAGAACGCGTCGTCCAACATAGGCTCTGTTATAGGTGACACTAAAATATGAAAAATCCAAAGTCCGAGTCTTGATAATGTCGTCGTAGTATGCAGCTCTTGGAAAATATGTCGATAAAAGATCTCCTCCCATCCAAAGTCCCGCGACAGCTCATAAAGCACAATGTGCAAGAGCAAAGTTGACCGCGACAATATGACGAAGAAGATGATGAAACCGACAAAAAGATATAACTGTCAAATAAGTCAAATAGGAATAGATAGAAGTATGGCAGCACAGATCGAAGCCCAAGACGGCGGCGACGCAGTACACAGGAAGTGCAACAGAGATACAGTGCACAGGAAGCGCAATAGAGATGCAGAGAGCACAAGAAGCGCAACGGATGCACAGTGCAAAAGAAGCGCGACGCAATGCACAAGAAGCGCAACAGAGACGTAGTGCCGAAGAAGCGCGGCGCAATGCACAAAAAGTACACCGGAGATGCAGTGCGGAAGAAGCGCATCAGCCTTAAAAGCGGGGCGACAGATCTGCAGCGGCTTGAAGAAAAGAGGAGCGACTGCTGTCATGCAAAAGAAATTCATATGCTTCTATGACTGACAATAAATTTGTGGACTCGCATGGTTTAGATGAACTCAAAGATGTAGAGGTACAGACTTGGATGGACGCAACGGAAGAAACGACTCACATAAATAAAAGACGCAAAAATAGCTAGCAGTAGGCAGCAACAATATGCACATAGCCAAGCAGCAGCACATACTAGAAGTAGATTCTAGCAGCAAGCAAGCAGGACCACGTGCATGCCAGTCCAATTTGAGGCCTCCATGCGTGGCTGCAATGGTACTACCTCAAAGAAATCCTCATATTTGCATCCGCATCTGCTCATAGGATCCCAAAACCGATCAGACCAAGCACCACAATACTGCCGATTCAATCTCCAATAGCAAGCACCTGCACCAGTGCAGCTTCTCTCCACCGACAGCCGCACACCAAAAGTCTGAGGCCTCAAGACCCAATCGAATCAATCACCAAAAGGGGGGCCGAACTGGAGGACCTCCGCTCCTGGCGTGCTCAGGTACGCCCCCATCTGCTCCGCACGGCCACGCCAATCCAACACTCGCAAATCGCGATCGAGCAGGCAGCGAGGCGGGGAGCGGTGCGGAGAGAAGCAGCTCGGGGAGGCGGCGGAGGTCGTCGGGGCTCGGGGAGAGCTTCGGGAGGTGGATCCGCCCGGTCAAGCGGCGTCGCACGGGGCCCTCGGGAGTAACGCACGGCTCGGGATCGAGGCTCACCGAGCTCGATCAAGGCGGGCGGCACTTTCGGCGATCGGATCTGGAGGCGGCTCGGGAGGCCCAATGGCGGCGGCGGATCCGGCCGGCCGGGTGGCGGCTGCTGCCGGGTATGCGTACGAACAAGGTCGATGAGGCGGCGGAAGATGCAGCCGACCGCGCGCGGAGCGGGAGAAGAGTCGCTCGCCGCGTCGGTGACACAAGTAGGTGGTGCCGAGGTCGATGCCGATGACAGTCCCGAACACGCACGGCCACGATTCTTGATGACAAAGAAGATGATGCTGCTGCTATTTGCTTGCTACTGCTTGAAGACTACAACTGGAAGGAGGCCACCCCGGAGCGAAGATCGGTCCTCGGCGGCACGGCGAGAGACGAGTGGAGGCTAGGCGCGCACGCGCTCTGAGAACCTAACCCCAACCTTTGCTCTGATACCATGTTATGAATATTGTGTGTATATTGAAGAGGCCCAATGGGCAATATATATAGGGTGTACAAGGGTACAGATAAGGAAATATAAAAGACTCCCTATTCTATCTCTAACAGGCTCATCCTCTAAGTCTGAACAATAATTTAGGCAAGATTGAGTAAATTGCGTACTCAGCAAGATTTGTAGTGTATCGCAAAGTTTATATAAATACAAGGCTAACAAAGGATGTGGCTCTATGCTACAAGTTATTTTCAGCATTAAGCGGTTTTTATTTGCAATATCAATATATAGTATTTTGCAACAGAAGTTCAAAGAACAGTTAAATAGATAATGAACAACAAGTAAGTACTTAAATAAATAACAAATCACAACCTCCTAGGTTGCCATCAACATATTATTCTCAGCCATAGACATGACACTCAACTCAAAAATATCAATAACCAAACCATTCTCTCATTTTTCAACAAGAACCATTTTCATAAAACCAAGACTATACCTGATGGACCACACCAAGCACGCTCATGACCGCGAGCACGGCTATTTAAATATATTTACATTCTGCAGAGATGTACAACTTTACCCACAGCACACGAATTCTCTAGTTTATTCGGTATATGTCCATACCACCACTCACTAACCCTTAGTAAGCAGTTTAGAGTACGCATCGAAGCCTTTACATCACCTAGTCACAACCTTGCACTAGCCCGACAAATGAACACCCTCACTTCACCCGAGTACACCCATGTCTCAATGGTCACCAGAGCGGCGACGACAACGCTCTCCGCAGCGATGCCATTATCGGCTATGATGAACTCTACGCTAAGCTAGCTAATCGCCCAATCTAACACGCGCAATAGCTCTAGGGAACTACTAGAAGCTCACCAAGGATGTAGATGATGCCGGGAGTTGGCTGGAGAGGTGTGTCGGCATTGAACAGTGGCGGCACAGGGTGGCTAACAATGCTGGCATGTTACGGCGTCGAAGATGCTTCAAGAAGCAGCGCAGCAGATCCCTAGGGTCCTAAAGATGATGTAGGAGTGAGGAATCGAATAGGGACTCGTCGGAGTGACGACGAACAGAAAAGGAATCTGCGGTGGCCAGATTTGGGGAAGAGCTTGTTTCCAGCGATTCCCTGAGCTTGGGTCCACATTGAGCAAGGAAAGAGCATCAATGGAGTATGGAACGCGATCTGACGTGGTTAGATGAGGTTTAAGCTCACCAGAGCATCGGGAATGCAAAGGTCTGAATCGAGGTGTGTGCCGGAGGTGAGGAAGAAGACAGCGCGATCAAGCTATGGGGTTCCTAGAGCTACATCAAGCAAAGATGGAGTATCACTTAGGTAAGGGACGCATGGTGATGCAGGTGGCGAGGGCAAGAAAGCTCACCAAAGTGAATGGTGTTGGAAGGCTTGCTCACCGATATTGGGAACGATGCTCTCGTTCCTAGTGAAGCAAAGCACGAGATGCTTTGATTCTGTGCGGGAAGTGAGAATGGCAAACTGAGGAGCCCATGATGCGGTGAGGGGCTTAAATGTGGCCGAGAATGGTGGGAGAGGAGCGGCAAGAAAACGACGCAACGTACACCTTTCTCGGGCCGATCTTTGGTCTCATCGTCTGCGTGAGATAAGCTAGCATGGGCGAAGGCTAGCAAAGGTGATCGGGGCAGTTGGAGCACGAAACCAGGGCGGCGATTGCGAACCAGGGGCGGAGCAGGCGAGATGCGCTGGCGAGTGGAGGCGAGCGCGAGGTGGACGAAGGTGCCTGACGGGTGGGACGCCACGCCGGAAAGCACGGAGTGGGGTCTTGGCGTGGGTTGGAGTGGGCGCGTAGAAATGGGCGAGCTAGGATTTGGCCCAATGGGCGAGTGTGAATTCAATTTTGCTTTTTGAATTTTTTTTCCAAAATTGGCTGAATGAATCCCGAATTTTTGTACTGAGCAAACTGAGCCCAAAATTTATGAAAATGTTTGTGAGGGTTCCTGACCCAGTATAGTTTCTTGTGTAAATTTTTTAGGATTTTATATGCTCTTAGTTTTTCTTGAAAATTCCTACAAGTTGCTGTTTGCATGTGATTCCACTATTTGATTTATGCAAAAGCTCAATAATTCTTGCTAAAATAGTTTTCCATGAAAAAACATGCTCAGAATTATTCTCCCACTTATTTTCAATATGCTTTCCCAAAATTAGGATTTTTGGGATGTTACATTAAGACCTGGCATTGTCAGAGATAGTAGCTGTAAAATGCACTCTAATCTCTCTCTGACAAATATCTATACATTAGAACAATCTAGTGGCGTGCTAGTTCAAATATATATACTTACAGTAAAAACAAAAAGAAAGTAGAGTTTATTGTGGGTGTTGCCTGCATACCATGATTACCTTTCCAATACTCATTAGTTGAGCCATTCTATCAATCAATTGCATATTAGCAGCTACAGGTCCCATATTAGTTTCTTGCCCTAAACATTTTAAGTATTCTGTACCAAAGAAAAGGGCACAAAAATAACCTACAAAGGCAAAAGTAAATGTGATTGCTTGGAAATTACCAAGGATTATGTTAGCATATTTCCTTTTCCCAACACAGAGAGTGTTTCCCTCGAACCATTTATCCATATTAATTATTTGAATACACCATCACCATAACACAGAGTAAAGACATCTTCCTCGAATATTTAAAACTTTTGACGGTAATGCATCACAATATTTGTGCAAGTAACTGGATCAGGTTACTTGGATCAAGCAATGTTAATCAGGTTATTGAATCTTTTGAGCAGTTTCAGTGTGCACACACATAGGATAGGGAATGCACAAGCTCTTGATGCTCACCTTGATTCCTTGTATATTGCACTAAGCCAAGCCATGTCGGCAATATAAACAATTGTTTAGCTACAGATGGAAATCGTCAAATCGCTAAAATGCTTGATTTTTGTTCTGCTGCCAAAAGGTGCAATTCATAGTAAGTAAAAGGAGCCATAATTCAGTTCTCTCAATACAAGTTTTTTTCATATATAAAGTAATTATAGATCAAAACTACTACTAAATTAAGAATAAGACCACCATGAGCATCAAAAGATAAAGGACAGAATTTACCCTGTTAGGTCATGATGTTGCTCCTTTACCGTTTTGTTGTCTCTTCTGCCTCTCCTGTAGCACTCAAAGAATTGTCATTACCTGAAAGAATAAACCATGTAGAACAGCTGGAGCTCTTCTATACCTTATTGATAAGATTATGAAGTACATTTCTTTAAGATGTAGAGCAAAATCGTACCAACGGTCGGCATCCCAAATATCAACACTAACATCTTGATCAGGAGCCCGTGAATTGAATGACCTGACTGACTGAAAAAGCAGAGTTTTTAAAAACAAAAAATCACAAGGTCAATACCGCAAAACCAAATTTGAAATGGCAAGCTCTGAACAAATTTGGGAATGGGCACTCTCAGGACTGCAACCCATGTAGCAAGGTATATTTGCACTAAATATTCCAAATCTAGTAGGAATATGCCGTGAGCTACAAACTTAAAAAAATAAATTAAGGAAGCTATCACAGGTACTCAAGCTAAGTAAGGTGGTGATTGCTAGTTTGTAGTACCTAAAAATATAGTTACTTTTCATATTAGATGGTCATTCATTCTGGCATCTGATCATAATAGATAACAGACCACTTATTGTACCTAAATTATCTTATGCGATAAGATAACAAACCACTTAAATATATTTTGTTATGCATCAACATCAACAACAGAAAACCATGTCAGCATCCAAGCCTGTATAATAAAATACAAACATATTGTTGTTCATAGAGCATACAACATTCAAGCAACCCTCATGCAGGAAACCATCATGGACCATCATTGGTGCATGTTGTGCAATCAAAATTCAATGGCTAGAACAATACATTTGCCACAGTTCTTATTATGCTAGAACAACCAAAACTGAATCTCAAATCATCACCAACTTGAAATAATAAAATAATCACCGCTCACTTGATAATTAGAACCCCAGTTACTCGCTTACCTTGTCGAGGCGCCTCGACCCTCTGACATACGACATGTACAACTCGCATAAGGACTCAAATAAACATCAATCCCGCCAAGCGAGAGCCCCGATCGTCTACGAAAGAAACAACAGATTAACTAATTCAAAGGAGGAGCAACAACAAATCGACATAAGAAATTCGCAAAACTAACGTTGCCAATGCCCCGATGCAGCCTATAAGGACCGAAGCAGCCTTGTCTCAAATTCGCTATCTTGCCATGTGCATTGCTACCACCTTGTCGATCGTCGTCTCGAACACCGCCACCGACCACCACCGCCGCCGAGTCGCTCGCTTTCTCTCTACCACGGAGGAACGGGGGTCGCGTGGAGAGGAAGGAATGTAGCAGGTTGAGGCCTAAGCAAAGAAGAGGCAGCGGCAGCGACTTAAGGAGGTAAGGGGCGTAGGGGGGACGTGGCGATGGAGGCACAGGAAGGAGGTGGCGGCATCACGGGGAGGGGCGACGGAGAGGGAGTGAGAGGAGGGTGTGGCAGGCGGGCCGGCGCGAGGTGGAGGCAGGGCCGGCATGGAGAGAGAAAGGAGGTGGCGGTGGTGACACGGAACAAGGAAATGACAGTGCACGGGGCACCGTTGGCGTGGCACAAGAGGAGGTGACAACCGTGGCTCCGAGCGAGAGGAGGCAAGGGCGAGGCGATCGGGGGAGGAAAGGAGAGGAAGAGGAAGGTCATGAGGGGGAAGGAGCCGCGCGGAGCTCGATCTGGATTGGGGTGACGGCTGAAGGGATACGGGTAGGCTACACTAGCTGGCAATTCAAAAATTCTACCACGTAAACTAGGAAACTATGCAAACAAGAGATCATAGATCGTTACCACTAGATACGCAGTGCAGCAGAAGAAGAGTTGGAGCAGTCTGAACCAGCGTTGAGCGCGTCGATGAAGTTGTCGTAGTCGATCGTCCAACGTCCTCGATACCGATCCTCTCTTCTAGCAACCAATCGCGTTCCTTGTGAAGATCATGGATCGTCCTCGTTCAGCACAGCAGCAATCGCATCAATGCCTCTACGGTATCCACACGTCCAGGGATGAAATACCGTACGCCGATGTACTAGCACTAATGCGCACGGCAGGGTCTTCGAGAAGATGGTGGCTATGGTTTCAGTGGAACAACTCACGTCGTCTCTATATCTCCCAACAGCCTCATGCATCCTCTTATAAAGAGCCCATGACGGATCCTATCTGAATTTGTTTGTTCTAACCCGTTACGTGTGTGACCCTGTAGGTTCATGCGTAATCGATTGTGACTCGGAAATACCTTTCCGACCATGAGTCATTAGTGGTTCCAAGCATGCAATACGATTCCCGAATACATATAAATTATATCGGACGAACCTTAATGCAATATGATATACGACTAGGTCCTTATCACTTACGACCAATTTGTATCTCTATATGACCAGTTCATATTTAGTTGTGACAAGTTCGTAACTCCTTACGACCACTTAGTGATTATGTCCGACCAGTCTATGACCAGTTCGTATCTCCATACAACTAATCCATATCTAGTCGAACTGAACGACCTGCTTGTGTATTCTCCCTTTGCCTCACAATATCTGGTTAAACTCTAAGTGAGATAGTTTATCATACATGGATTGTTCAATACTTTCTCGATCAACTGGTGGATAACTTCATATGGTTGACTCTTCGACCACTAGTGGCATAGCCATGCGCTTTCTTTATCCGACCACATCGAGAGGCCCAGAGATATCTCTCCTATTATGTTAAGATGGGCAAATCCCATATCTGACCAATCACATCTCTCTGCATTTTTCATAACATACCTGAAAGCTACCTTTATAACTATTCAGTTACGGAGTAGCGTTTGGCAACCTCTAAGTGTATTATTACACATGTAGAAAATCATACTGATCTCATGTCTAAGGATTATACATCATCATTGCTTTAGACCAACTGATGACTAAATCATAACAATCTCAATAGTGTCTCAAGGTGGATCAATACAACACCATGTTCTCTACCATGTGTTGATATTATTGATTTGATATCCCCATATCCATAACCGGTGAAATATGGTTATCAATTAATACATGTGCTAGTTAATAAGTTACTAGTGTTCCGACCAGGGATACATTTAGAATGACATCATATAAGTTAAGAGCTTCATCGATAAGTCACATACTTGTTAATCTTTATAACTGATAATTCATTCAAGGAACATAATAACATTTATTCTATAACTCATAAACATAGACGTGATACAATCATCTCTTATGATTGCCTCAAGGGCATATCACCAACAACGGCGATGCAAGAAGGAGGCGGGGAAGTAAGGATGGGGTGGCCGGCCGCGGCGGCGAAGGGGGTGATTGGAGGAACCAGGGTTTTTGGCTAATATGAGGGAGGCGTAGCACGGATGGGAGGATGAGTCAAGGCAGCGGTTTGGCATATTTTAGTCGTATGTGGGTGGAGTGGGGGAATCGCCCCCGCTGCGTGGGGGTAAACCCCAATCTTTATTAGTTAAGACTAGCAGGGTGCCCGTGCGTTGCAACGGAACCTCAAAAGAGAGTGATACATATCAGCAGACGGGATCATAAACCGCATAATAAATCTCAATTTTCTTTCACATACATATAAACAGAAACATTAACTCCACCTATAAAATACAGAAACTCGTATATAATCTCTGCCTTGCAATTAAAACAAAAGGCATTTATATAACCCCTATAGTGAAAAAGAATTTGAAAATACCTCTCGAGAACCCAATCTTCAAACAATGATTGATCAAGTTGGAGATCCAAAATAACCAAAACATCGCCTATAACAAAATCAAAAGAATAAGAAAGATTCCATAAATGCCAAAATTACTACGTAAATTATTTGTAAATACCATCTCCTGCAGCATCCTTCTCCTTTTTCAACACATTTGCAGGGCGCTTGAATTCTTCGAACAATCATCCCTACAAAATTCCTGCATTCCAAATGAGGATATCAGTAGTAGTTCAACCAATAAATATCCCAATAGCACATATTACCAGCAATTGCCATAGTGAGCAGGTCTTGTGTCCTGGTCTAGCAACCATGGGCGGTTGTCGAGCAATACAAGGAACTTCTTGGTATCAGGGCAGGAAAATATAGTAAGTTCTACAAGATATGACTGTAAATCCCTGCATATAAAAAGAAAGCAATCGTTCTTTTAGTTATATCTGATTTAAAAAGTTTATTATAGATAGAAATCTAAATTTACTATTTCATTATAATATCATCGGTTACTAATGCATGTAAGTGTGGCAAAAAACAGCCTTTTGCATGAACTGTGAAGACCCTAGACATTTAAAAGAACTACAACTAAAATTGCAAGACAACTTAAGGGCATATCATTATGCACCATTTTCCATGAAAAATGTGGTTCATTCAACATACCTATGAACAGAAATTGACCACATCATTGTTTGTGATTTCACAACACATGACAAGATGGACAAAAACATATCAAAACGTTCGAGTGGGAAGATATCTTGAGCCACAAAGATTTAACATTTCCGTTCCTCCGGTGTATGGAGTCCTAAAGTGCAAATTAGGAACAATATGCACAAAAGGCACACAATGATCAATCTAAAGGAAGGAAGGTGACAGGCAAGTAAGAAGCCTAAAAGTAAATCCTAGGCAACATTGCAGAGACCAATGGGATTGCACACAAATTCTCCTACAAGAACCATCTCTGGATACATGTAGGGAGAAATGTGACAAATGGTGAATAATTGGACGAGTGCAGTATCAATCTTGTGCACTTACACTTTAGCCTTTGCTAGACAAATTTGACCATCTGTCACCTTATATGGCAATATTTCCCAACAATGAATTCCCTTTCCATATGACTAACTTGTCACTGTTTTACCTTATTCAATAACAAAGTAAATGCTAGGCTAAAAGGGGAGCACAGAATGAAACATCCATATTAGACAATTTAGCTACTCCGCTCCTCATCTGTGAGATTTCCTGCCTATTTCTCAAAAACAGCAAGTTGGAACTTTCTTTCCTGAGCAATACAAACAAATAAATCAATACTCTGATGTTCATGCAAGCTTCATTGCCGGTTGGGAACTGTTAGAACCTAAGGTAATTTGTGCCTGCCCACCAATGAAATTCATTAAACTTACCTATTTGCTTCTAAAGCAAGTTCTATTATCTAGACAAACAACACATTCCACTACATCAAAACGGCAATACATTGTGGACCAGAGCAATTAGCAGCTGAAATTTGGGCAACTAAATTGCCTATCCACTGCAATGCACATTGCTATCAAACAAGCAACAATTGCAAGACAAATTTCCAGCACAGGATCGCCAACTCCGTGAAATTTTTCCAACCATGAGAGCAAATTCCAAAAAAAAATTACATACCCATTTTACAAGCTGGTGAGCGGGAAAAAATGTCACTTCACGCCGCTCCCCATCTCGCCTCCTCCCCCTTCCTGGACCGCACACGCAAAAAAACACTAAAATACCCACATCAGACGACGGATCAGAGGCCAGAGAACCCAAATCGAAACGCGAATCAAGCAAAAATCGCAGAGTTCTCTCCTCAAGTACTTGTGTCGAGGTCAGAGGCATCACATGGAGTCTGCCAAGGTGGATAGCGTTAATGGTGGAGGACATGCAGAGGGGGCCGGGAGCCGTCTCTCTCGGGCTGGACGGGGGAGAAACTGATGAAAGGGGCGGTGCGGACTTGCGGTTCGCCGGATAGACCGGGCCCGGTTGAACGAATTAGGCCAGAGGGCGTCCCGGAGCCCCCGCTCCATCCGCTACAGCACCGACGCGGCGCCGCCCTTCTCCCCATCCGCCCCCGGCTGCTCCTCCCCACCCGTCGCGGCGGCGGAGGGGACGCTCATGTACTAACGCATGAGGTCGCGGACGCACGCACGAGGCAAGTCATAGTCGGTGGCGAGGGAGCGAAGGATCTCGCGGTGGCCCCCCTGGTCCAGGGAACGGTGCCCGTCGGAGAAGCGGTCGAGGGCGGCGGGGGACGGGGAGGCAGTGGAGATGGAGTCGTGGAGCCAGTGGCGGATGGAGGCAACACCAGGGTCGGGGATAGCGGGTGGCACCGGGGAGGAGGGGATGGGGTCGGGCTGCATCCGGGCATGGATTTGGACGGCGAGAGATCTCGGGGTGTGGAGGAGGCGACCGACGGGCGAGGGGGTTACGGCGGCGCGGCGCAGATGGGAGGGAGGGACGGGCGCGGAGGCGAGGGACGAGGGAGGCGCGGGGCGGGGCGGATGGGAGGGAGGGTCAGGGCGGCGGTTCGACATTTTTCAGTGGTACGTGGGGTGAGGTGGGACGATTGCCCTCGTTGCGCGGGTAAAACCCAATTTTTATTAGTTAAGATAAGAAATACATATCAAAATTTCGAACACTGGAGTTGTAGCTCATCAATATATATGGTTGCTCAAGAACACACTGAACATCATACATAGAACTCAAAAAAGAATGTTTCGGCTGCCACCAACCAAACCATACATTAGCATTTGGTTTCGGCTGCCACAAACCAAACCATACATTAGCATTTAGGTGGAATTGAATTCAGTAGTTGTTTCAAGTCTTTGAATAACAAGGAGCCATTTAGTCTGAACCTTCTCTGAATGTGACCATTCTTAAGCCAGTAAAACCAGTTACCTACAAAACTACCTCTTCCTGCTACTATGACATACAGCTATCTCCTCTTTGTTTACAGTGGTACTTAAAATCATAACTAATCAAATTATGTACAACCACAAACATAGTAGTTATCTCATGCCTTCATCAATATGACTGTGACTTCCATTGCTGTACCGCCACATGCAAGGAATGGTTGGGAATTATGGATAAATTTGGAAGCCTCTGTTTCGTAACTGGGGATATCTTGTGTTTCTTGAGCCAAGATTTTATTGCCCTGTGCTCATAGGTATGCCCATCAGCAGCAACATAAGGATCGTCCATCACCTCCTGCGTCAAAATTATTTGTTAAGCTAGAGCAACAGTTGGAACTGGTGCGATCAAGTACCTAGCGAATTTTACCTGCAATATAGGGCAGATGAAATGGCTTGGTGCGACTCTGTTTGGACTTCTTAACTTGGGAGAAGCAGTAACCCTGCTCAGAATCTCCTTGAGCTCTGGCAGCACCTCAGACTCAAGATTAGGCCTGTCCCTGCATTTTAATGCTGTACATTGCAATCCCAGTTTTGCCAACATCTCAGCCTCAGCAATTGGCCAATCGGTTTGAGACTTGTCGAGAATATCAGAAAATGTTCCTTTATTAATCGCCCCTTCTGCGCTAAGTATTAGCCCATGTGGACGTTTGCCAGTTAGTAGTTGAAGAATGATAATCCCCAAAGCATAAAGATCTGATTTTGGTCGGACTGTCCCAGTTAGTTGGTACTCGGGATCCATGTAGTACAGTGTACCGGCAATGACAGTGTCTCTGTACTCTGTGAGCCCTTCTGGCACAAGATCTGATATGAGCTTTGCACAACCTACGTCGCCAATTTTGCTTACATAATTCTTGTCCAGCAAGATATTTCCAGGCTTCAGGTCACGATGGACAATAGGCTCCGGTTTCGTTCCATGCAAGAAAGCAAGCCCACAAGCCACCTCAAAGATAATTTGGAACCGCAGAAACCAATGGAGTGGTCGGTGCCCTTTATTGTTAATAAGTTGATCTTCTAGACTTCCATTCTCCATGTATTCATATACGAGACATCCAATTTCAGGACAAAAACCAAGCAACAAAACCAAGTTGGGATGGTGAAGTTGGCTGAGAATCTCCACCTGCATGATGGCACAAAATCCAACCATCTAATGAATTCCCCGTCAACAACCAAAATATATACAATGTTATTTATGTTCCCTTTATGTCTATGACTATGGACCACATAAAAACTGATCTGAAATGTAAGTTCACAAAAAAGGCAAAAAAATTCCTCTATGCAATTTTAGTAACTAGCCAAATGAAGTCATTAGTTAGGTCTAATGAGAAAATTAGAAAAGCATAAATAAGTGTACCTCTCTCAAGAACTCATCGATCTTGTCACTGGAATCTTGCTGAATAACCTTGACAGCTACTTCAGTGTGATCAAGGGTGCACCTGTATACATTCCCATAGCCTCCCTCACCAATCTTCTTTGCATCAGAAAAGTTATCGGTGGCAAGGTATATTTCATGTCTCGAGTACCGTCTGCAACTTTTGCCTGTCGACAAAAGAGTATCCACAACCTCGCGAGTGAATGACTCTTTTGCCATCTCAACTTCTCTAACAGCTTCTAAATGTTTGTTCTTCTCATCTGCAACCGCCTGTTTCAACAATTCCTCCCTCTGTACTGCATCTTGCACCTTCTTTGTCTCTTCACTACACTCATAAGGAAGTACCTGGATCTGAAGCATACAAATCAAATGGAGAACTAAGTAAAGCCTTCCTTCAAAAGGGGAAAAAAACGAATGAAAGCTTAATGTATGGGTAGTGTTAGAGATATATGTATAGTATGTTATTCCCCATTGTTATGAGGGGTTATTTGCATATTGACCACCTGTACTTTGTGTATATATACTGGCCTTTTAGCCCCCTGATAATACAAGTTGTTATTCCTAATATGGTATCAGAGCCAATTAGGTTTTCCTCTCCTGGACGCACAACTCGTCTTCCCCTGCCCTAGCCGCCGCCGGCGGCTTCCCTCCCTCACCCCTCTGCCCTAGATTAGTCACGACGTTTGAAGGCACACCTGAAGCTGCGCCTGAAGCTGCGGCCTGAAGCCGCTTTACTGTCAGTCGCCCGTGGTTGCCGGAAGCAGCCGCGTCCGACGCCAACGTTGTGGGAGCCTCGGACCACCGAGTCGCAGCCTTTCGTCGCTCGGGGATCGGATCCGGCTGTGGTCGCTTTCTCCCTCGCGGCCTCGCTCTCGCGCACCCTGTCTTCCTCCTCGGCATCCTCGGCCTCTGGTGCTTCTTCTACGTCTTCCGCGCCTCCGACCAGCTCGTTGTGCTCTTCGACCGCACCTTCACCGACCGCGAGACGCTGCTCGGCCTCGTTGTCGCGTCGGTGCTCGCCTTCTTCCTCTCCTCCACCGCTCGGGACCACGCCACCACTCGGACCGCTCGTCTCCAACGCCGCTCGGGACCGCGCCGCCGTTGCCGCCGGGGCTCTGTCGCCGCTGCCAGGGGGAACCCTAGCCTCCTGTGCGCGCTGCTCCTCGTGAGGGCTTTTTGGCTCTGGGCCGAGTGGTGCGAGCCGGCCCGCAAGTAAGCAAGTAAAAAAAAAGAGAGAAAAAACGTCGTTCTAACCGTCGCGCCGTCCAGCGCCGCCTGTTAGACTTCGTTGTCTTGGTCGCCGCGCCGTCCAGCGCCGCCTACCAATGGGCTCTGTTTCGTTCCTCGCTCGAGCGTGGTCCGGGTTCGATGTCACTCCCTCCGTGCTCGCCGCTCGTCCTGCTACACCGATCGCTTCCACACTTCAACACACCGCCTCCTTCGTGGGTCGCCACAGTGGTGGTGGCCGCCTCCATCGGCGTGGTCGCCTCATCGCTCCTCTCGCGACAAGGTCGGCCACATTGAGTCCCAATGCCATAAGAAGCAGCGGCATCTTTCACGCCGTTCTTCTACTAGCACTGGCACTGGTGCTTCTACATTGACGTCTGCATCGACTCCTTCAGTGTTTTCTCTCACTGAGTAGGAGATAGCCGCATTTCGATGCTCGCTTGCCGCCTGTGTTCTCTCTCGGCAGTTTCGCGTTTTCTCATCGAGCGTGAGATAGCCAGACTTCGATGCCTACTTGCCACTTCAGGTTCTCCCTCGACAGGTTCTGCAAGTTCTGCTATTGACTCTTTGGGCACTGCGAAACCACCTCCTACAAAGTCAAGTACCTCCCCGTGGATTCTTGATTCTGGAGTATCTTTTCACATGACTTCTGATGCTTCCACTCTGTCTTTCATTACACCTCTTGATTCTCCTGTTAGTGTTCTTACTGCTGATGGTACATCTCTTTCTGTCTCTGGTCGAGGATCTCTTAGCAACTCATCTTTTCATGTTCCTTCTGTTGCTCATGTTCCTCGTCTTACTATGCAGCTTCTTTCTGCTGGGCAGATTACTGACCTTGGTTATCGGGTCATTCTCAACTCTGGCTCTTGTTGTGTTCAGGACCGCTACACGGGAGCTCTGGTTAGTTCTGGCCCTTAGCGCCTTGACTCACAGCGTCTCTGGGAGCTTGACTGGCTTCACTTTCCTTCTGCTGCCACCGTCATCACCAGTCTCTCCGCTTCTGCCACTCCGTCCACCGGCTCTTTCCAGCAGTGGCATCACCGTCTTGGTCATCTGTGTGGGTCTCGTCTGTCGTCTTTAGTTCGTCGTGGTCTTCTCGGGCCTGTCTCAAGAGACGTGTCTTTAGATTGTCAGGGCTGTAAGTTAGGTAAACAGATTCAGCTTCCTTATTCTCATAGCGAGTCAGTATCTCAGCGTCCTTTTGATCTTGTTCATTCAGATGTTTGGGGTCCAGCTCCCTTTGTTTCGAAAGGGGGTCATCGCTATTATATCATATTTATAGATGATTTCTCTCGCCACACTTGGATATATTTCATGTCTTCTTGTTGTGGGGCCTTGTCTATCTATAAACAATTTGCCACTATGATTCGCACACAATTCTCCACTCCTATTCGTGTCTTTCGTGCTGACTCTGCTGGCGAGTACCTTTCTCGTTACCTGCGCACCTTCCTTGCTGAGCAGGGCACTCTCGCTCAATTCTCCTGTCCTGGTGCTCATGCTCAGAATGGTGTCGCTAAGCGCAAGCATCGTCACCTCCTGAGAGCGGCTCGTCTTAATGATGCTTGCCTCTATTCCACCTCACTTTTGGGCCGAGGCTGTTTCCACTGCCACTTATCTCGTCAACATCCAGCCCTCTTCTGCTCTTCAAGGTGCAATCCCTATTGAGCGTCTCTATGGTCTTCTTCCTAACTACTACGCCCGCTTGCGCGTTTAGCTTGCGTTTGCTACGTTCTCCTCCCCCGAGAACGCACCAAACCGACTCGATGCTGTTGAGTGTGTCTTTACGGGATACGATGCGAGCACAAGGGCTATCGATCTTTGGGATCTGTTGGTCGACGGATGCGGTTTCTCGGGATGTGACTTTGGCGAGTCTCGTCCTTCTACCCACGTCACGCTCTTCTTCAACTTCCTCTGTGGAGTCTCTGTCCTTTTTACCTTTCGGATACACCTATATCTGTCTTGCCTCGTCCACTGTCCACTAAGTCTCCATATATTCCTCATGGCCTCTCCGCGGGTGTCGCGCCGCTGCCGTCCCCTGCGGCTCCTCCCACTCTGATACCTTCTTATCCTCTTCTACACCCATCGACCTCGTATTGAGGATCTTCGGATGAGCCATCTTTTCCTGATGCTCTATCTACACCCGTCAATTCGTCCCTGCTCCCACTCAGATCCACTACAGCCACCTTCTTCGAGTTTTGCGATACCTTCGTGGGACTATCTCTCGTTGTCTCTTCTTTCCACGTTCGATTCGTTACAACCGGAGCTTATTCGGATGTTACTTGGGCGGCGATCCTCTCGATTGTCGATCTATCTCGCTTCTTGTTTTTCTTAGTGGTTCTCTCATTGCACGGAAGGCGAAGAAGCAGGTCGTCGTGTCCGTTCGAGTCAGAGTGAGTTGCGAGCTATGGCTCTCTTGGCAGAGATTACTTGGCTACGGTGGTTGCCAGAGGATTTTGGTGTTTGTCACTACACTCCTCTCTTGTCGATAGTACAAGCGCTATCGGTGTGCGTGATCTTGTGAAGCATGAGCTCACCAAGCATATTGGTGTTAATGCTTCCTTCATGAGGTCTTGTGTGCATGATCAGGTGATTACTCTTCAGTATGTGCCTTCAGAGCTTCAGCTAGCGGATTTCTTCACGAAGACCCATACTCGAGCACAGCACGGCTTCTACCTCTTCAAACTCAGTGTTGTTGATCCACCATGAGTTTGAGGGGGGGCGTTAGAGATATATGTATAGTATGTTATTCCCCATTGTTATGAGGGGTTATTTGTATATTCACCACATGTACTTTGTGTATATATACTGGCATTTTGGCCCCCTGGTAATACAAGTTGCTATTCCTAACAGGTAGTAGCATCCAACTCAGGAGACTAGTTTCATCCTTCTAACCAGAAGATGGTTCAAGTGTGAATAAGAATGTGCCTTATAATGAATTGAAATAATCAAATAATATTTTTAAGGCACCAAATAGTGGTAGTAACGCAAGATACACAACAATCATTACAAGAACTTAACCTTAGCTTGGGTGAGATCTTCACAAGTTTTATCATACATCACTAACCTTTTTCTTAGCTTGTATGAGATCTTCACAAGCTTTGTCATACATCATTAATGTATCCTGCAACTCCTTCCTCAGTTTTGCTACTTCATCTATAGGCTGGGACTGCAAATCAAGCCAACAAAACAAAATCAGCATTCTAAAATTGCACGCTAGCTCAATATTACCAGAAATTATGTGAATGCATCTGGAAGCCACATTAGTCAGAATATTCTCAAGGCTGGAAAACAGATCTGACCTCGTCAACTGAGCTTAAGGCAACATAAGGAACTTCCTTCAATTGGCCAATAGCATCAAAATCTTTGTTCCCTTCTCTCCCTGGTGTCTTTCGACCTAAGCTTCCTAAAAGGCCTCTTCCATGACTTTCTGAACTTTTACCAGCATTCGTACAAGTGCTAAGAGAACTGCAGGCTAGAGAGCACGAGCCAGATCTAGTATCTCCAGAAGATTTTGGTGTGTCATCCTCAGGGAGGTCATGCAATGATTGTTTGTCTTGCAACCAGTTCCTCTGTATTTGGGCAAATGCTTTATGACTAAATGACTGAATCCTTACACAAGTGTTTGACTCTGTAAAAACATTTCTTTAAGACAAAATGAGTGTCGCACCATTGCATAAACAAAGTAACAAAGGAAGGGAAATTAGTCAAAACATACTGTCTATTCGAGCCTGATTCGTAAATTTTATAGTTAATCTGCGCCGGGACACAATGAATACATTGCAGGAACATGGCATAGCTTTCAGGACAGTAGCGGGCACATCTCGGAGCCGTAATATCCTGAGAAAGTAACAGCGATATCATTTACCAACAGTAGATTTAGCAAAAGTGGCTATAAACCAATGTGGCAAAAACTCAGTACATAAAAAGATATGCTCATCAATTTTGGTTATGCATTTGAAGTTGATAAATGATAAAATTACGGAAAAAATGAATAAGAGTTGTTATTCATCCCTCAAGTAATATATATTAAAGCCCGTCAAAAAAAGTAATATATATTAATGCAGTTATGGTATTGCATGGCAGGAATTCTACAGATTCAGGAAACACCAAGCACAACAGCGCACTGATGGCAGTGGAGTGAGGAGAGGAGTGGGCTAGGGTTCCAAGGCCCTTTTTAATCGGGCATTTGGTGGGTAATTTTCATGAACT
This sequence comes from Ampelocalamus luodianensis, assembly GCA_036346255.1. Classification (NCBI taxonomy): domain Eukaryota; kingdom Viridiplantae; phylum Streptophyta; class Magnoliopsida; order Poales; family Poaceae; genus Ampelocalamus; species Ampelocalamus luodianensis. Next base: position 6,594 of record JAYEVH010000153.1, on the reverse strand, counting down.
TCTAGTGGCAAAATAGGTATACCCATCCCACAAAAAGCCCGAAAAGCACGTTTCTATTGGCTTTTGGCTTTTAGTTATGTGCTGGCTTTGGCTTTCTACAAAATCATCTTCGAAGCAAACCTGTTGGGGGGCTTCCGCTTTTTCGAAGCAAAGGCCAAATTTAAGCCCCCCCAAACAGGGCCTAAGAAGAGACTAGAGAACTTGAAGCCCTTAATTTGTTAGGAGTTGGAACAACGTCAATAGCACAGCCAAAGAAAAAAAATTAGCTAAAAAGTACAGTACCGAGAAGAAGTCCACTAGACTACCACAAGCAATAAATTAAATGAAATCCACCAAACAGTGTGACAGTTGAGGCACATATTGATTGCATCAAGCTCTACAACATAAACAGAAACCAACTGCTGCTCATGACATTCGCATCTGACATCTACTATTTTGTTTTAGAAACATTTTATGAGAGATGAGGTAGACAGCATGTGCATCATTTTGAGCTACTGCAAACCTTAGAAAAGAGGACAAGAACAAAGTTAAGGCTGACACTTTATGTGGAAAACCACCCGAAAATGGACCCTTTTCTCCATACCCTTCGCAAAGGCAGTAAGCTCGAAACTACCCCACCAACTGTTTCCTAAGATATGAGACCATTGGGACCAAATAGTGCATGAACTTCTATACTATAAACCAAAACCAGCTGCATATGCAGACAATCTTACTTAGTACATAACAGGGACAGATCAGCATCAACAGGACTATTGTTGTTGTTGCTAATCTCACCAAGATACACTTTGCAAGCAAAGTTAGTCCTAATATATCAAAAAAATAAGTGGGAGAAAAAGAGGTTCAGCCTCAAATAAAAAAAAGGAAGTTTAATCGCGATGTATGTAGGTGCATGCATCTGTCGCCTTTTTTCATGACCAAATGCGTAGCTTGACAGAATGACTGAATGAGCCACATCATTCTCACCATCCCCAAAAGGGACTCCCCTTTATGCTCCCTACTATCTACCTTTCTGTTTTCATTTTGGGGAAGAACTAAACAAGTAACAACAACAATCCCCTATTCCCTATCACATCGTCGTTGGGTTCTCAAAAGCGAAATTCTAGCCTTTTTCGTGATTCGAAAAAGGGATGAAATTTTTTATAAAAAAAAAAAAAAAAATCGAACCTCCGGAACCAGCTCAAGGAGGCGGATCCGAGCACCAGGTTGCGGACGCCGGACTCCACCGTGTACCTCACCAGCGCCTCCGCGACGCTGTCCCCCTCCAGAACCACCGTCTCCACCTGCACGCTCGAATTGAAACACGAATCAATCGATCGATCGAAACAACGGAGCTAGTAGCGCGGCGAAACTGCGGGGAGAAGATGTGGAAGAGCGGACTGACGCTTCTGCGGCCGCAGAGGCGGCGGAAGGGGAGGAAGACCTCCTGCGCGCGCGCCCTCCGGTCCTGCGCGTACATCTCCATCACCTCCGCCTCTATCCCCTCCACCGGCACCCTCTCCCCCGCTGCACCACGCGGCCACACCACAAGGCAAAGTTACAAAAAAAAAAAAAAAAAAAAAAAAAAAAAAATCAGTTCGCTGCTGATTCGCACCACCGCGCGAGCCGAATCGAAGAGGAGGAGGAGACCGAGAGAAGTAGCGAGCTTACAGGGGGAGGGGACGAAGGAGACGGGCGGGATGACGTGGACGAGCGCGACGCGGCCGGGCTCGCGGGCGAGGTTGGCGGCGGCCCACCTGGCCGCGCGGCGGCTGCCACGGCCGTCCCCGCGCACGGCTACCGCGACCTCGCCGCCGGCTACAGAGGAGGAGGCCATGCCGCGCGCGCGCGGCTCTAACGAACCGTCGTCTAGAGCGGCGGAGGCGGAGGCGGAGTCGGAGGAGGAGGACTCGAGGAGGTGGCTGAGTCAACTAACCACTCGGCGGCAGCGCTGGAAGCGTTGCGGAAGTAACGACCATGTTTCTTTGATGCGTCGGCCCGAGCGCGAGGCAGTCTGTGAGTAGGACGTTTGGACTGTGACGTGGACGTGGGGCCCACCTGTGGGGTGTGGGCCGGGGCAAGCGAGGATTTTTTTTGAACGTTGGCAAGCGAGGATTTGAGAAAAGAGGAATGCTCGGGGTGGTTGTGTTCGTTGGGTTTGGGTATCATGCACGGAATCTACGGCGTTGTGTATCACTACGGATCTCCGTCGTCCCAGTAAAAAAACGTCCATAGCTACACTGTTTTTCTACTGTATTTTCCTGCTGCAGTATCACCCGGTAAATCAAGCGTAGCATTTTAGTGTTTTTCTTTTGGATTTTGGACATGTGTTAAGCACAAAATTTGAAATATGGTTTTTTTCACAGTTTGTTTTCCTAAAATAGATGTACTATAACAAACAACGCTACATAACAATACATCTAAAACTATCTAATACATTCAATTACTGACCTACTAGTTTTATTTACTGACCTACCAGTGTTTCGAAATTAAATTTAAAAATATATAAAAAAAATTACCTGCAAGGTGGGCGGCCAAATCTGTTCCCCCTTTCTTCCCTTCTCCGCTACGGACAAACAGCGTCTCGCTAACTTCCTCCTCTCTCTCCTCCCCTCCCCTCCCTTCCCTTCCCTTCCCTCTCTCTTTTTTGATTAAAAGTGAGTTTCGACTGAATTTTTCACGCTTTTATAGGGGGCTCATGTCGCCGTCCAAATGGCGACAAGAGGTACGGGGTCTCTATCGCTATTTGGAATGATGATTTGCTTCTATATCGCTATTCCAAATGGCGACATAGATATTGACTACTGTTTGGTTGACGACAGACCTTCTATCGCCAATCCAATTGATGACAGAAAACTCATTTTCATAATTTTATTAAATGAATATATATTTCTGCAATTGTATTGAAATAATGTATTATTTTAAAAAAAAAACGTCTTTTCGTTATCCCCAAAGGCAGGGAGACTCTTGACACTCTCATCGCATAGTTTCTATAGATTTGTATAAATGATTCCACTTCACCTATAAATAGTACAAAAAACAACTAGTCCAATGCACATACACACATCTGTAAGAACTATGGTCCACCTGTCAGCCCCAACCCCTCTCTCTCTCTCTTCTTTCCTCTCTCCCCTCTGTCCCTTCTAGCAGCATTAGTCCTCCCAAAAAGGCAACGTCTTGCATGAGACACACACTCCTATCGTCTCTCTCTTTCTTAATTACCTTCCACTTTAGCCTCTCTCTTTGTTTAATTGGTATGTTGTAGACATTGCTTACACCACCATTCGGTGTCTCTTTATTATAAAAGGGCAATTTGTTTAACACTATAAAGATATCACGAGTTAAAAAATAACATCGATGTGTCACTGACATATGATCTATAACCTACTCGTTATTTTCACATTAAATATTTTTTTAATTTATATATTATTGCAATGTTCCTGAACAAATTTTCCCTTATTATAATCCACACCATCCCATTAAATTGATTCGTTGGAACGGAGGCGGCCGAGGGCCGTGGACTTGACGTCAAAGTCTCACTCGTCATCTGTCAGTGATCATTGATTTCCATGTGAACGCGTTCCCGAGAGCGACCGATGGGCGCGACCGGAATGGCTGGAGAGACTAAACCAAAACCAGAGCATTAAGCTAGGTTAACACTGGTCATGGTTGCACGACTGCAACCATACTTGAATAGTATAGTATATGCAGGAGAGTGCTGTCGCGACGATAGATTCTTTCTTTTAATGGGATCAGGAGCACTGATATTTCCAAAGGAGCGAGCACTCAGGTGAATCCTAGGAATCGATCCCGAGCAGCGGAGAGAGGACGACGTTCGTTTTTCCCAACCGAGCTACGCTCAGTTCTCGATAGATTCAGAGATTGACGCCTGGATCGGAGTAGCAACTGCTACCGGCAGAAAGCATGAACTCAGCAGCATCGCTCAGCGATCTCCATGCAAGCTGGGACTTTCCGAGCCTTGGCGTCGCGAGATCGCATAAGCAAATCATGGTAGTGGTGTGCGCGGCACATGAACGCTGGAGACTAGTCAAAGCGAAGTGTTGAATTGCAGAGGGAAACGCATGGCCCTGCCCTGCAGAAGGTCACCGCCTGGTTATCGCGACCTCTTAGCGTTAAAACTGTCTTAATGAGAATCGAGCATATAACCTCTAGGTCCTCTAGAAAAAGTGTCATGAACGCTGGTTACTGGGGATTCTAGTTGATTATCTTAACGAGAATCGAACAATTTAACAGCTTCGTCACCTCTCTCTCTCCAGTCTCCATCTCCTGCCTCCATTTGCATCTGTGGTCTATTCTCGTTCAGCTCCGGCCAGTGAAGGAAGCAGAATTGTTTCTAGAACATTAATCTTGCCTTTTCTGATATATCATAGGCCTATCTTGTCTTCCTCGAAGGCAAATTCGATTTTGATGGGAATCAAACATGTCACCTCTCAAGTCTCGACCACTGAGATGCCATTTGATTGTTCAGACTCCAGAGCATGCCAAATTGGACATTGTGAGGACCAACCATGACACAAGTGACAGTACTTGTCTGCTGAGTCCTGTGCTTATGGGACCTGCTAATGTGGCGCAATCCATCGTGAATTTCGCCAATTCGGGAAATAAAATCAAAATTGTTGGCTAACATTCATGTTTCAACGTAACTTACCTACGTAACTCTTGCTCACCCAGAAAAAATTATATAGAAAACAGCTGATGCGTTCGGCCACCGGTATATGCAATGTTATAAAGGGGACTAGCGTCCGGACATCGATAGAAAATCTCCCATTGTACACTCGTCCCCACCATTGGATCGACTTAAAATGATCGATCTTAGCAATCCAATTTAGCGCAACAAAAATTAGTGATCTTGCGACAATTATTTAGTAAGCCTACAACAAAACCTCATCGATGCAATAAAATATATTGTGTTACAACACTACAATATTCACTCTCAAGATACAACAAAAATCATAGCAATCGCAACAACAATGATGCACCATCTAGCAAACCCACTACAACAAAAAAAATCTGGTGCAACAAATATGCAACTCAACTGCAACAACAACAAAAATCTTATGCAACAAGTCCATAATCCAATGCAACAAAATTCATCTTGCTACAACATTTGAGAAGACATGTTGCAACAAAATAAAACATCTCACATAACAATTTGATAAAGTTGTTGCAACAAATCTATAAAATGCTTGCAACAAAACATCAAGTGGGAAAAGCACCTAGCAAAACCGTCTGTACACTGAACTAGGAAGACAAAGCATAACAAGCGTCAGATGAATTGGGTGTGCATCGGACGGGCGTGTTGTATCATTATCCTTATATAAACGCGGATGTTGGCCAAATGGGCAACCCGCCCGGCGCGATGCGGGCCCAATTAGGCCGATCCATTACGGCACGGCTACTATTCGTGTTGTCGGGGTGGCGGCCCGAGCACGGCGTCGAGCGTTCGTGCGTGTCGGGCGACACGAGCCGTTTAGCCTATCGGGCCAAACATAGCCCGTTTAGCCCGTTAGCTGCGCCCGCGCCATACCTTGCGGGACTTGCGGCGTGCGTCCACGCCTGATGTGAGTGTGGCCCAATCTTCCAAAGGTGCGATAAGTCGATTGTGGAGAACACGGCGTTAATGATCTAAAGGCTCGATTGAAACAAATCGAATCCTCGCAATCACTACACCCCTTCGTTGGTTATCAACCGTGTTGACGCGGTTGACCTGCATGAAAGCTATCTCCTGTAGCGAATCGAGAATACAAGCAAGAGAGTAGAAGATGCAATCTGAAATTGTATTGCGAATAATAATGAAGCTCACAAAGTTGGAGTTCCTCGAGCCAGAGCAAGCGTAGCGCTATCTGAGAATATTCTAAAAGAAAAACCCAAGCAAAACTAAAAGGCGGCGGCTCCTATATGAGGAGGGCGGCCAGGAGGTGAGAACCCTAGGTGAGGCACTGTTCATGGTACTGTTCACACATAAATAGTATCCACATGAGCGATGCGGGCATAGGGTGGTCGATCACGAGATGGGCGGTCGTCCAACATATGGACCAAGTTGTCAGCCAGTACATTATATAGCCTGTGGGCCAATAATAGGTGACGCAGCACCATGGTATGTAGTCTTAGCTCGGCCCAATGGAGTATATGGAATTGTCGTTGTCGCTAGTCCCATCGGAGAGGATGTGGTTGAAGTAGAGGATATCGTGCAGCGGGTCAAAGCAGTGGTTGCATCTTTAGGGTTGATGTTCTCATCATCCTCTCTTTCTTGAATTTGAGTCGTTCTCGACTCAATCGTTATCTCTAAATCATCATTTTCCGCAAAAGGTTAGTGATAGTGGCGTCATAGAGCTAAATATATCATCAAGTGAAAATAAAGCATCTTTGCATATCAAAATATCGCATGGCATATCATTATCAAAAATTTCAAGCAAAGTCGATTTGGTTGCAAGCATAACACAACCCTTTAATTTAATTCCCTCGAGTCCTAGAACTATGTGCCAACTTCTCTTTCCTAGATGGGAAAACGTTTTTCACTACTTGCTAATTTTCAAATTCATGTTCAAGTTCATTTCTCTCATTTTCAACTATTTTTGTTCATATTTCACAATTTCA
>JAYEVH010000344.1:0-277497 GCA_036346255.1 Ampelocalamus luodianensis | reverse complement strand
TTATAACCTCACCGCACTCATTCTCATCGCTTCTTCGCTCTCTCACTTTCTCGGCCGCTTCTACTGTTTCGGCCGGCGAAGAGGACGAAGGTAGCGCTACTGTGTTAGCGCGCGCCTGATTCGCAACCACGCCACCGTGATCCACGCTCGACGCCGCCTCCATTTTGCCCAACTCGGGTCCTTGGCGTCGATGGATCACCGAAGCGATATCGTCGTCTCGCCTCCGGCGATCTCGGTCCCGTGAGCTCGTTTGCGATCCGGTGAGTTTCTAGCTCCGCCACCTAGTCCCTTAGGATCGCATTGATGCACCGAGTCTAACGGTGACTTCATTTTCATCTTTGGTGCATCGTTGCGGGCGTCGACCAATTCTTCTCCAAGCTCGGTTTCGCGGCTGGCAAATTCCGGCCACCTCGGCCTTCTTCGTCGGCGTTATCGTGTGCTTCTTGCTCTGGTGTTGAGGCGAGCTTAAGCACACCTTCCGGAGGCTTCTAGAAGTCCGACGCCTTCTCGTCGCGAACTGCGTCTTCTTCTCCGCCTCGCTCGCCGCCACTCGCCGCCGCATCATCCCCGTGGAGTCCGCTGCCACCGTCATCGAGTTCGCAAGATCTTCGCGACTGAAGGTATCACCCGCCGCCCGAAAACCTCTCGTTAGCTAGATCGATTCTTGGCGGCGCCGCGCCGTCCCTCGCGTCTTGGTGGCGCGCCGAAGTTTAGTTATCGCTAAAATCGGTTCTGTTAAGTCTCTCGACTTGTGGGCCTCTCTGCAAATCGCGTTTAGAAATCCTTTAATCCAGCGCGTTATTTGTTCTCCGAGTCACCGCCATGTGGGTCCATCTTTGTCGCTTAGGTCGTAGCTCTGGTTATACGCTTTCTCTGTCGGAAGCGTGTTTCTACGTGTGTATATGTTAAGTACACCTTGATAAGTCAAAGACGTATTATTAGAATACGCCTCGACGCCACCTTCGAGCGGGCTGTCGCTCGTCAGCACTTTAGCCGGGCCCGCCTGTCGATTGTCTGAGGTTAGTTGGTCGGGTAGAAAAGGATTACACGCTTTAGTAAATCTGTAATGCTTTTATTTGCAATCATTAATTCAATCAAACTTGTAAAATGCATAACTAATTCAATTTTATCTCAATCGCATGAATCAGTCTTTGTTAATTTTCATTTCAAATGTATTATTTACTAAAATTAGTTTCATCCATGTCTCTCAGAGCACAAATCATTAATTAATAAAATGATGTCTTATGTATGTTCTAAATTAGAAAATGTATATCTCTTTCAATATTTGTCCAAATCCAGTGAAACCAATTTTGTTATTTGTCATTTTTAATGTACTAATTATTAGGATAGGTTTTATACACTGTTTCTGTTCATGAAAATTGGTTAAGTAATTAACTAGTGTTTTTATGTGTTTTTAGCTTAGGAAATTCTTAGAAAATTCTTAATAACTTAAAATGAATTGTTCTCTGTTTCTGAAATTTTGTTTTATCATGCTTAGGCTGCTGTGAAAAGTTTAGTGTGTTTTATTATTGTTGTATGTTTGAGTTTGGTCGGTGTTATTAGTTCTTATTATTTGTTTTGTTCAATCGTTAGGATTAGATATTTGCGGCAACCACGAGAATGACCCTCCGCAACAAATTGAGCAACAAAGATCGAGCAAAGCAGTTTGATCATGATAATCCCAGTATTTTAAAGTCTAATATTTTGTTTTCATTTGTATGTATGCATTGCTTAATTTGTGTTAAATTGATTAGTTAAATCCAGTAGTTGCATATCCTGTAGTCAAAATATTGATCTCTACTACCCGAGCCTAGGCTATTTGTCGTGATTGGAGGTCGCTGGATGATCTCTTGTCACTTAGTAGATCGGGTCAACTTGCTTAGACATGCTTAGTTATCGGTGGGGCAAGCGGTTATCGACTTTAGTCGGTAACCTTGATCACACAAAAATTTCTATAACTTTATGTTTCAAAGATTTCTGCTATGTTTAATTGCAAAATTAAAAATGAAAGCAAACTGATTTAGACACAGGCACAATGGTAAGATTGGTGTGATCTGTTGGGTGTGGTGGAAAGGTGCCCGAGTCGATTAAGGACCGAGTTACTTGCGCCACCGTCTTGAGCATTTTGCGTGCTAACCACACTAGAGTATATGGACCTCTCTTGACCTAGTACTTTGGCGTGCATTGGCTCAGGTCGCAGGAGGTCGCAGGAGGGATGGAGGTGGGAGCATGGTAGTTGTCCGAAAAGCTTTATCACGAGTGGGTAGTTGCCTTTTCGGCTTTACCATGTAGCGTATGGATTTCTATCCATCGAGCGGCTCGTAGTTAATACACAATATTGGAAAAAGTCTCGTAGGACTTAGCCGTACCAACATACCTTCTTCTAAGTGTGCTTTGGCTTAAAGCGATGCAAGTGTGGGTACATTGGTACACCTGCGGGGTTAAAACTATTCGAATAGCCTCGTCCCAGGTTATGGACACGCTCGACATACGCCAGTAAGAACTAGACTACAACAATTTAAATTAAAACTTGATGGGTGGTACGAATCTGGATTAGTGCTATTGTTGTGGTGACTATTGGGATAGTCACTTCTAGGTTGGTTACCTTTACTCTTTTGTTATTAAATATCCTTCTCGTTATTTCAATCTTAACAGCAATTGCAAACTTGCCTTTAAACTCGTATTACATTATTGCAAATAAAGTTGGCTTTATGCAAATAAAACATATGGCCTCCACCAAATGAGCTCGCATGTAGCTTATGAGCAGTCTCATTAGTTCACACGTCAGCTTTGCGGGTACAAAGACAATCTTTGTACTCGGTGCTTTGCTTAATGTTTTTGTTGCGAGGAAGAAGGTGAGCCCTCAGGGCCTCACTACATGAGTCAGTTGCCGATTCGTGGGCGACTAGGCTTGGCGGTCCTGTCAGATGCCTTGTGGGTTGGAGGCCTGTCTGGTTGGCTTTGTTTATAGCCATCTTATGGCACTTTTGCTTCCCATTGTCGTTCTTGTTTATTTGTGTATCTTGGCACATCGGCCTTTATGCGTAATAACTCTTCTATTTGTTTATCTTCCGTTTGGTAGTGTGGTGTTTGGACTCTATGTTTGGAATGGAGTGATGTCTAATTTTGTAACGAGGTGTGTATCTTGCTCGGGAAGTATACATATCTCGAGATCGCTTATTTGATTTGTGATGCTAGGACCGGTGGTTGGTTAAGCATTACAAGGCAAATAAATTAAGTCCTCACAATCGAGGTTTCTGCGACACTCCACGACCTTCTCCACCGGCTCAGCAAAGAAGACAAATGCGGATACCTGTTGGCGGCGGGGCATACAAGCCCGGCGTTACTTGTTTCCATCGTAGCCGCCAGCCACTATGCTTCGATGCCTCGCCCAAAGGCGAGGGATGCCGGCGTACGTATCGCTCGGGCGCCACCAGCCCAGCTCGGCGAGGCCACCGCCACCACCACAGAGGCAGCACCTAGTCCACCCCATGCACATGGTCGCGTCAACCACGTCTCAAGAGGAGGCGGCCAAGCGCACTGACGTCGTGCTAGGTACACTACTTGTTAATTCGTGTCTGCGCCGGTTTTATTTGATTCTGGAGCATCTCATTCATTTATTAAAAATGAGTATGCTGCGATTAACCAATTCAAGATACATACACTTCACCCGCCTATATCGTATTCGGTCCCAGGTCGGTTTTCTACACCGATCAAGTCTGAGGGCGTAAAAATGAAATACAAAATGTTAACTTTTGCAAGCTTAATAGTGATAAGTTCGGTGGGCATTGGTGTTATCTTAGGGATGGATTGGTTATCTAATAATCGAGGAAGATTGATTGTGCCCGGTCTATTTCATGTGACTAGCGAGGGCGGCATCCCGGCCGTCTTTGCACCTTTAGTGGGTAGTTCTCACCTATATCGTTAAGCGAGTACCTCTCTCGAGCTAGAGGAGGTACCAATAGTGAGTGAGTATCTGATGTGTTCACGAGGAACTTCGGGCATGCCCCGACCGAGAGGTAGAGTTTGTCATTGAGCTTGCCCCGATGCGTGCCCATCTCAAAAGGCCAGTCGGATGCCGCCCAATGAGCTAGCGTAACGAAAGAACGACAAGGAGTTGCAAGACAAGGGTTTCATCGAGGCCTAGCTCCTCGCTTGGGGATGCCCGCTCTCTTTGTCAAGAAGAAAGACAAGAGTCTACGGATGTGTGTTGACTACCGTCCGTTGAATGAGGTCACCGTCAAGAACAAGTATCAGCTTCAGCGGATCGATGACCTATTTGACTAGCTTAGTGGAGCTCGAGTGTTCTCCAAAATTGACTTGAGATTAGGCTACCATCAGATTAAAGTTAGAACCGAGGACATTTGAAGACCGCCTTCTCTACTCGTTACGGTTTATGCAGTACAGTCATGTCCTTTGGTTTGACCAATGCTGACCTATTTCATGAACCTCATGAATTCGGTGTTCATGGAATACTTGGATCGGTTTGTAGTGGTTTTCATTGATGATATCCTTATCTACTCTAAGTCGATCTTGAGCACGAGCAACATTTGAGACTTGTGTTAGAAAAGCTTACGCCACCATCGGATGTCGCCAAATTCAAAGAAATGTGAGTTTTGGCTTCGTGAGGTGAGCTTCTTGGGACATATCCTATCTAAGGGTGGTGTCGTGTTGATCCTAGTAAGGCAAGATGTCCTTGAGTGGAAGCAACCCAAGGCGTCACTTGACATTCGTAGTTTTCTTGGACTTGCGAGGATACTACAGTAGGTTCATCAAGAATTTCTCAAAAAATTACAAAGCCTATGACCCAACTTCTAAAGAAAGAAAAGAAATTTGAGTGGGCGGTAGAATGCGAGCAAAGCTTCCAAACCCCGAAAGAATGCTGTGAAGCTCCCGGTGCTTGTTACGCGGACATTCACAAGAGCTTTGATATCTCTTGTGATGCATCTCGCCATGGGCTCGGTTGTGTGCTTATGCAAGGCTGGCGAGTGGTGGCCTACGCATCGAGGCAATTGAGGCCCCATGAGGCCAATTATCCCACACACGACCTAGAGCTCGCGGTGTAGTTCATGCCTTGAAGATTTGGCGACATTACCTCATCGATGTCGTTGCGAGATCTACACGACCATAAGAGCCTTAAATATATTTTCACCCAAGCCGACCTGAATTTGAGACAAAGAAGATGGCTTGAGTTGATTAAAGATTATGATATGGGACTCCATTATCATCCGAGGAAGGCTAATGTCGTGGCGATGCATTGAGCGTAAAATCTCAATGCAAGCTGTTTGTCAGAACTTCTTTTCTGCGGGCTTATGTCTTTGCATTGCAAGGCCTACACACGAGATAGTTGAAGAAGGTTAGCTTGCAGCCCTCGGTGTGGCTTGTACACTTGAGGACCAGATTAAGGAAGCCAGTTGAAGTGGCTCAAATTTTAGAACTAATGAAACAAGGCAAGGCTAAATGTTTTAAGCAAGATGCAGGGGTACTCTATGGTTTGGAAGCCGTATGGTGGTACCATCGATCGCCACTTGAGAGAATTGATTCTCAAGGAGGCTCATAACTCAAATTCTCTATCCACCCGAGTACGAAAATGTATCAAGATTTGAAAAAGAAACGTGGTGGGCGGAATGAAGCGACACGTTGCAAGATGTGGCCAAGTGTGATCTATGTCAAAGAGTTAAGGTGAGCATTTGAAGCCACTGGTACTCTAGATCCCTGCCCATTCCCGGTGGAAATGGGAAGAAGTTGGCATGGATTTCATCAGGCCTTCCTAGAACAAAAATTGGATTTGATTCTATATGGGTGATTGTGGATCGTTTAACCAAGGTTGCCCATTTTACTCTGTCAAGACCACTTACACCGGCCAAACTAGCGAACTTTATATTTCAGAATTGTTTGTCTCCATCTTTGTACCAAAGGTGATTGTTTGAGATAGAGGTCCCCAATTCACCTCTCATTTAGGCCCGCTTGCATCAAGCAATGGGGACCAACCTATCCTTTAGCTCAGCTTATCACCCGCAAACGGATGGACAAGTTGAAAGGGTAAATCAAGTTTTGGAAGACCTTCTCGGGCTTGCGTGTTATCCTACAATGATAGTTGGGAAAAATGTTTACCGTTTGCGAAGTTCTCATACAATAACGACTTCAATCCAAAGATTCGGATGTCACCATTGAAGCATTGTATGGGAGAGCTTGTAGAACACCCTTGAACTGGTCCGGCGGGAGAGGCCATTCTATGGCCCAACCTTGGTGGAAGATGTTGAAGAGCAAGTTCGTGTCATTCGCGAGCGACTTAAGCGCTCAATCACGTCAGAAGTCATATGCCACCGTCGTCGTCGCGAGTTGAGTTTCAAGTGGGCGATCATGTATATCTTAAAGTCTCTCCTATGAAAGGAGTTAAGTAGCTTTCAAATCAAAGGTAAATTAGCACCTCGCTATATTGGACCTTTCAGTATTCTAGCTAAGTTGGGATCGGTGGCCTACCGTTGGAGTTGCCACCATCACTTTGAGCGTGCATAACGTCTTCCATGTCTCCCAACTCAAGAAATGTCTTCGAGTCCCAACGAAGCAACCGAGTTGGGCGAACTCGACTTGCAACCCGATCTATCTTATCGAGAGAGCCGATTCGTATCCTCGAAGAAACCGAGCGCAAGGCGAGGAATCGTGACATCAAGTTCGTCAAGGTCCAATGGAGCAACCATACGGAGGATGAAGCAACTTGGGAGCGTGAAGACCGGATGCGAGCGGCATATCCAGACCTCTTCTCTACATGAAGTGCCTTCGTATCAAGAAAGGAAAGGTAAAACATATCAATGTAAAAAAAAACTTATTCTTATAGCATAATTATAACATATCAACACTATCTTTGAAGGAAATCAAGACAACATAAACTATAACTTCTAATGAAAACTTTCTAATTCTTCTCCACCCAGATCTCGGGTCGACATCTTTTGTAAGGGGGGGAGGTTTGTCACAGCCCCAACTATTAAAATGTATTATAATGCATCTCACTAACATGCATTATCAAATTCAAATCATTTCATAATATATTGTACTTGGAAAATCTCATTTTATATAAACATGCACTTCAAATTTCGGTTTTCTTTTAGCATCTGTAATAAAAACGTTGTGATCATCATTTGGAATCAATTTATTTAAATACTACATCAATTCTCATGAATAAATATAATTTTTCCAAAATTTTTGGGACTAGTTTGAACCTAATTAAAATTCAAACAAAATTCATAGACATACAACATGTTTGAATTTAAATGTCACAAATTTTAATATGAACAGTGGGTTTTCATAATTTTTATGGGAACTATATCTTCCCAGGAACCCCCACAAATTATTTGAGGATTTTATGAAATTTATTTCTATTTATAAAGCTCTGGTCAAAGTGGTAAATCTAATTTAATTCTCAGTCAAAACTCAACCCTAATCGGCTAGCACTGTTCCTCGGACTCGAGTCCGACTCGGCGACTGGACTCAACCCAACCGCCTAAGTGCACCGCACTTGGACCACCCGATCGAAAATCGATGGCCCTGATCTCGTACCCCTTCGTCACGGCTGAGCACCCCCCTTCAAATCCTAGCCGTCCGTTTCCGATCTAATGGACCAGTTTTCCACACCGCACCCTCTCGCTTGTGTCGCTGCCAAGCCGGGCCCGCTTGTCATAGCCATCCCCTACCTTGGGTAGAAGGGCGCAGAGCAGCCTTGCCACGCGGCCGCGCTGCTTTGCTCGAGCCGTTGGCGAGCCGTTACTCCGTTAGCCAGCGCCGCATGCAACCACTCCTAGAGCTCCTCCGACTCATGCCGCCTCCATTCCCATCATCACCCGAGCTTAATACTCCCTCGAAGCCCCTCCTTTTCCCTCACTTCTCCTCTGGCCGCCGAGGAGAGGGAAGCTTCCCTGAGCTTTGTTCTTCGGTAAAGCCCTCGAAATCAAGTCCCTCTTCTCCTACCTTTCATGCCGCATCCATTTTCGCTCACTTGAGCTCTTGTCGTTGCTTGTAGATCCAAGGACACCGGCGTGTCCTCACCGGCCTCGAGCGCGCCGCGGCTAACCTGTGTTGCCATCTTCATCTCCGGTGAGATCCTTTTCTTTCGCGCGCACACCGGTGCCTTGGGATATGAATCACATTTTCCCTCAACGATTTTCACTTTGCATCGCAGTGGACGCCAATTTGAAGTTTCCCATTTATCGACCGAGAGACCCTATTCACGGTATTTTGCCGTTCCGGTGAGTCATTTTGCAATTGGTCGTGGTGACACCTCCTCATACACCCTCCGGTGTTATCCTAACCCCTCAATCCTTTTATTTTACCTGAACACCTTCTACACGGTAGACCGGCGCCGCCGCCATTATGCCGCTAGATCTTCTCAGAGCTCCTCAAGCCTCTACAACCCTCACGGTAAACCTCACAGAATCCACCAAGGCTCACCCGTATCTTGTTTTGCTCGTTGCACCACCTAACGCCGCATGCACCTTTGCGCGTAGCTTGTCGCCGCTCGGCTAGCGCGCGTCTTGGGCGGCCTGCAACCTCGCCACCACTACCTGGATGTGCGTTTGGCTTTTGCGGTTTCATTGTAGCCTTGAGTTTGTGCCGCCGTGGACCACAACTCCGACGAGCCGCCGGGCGAGCGCGGCCGGGACCTCTGTTGTCGGTAATATCCGGCAAATGACGGGAGTCCGGCGATTAAGGAGTTAATGACGCAATTAGTTTAAATGTTGCCTTTAGGATCTCGCTGACAGGTGGGACCACGCGCAAAACACTGCGTTTAGCCCATGTTAAGTGGTTGTGTATTTTAGAACATACACTTTACATTAAGGAAAACGTGTCGGTTAGTCAGAAATTTTATAGTACGTTATCATGTTTGGGAAAACGCATTTCACGAAATGCGCCTTCAGCATGTGTTCGGCTGAGCGGGATCACGGTGGACGAGTCAACTTGACTTGGGCCATACGACGTCGCCATAGCATAAGCCTGCACTTTCGGTGAGAAAAGTAGCAAATGAATTAAAATCCGAAAAACCATTTACTTACACACTGAAAAATATGAATAACTTCTAAAATACAAGTTAGTGCAACGATAATTGCTTGCATGCTATTTTAATAATATCACTATTTTTGTGATGCATAGTTAGACACATCCTATTATCTTGTCATTGTGGCTATCCATGAATTATTCCAGTACTGAAATGCTTATGATAGGATGTGTGAAATTATATTATTCGGGTTTGCTTAGCCATGCAAGTCTAGAACCGGTAGTTGGATTGTCGGGAATATCCCGACAATTATGGGATAGACACAACTATCATTATTTACTTTTGGTTCAGATCTTCGTATCTGTTTTGTGAGTTAAAATTTATTCATTTTAAATGAGCTTTTGGTCTGGACAAGTGTTGGTTAGTGATGGTGCTTCGTGCACGAGCCTTGGGTAAGTGGTTGACTTGTCTGGACAATTAAGGACCGAACTTTGTAACGTCGTTGATTCAAGTACATTCGTGCTATCACACGCGTATATGGGTGCCGTATGGTTAAGTAGGGGAAGGTTTTATTGTGTTGAGTCCCACGGTGGTGAAATTGTAAGGGCATGGGACCGTGAAATCCGTGTTCCTTTGGGTGATAGGATGGGGCGTTAACGCCTTGTGTTTCCTAGGATATATAGGATGGAGGCGTTAACGTCTTGTGTTTCCTAGGAGCCATGGGTTGAGGACTTGGCTCAATGGGATCTTCTTGCTAAAACGATCAGTATCTTGATTTACCCACGGCATACCATAGGAAGTATGCTATATTCGGAGGCATCCGGAGGCTTACGGGCTAATCAAGTCGTGTGGGTAAGTAGTACACCCCGCAGGTATCAATCTATTCGAATAGCCGTGTCCACTGTTATGGACAACCGCTTGAGTTCGGGAGTTACTATTGTTAGACTTTTAATTAAAATTGTGGGTGAACTTGGTATCCGTCATGAACGGGATGTTCATGTGTTTAGTACATCAAAGTGGGCTGCCACTTTGGTCTTTGCATGATTCAATTGTTTATTACTGAAATGCTTTACTATATGCTTTATTTCCACTTCAAATCTGATTTTAAAATGGGCACATGAAAAACTAGTATGTGTAGGATGTTATTTGTTGCGTCTCTTTCGCAAAACTAAACCAATATGAGCCATCCTTTGAATGACCTGCATAACTAATTTTATTTGTGTAAGACTTGCGAGTACACTTGTACTCAGCCAGATGTTTGCTGACCTTTTCAGGTGAGGAAGATTATGAGTTTGACGATCTTGTTAGTGTTGACTTGGGTGACATTAACGAGTAGTGTGCTATCATTTAACCCCCAGTCGGTTGCCGATGGGTGATGGGCATACCACTACTGGCCTTTTGCTTTATTTATTTGCTTCCACTGCTACTTGATACTTTACTTTGAATTTGGCGGTCGGTAGTATGTAATAAGTCAGAGACTTTGACTATTATGCAAGATGTCTTTAATCTCTTGTTGTATGCGTTGTATGGATGTAATCAACGTTGGATGAGGGTATGAGTATATTGGTCGTTGATCTTGGGAGCCAAAATAAGTCATACTCGTTGTTAATGGATCCCCATTTAACTCACTAAGTGTAGTACTTCGAATCGAAAGAGAATCGACAATCATGTGGCGCTCGCAAGGGAGCAGTGCGCATGATCGTTGAGGCTCTAGTATTCGGCTAAGCCTCTCACTTGGATAGAGTTAAATTGGAATTCATTTACCGGAGACCCGTAATTATGTTCCTAAGACCTTGTCTAATCTCGGTCTTATGGAGATAATCCTAGCCCCCGACTGCTTATATTAGTAGATGAACGTTACTGAAGAAGCAATAGACTAAGAAAATGAGTAATAACTATGACCAGGGTAAAAAGTATGTGCTGATTATGTTATAAAAATAATCTAATTAACACTAGAAAATCAATTTGGTCGGAACCAATGTATGATTTCGACTAGTTTAGATTTTTTCCATAATCAAAATACTGTATAATACCACAGATGGTCGGAAGATATCACAAGATGTACTTTTGATGGTAAGAATTAATGCAAGAATGTATGCAAAAAATAAAATGATAAGTGTCCTTGTTGACGTGAATTATCCAAAACTGGTCGTAATGATTGCTAAGAACTAAATATATGAAAAATATTTCACGAAACGTGCTCATACTTAGGTCCGACTGGCAGCGAGGATCGTAAGAAAAGGACCGTCACTAGGAAGCTCCTTCCAGCGGTGACCACGTCGAGAGAGAGACTTCGACTAGGAGGCTTTACGTGTCCGATCGAAGAGCCAAACAAGAGTAGAACAGAATGTTGAAATGAAGAAAGTTAATCTTTGAACTCTTAAGCATTTAAGAAATCATATGAATTTGTTTGTGTGATGCTCCGATTACTCGTGTATTTCTTTGAGAAAAGAGTTCGGTCGCGCTTGGGAATCATTGAAGCAATGATCACGACTAGGACCGTTGGGGCGTTAGACTAACAAGTTGAAGCCAATGAGTAATAGAGACCCTTCAGAAGGATATCGGAGAGAATGAGTGTCTTCTCCGACCAGTTTAACAAAAATGATATGTGACCAAGTAACGGATAAAAATTATAAACAATGACACTCATCAGAAAAAAGGAAATGCATCTTTATTGAAATTGAAAATGTATATATAAATAAAATTATACAAAGAACTTGCGCAGTTGATCAATATTCCAAGAATTAGACAAAACTTGCCCGTCTGACATTGCTAATCGTACCGAACCTGGTCGGGTGACTTCGACCACAGTGTATGGACCTTCCTACTTGGGAGAAAGTTTATTGCGATTTGCTTGGTTCTGAATTTTTCTGAGAACCAGATCACCTACAGCTAGGCTGCGAGGTTGCACCTTATGACTATAATACCTTCTCATGGCTTGTTGGTAGACTGCTGATCGTATCAAGGCTTGATTTTGTCATTCTTCTAGGAAATTGATGTCGTCAAGTCGTCGTTCATTCTGATCGTTTTCGTTGAAACGATCGGTTCGAGCAGAACCAAGTTTTAGTTCTGGAGGAAGCGTGGCTTCAGCCCCATAAACCAAAAAGAATAGCATTTCACCGGTCGCACGACTGGTCGTGGTACGAACGACCCATAATGCAGAAGGAAGTTTTTGAACCCAAGCTCCTGACCGTTTGATTAACTGGTCGAATACTAGACGCTTAATAACTTGCATTATGATACCATTGGCTCGCTCAACTGCTCCGTTGCTCTGCGGGTGGGTAACAGAAGCGAAATGTATCTTGATACCTAGTTCATCGCAGAATTCCTGAAAATTACCGCTTGAAAACTGGGTATCGTTATCTGTGATTATACGACAGGGTACACCAAATCGTGTGATCACATTTTTTGTGAGAAACCTCGTAGCGGCTTCAGTTATTGTTTTAACAACTGGCTCGGCTTCGATCCATTTTGTGAATGTGTCAATCATGGCGAAAAGGAATTCAAAGTTCTCGGGTGCTCTTGGGAAAGGTCCCAGAATGTCTAGTCCCTAGGTTGCAAAAGTCCAAGAAAGGGGAATTGTTTGCAAAGCTTGTGCCGGCTGATGTACTTGTCGGCTATGAAACTGACATTGGACGCACTTCGTCACGAGCTCTTTTGCATCATGAAGGACAGTTGGCAGTAGTATCCTTGCTTGAAGGCTTTACCGACCAGCGTTATGTAGGAATGATGTGCTCCACAGACTCCTCCATGAATTTCGGTTAGCAACTTAATGCCATCCGGTTGAGATATGCATCTCATCAACACTCTGTGAGATCCTCGCTTGTATAAGGTACTTTCAATAAGAGTGTATGATTTTGCTTTTCGTGCTATACGATCAGCCTCTACATCATCTTCTGGAATTAGGTCATGCTGAAGATAATTGTAGATCGATGTCATCCAATTTCTACATTGATCATGCTGACGCCAACCATCATCGATCTGTGGAGTATCCATGTTCACAGGACTGATTTGTATGACCTCTAGTGGAACATCTATGTCCTCGAAAGGCTCGACCACCGAGGGTGAATTAAGTTGCTCGAGAAAAACTCTGGGTGGGATGGTAGACCTGGTTGAGGCCCTCCGTGCCAAATGGTCTGCCAGAAAGATTTCCTTTCTAGGAATATGTTGGATCTGAAAACCGAAAAAGTGTTTTTCGAGTTTTCGTACTTCCGCCAAATAAGATGACATCTTGGTACTAGAGCATTCATACTCTTTCCCTACTTAATTCGCTACTAGTTGAGAATCACCTTTCACTAGTAATCTGCGAATCCCTAGCACTCTGACTGCTCGGAGCCCTGCTACCGAACCTTCGTATTCAGCCACGTTATTTGTGGCAGGAAAGTTTAACTGAATAGCGTATTTGATGTGTTCTATAGTAGGGCATATTAGGACGACTCCAGCCCCCGAGCCTTTTAACACCAAGGAACCGTCAAAGTACATTGTCCACTCGTCGTGGTGCTCGTACTCGGGCCCTTGGGTGGGTTCGAGGTTTGTCCATTCGGCAGATGGTTCACTATTGCACGGGACTTGATTGCTGTTCGTGAGATGAAATGGAGTCGAGCGCCCCAAGCTCGATTGCCCATTTTGCTATTCGTCGGATGATTCCTGTTTCGAACGACCAAGGGATATCTGGTTAGTCTGCGACTTTGTGGGCCTGGAAGTAATGCCTTAGTTTCCTTGAAGCCATAAGGAGACCATAGAGCAACTTTTGTACCTGTGGATACCATTCCTTTGGTCCGTGTAAGACTTCGCTTACGTAATACACTGGTTGTTGGATGTTGTCATGCTCCACGACCAGTACACCACTGACTGCTTGCGGTGTTGCAGCCACGTAAATCAGCAATGTCTCTCCCGATCTTCAAAGGCTTCTCGTAAGGTACTTCTTAAGTTCTTCAAAGGCGTCGTTTGCCTCTTTAGTCCACTTGAAACTTCCATGTTTCCGAAGAAGCTTAAAGAAAGGTAATCCTTTTTCACCTAACCACGCTATGAAACGACTCAGCGCTGCCATACAGCTGGTTAGTTTTTGAACTTCCTTCTTCGTGGTCGGAGGACGTATCTGATCGATGGCTGATATTTTTGCTGGATTTTCTTCTATACATCTAGCCGAAACTAGGAAACCAAGAAGTTTTCCAGCGAAAACTCCGAACACACACTTTTCCGGATTTAACTTGAGGTTATATCTTCTCAAGTTATTGAAAGTCTCATGTAGGTCTGGCATGTGATCACCAGCGTTGATGCTCTTTATGACCGGATCATCAACGTAGGCTTCTAGATTTCGACATATCTGAGGATTAAAGGTTTTCTTGCATTAGCCTCTGAAAAGTTGCACCAGCGTTTTTGAGACCAAATGGTATTTTTACATAACAGTAAGTGCAGTATGGAGTGATGAAGGAAGTTTTTTCTTCATCATCTTTACTCATATTAATCTAACGGTACCCTGAGTATGCATCTAAAAAACTTAACAACTCACACCCGAAAGTAGAGTCTACAAGTTGATCAATGCGAGGAAGGGGGAAGTCATCCTTCCGACAAGCTTTATTAAGATCTGTAAAGTCAATACACATTCGCCACTTCCCATTGGCTTTTCTAACCATTACAGGATTGGCAAGCCACTCTGGGTGGTCGATTTCATGAATAAACCCAGCCTTGAGGAGCTTGTCGATCTCCGACTATATTGCCTCCTTCCGATTAGGTGCAAAACACCTCAGCTTCTGCTTGACCGGTTTCTTATCAGGTTGGAGAGCTAGCATGTGCTCGATCACCTCCATGGGGACTCCGGGCATGTCGAACACCTGCTAGGCGAATACGTCCTGGTTTGCTCGGAAGAAGGAGACGAGCGACTCTTCCTATTTGAGGTTGAGTCCTGCCCCGACCAGTACTTTGGCGCCTTCTTGAGAAGCGCTTTTGTCGAGTAGTACCTCTTTTGTCTGGTCAGAAGGTTTTGGTGCCATCTTTGGCCTCGAGTGCTTGACCTACATGTTAGGCGGATTAGTTTCTCTGGTCGGTAGCTCGTCGACTAGTTCTAAGGATTTTCGATCTCCTCGAACCGTGATGATGCCCTTCGGTCCTGGTATTTTTAAACTCTGATAACCGTAGTGCGTAGCTATCAGGAACTTTGATAAAGCCGGACAACCGAGGATCCCATTGTATGCGGTTTCAAAATCTACCACATCAAATGAAATCTTTTATGTTCGGAAGTTGTCGGGCCTTCCGAATGTAACCGGTAGGGAAAGCTGTCCTATCGGTTTGGCGGTAGAACCAGGAACTATGTCACAAAAGGCATACTTGATTTGGGAATTTGCATATCTTCAAATGCTCCCGCAAATAAAATATTTAAAGAACTACCCCCATCTATTAAGACCCGATTAACCTTACAGTTATTAATAGTAGGTTTAACGACAATAGGGAACCTACCTGGTCGAGTCAAAGGGATGGGGCAGTCTTCTTTGCTGAAGGAGATTACAGTCTCCAACCACCTGGATGGCTTGACGGTGATCAGGGATTCGGCAAGGTTGACCTCCCACTCCATGGCTTTCAGATGACGTCTTGACTCGTACGAGGAGGATCCACCAAAGATCACATCGACAGTATGTTGAGGCTCCTGGTACTCCATTTCTTTGTCACCACCTTTGTCCTTTTGGAGCTCATCTCTTCGAGTTCCTGTATTGATGGGAGTGGACCTTTACCTGCATAATAATCGTCCAGCTTCTTTTGCCACTCTCAACAAGTGCGCAAGTCATGCCCTGCTTGCTGGTGAAGTGGACACCACTTCTTTTTTTTCTTGTATCCATCGATCAAAGCCTTTGCTTTGCCACGACCGGTGTAATCTCTCTTACCCTTGGTAAACTTTTTAGGAACCGCAAGAACCTCCTTGTGGTCGGACTTGTGGTTTTCCTTTTTCTTAAGAGCTTTCCTTTGCTTCTTTTCTGATTTATCCAAGCCTGGTTGGGGGATTTTATCTTTCCGATCAATGGCCTCACTCCATTCAACCGCTTCGCTAGCGGTTGCGTATTTATCGGCCATGTCGAAAAGCTCGACGGTCGTTAGTGGAGGATTTATTGCAATATCCTCTGTAAACCGTCGATTCCTTAGCCCTGCTTTGAAATCTTGGATGACAGAAGATTATGCGACCTCTGGTATTGAATTACGAACCTGGCTAAATCTTTTGATATACTGTCGGAGAGTCTCATTGGATTTTTGCCGGATTCGGTGGAGATCATCCTCTTTCCCAGGGCAGTCGTATGTACCCTGGAAATTCGCAATCAGGAGGTCGCAAAGTTGCTCCCAAGTATAGATCGATCCGACCGGCAAGGTAAGTAACCACAACCGGGCAGATCCTTCTAGTACCGTGGGTAGATAATTTGCCATCATATTTTCATCACCACCAGCAGCTCTGATGGCGGTGGTATAGATTTGGAGAAATTCTAACGGGTTCTGAGTCCCATTGAACTTATCCATGTTGGTCGGTCAGAACCTATTTGGCCAGCGTACAGCCTGGAGCCCTGTAGAGAAAGCTCGACAACCTGTAATTGATTCATGACGCCTTCTTTGGAAAGGTGCTGGATTGTAATCGGTTGGAGATCAGTTCCTCGAGTTGGAATGTCGGAGCTCTGGTGTCCCGATTCGGTCGTGGATGTTGATACGACGCCTCCAACCGCCTGCTTGACTTAGATGATGTCGGAGATCATTAGGGCCAAGCGATCGCTCCTCTTGACGAGGAGGAGTGGCTTCTTGAAATAGCCTCCTTCCCTCGTGACTCCTGGGTCAGAATCGTCGAGGTGGTCTTGGTATCGATTGGTCTCCAATGCGAACATGCTTCCCTCTGCTGAGGGAGGAACATTGGGATGAAGTCATGGTCTGACTTTGTGAATGCCTCTGTTCCAGGTATGCTTCCGTACGCTGCATGGTTTGCTGGAGGATTTCTGATACATGATCTACAAGTTGGGCAAAACCTAGAGTTTCTTCTAAAGCGGGGTCAGAACTATTTAGGATATTCTGAACTCGCTGTAGGTTTTGTACCGTCACCGAAGGTCTTGGAAGATTCCTATCAATAGTAGGTATCTGATGACCTGAACTTTCCCCTGACCTCCTGGTTGGTTCTGTCTGGTTCCTTACGCGGGCTAGGGTAGAACCAGGCGAATTAACTGATGGACGTCCATCAGCTCTGTTATCTCTGGTATTTGGTGCTTGAGGGCCCGTACCATCTCCATCAACAGGTGGTGGCGAGGTAGCGTGTGCAGGACTGTACACAGTATTTTGTTTTGTATCTCCGATCGCATTGACCTCATGTCTGCAGCAGCGATCTTCCAACGAGCTTCCATCGTAACTGATGGAGAGCCTTCCAATGCTTCTGCAAGGAGTTTCCACAATGGAGAGCGGTCGGTGATTAGCACCTCCTGAGGTTTTTGTGGTGGACTCAGCCTGATCCGATGGATTATCGATCGTATGCTGAGTCTTATTATTCCCACTTGGCCAACGACTAGCGGGGGTTTCATCGACACCGTTAGCAGATGTCGGTTGGCTCCTGGAATTGCCAAAAGCCATTGGTGAGTATCTGTCAGCCATGATCGTATCGAGAGTACATTGATCCTCGAGTTGCGGTGCTAAGCTTTCGTCACCTTTTTCGCCGGTCGGAAGGACCGGGCTTGCAGAGGTTCTTGGGCATTTTGAACTGGTCGAAACAGTTGGTTCCTCTGAAACCGCCACTGGTCGTAGCGGTGTGTCCTCATCCATCCGGTCTATTTCGCTGATGTCTGCGATTAGCGAGCCGGCGGAGGAGGAGGATGATGACATCCTATTTTCTTGCATGACGCGGATGCATACGTCTATGTCGAGGTTAGAGTAGTCCGCCAGGTCGAACCAGTTCTCCTCGTCCCAATTCCCTACCATAGTCGCATGAGCGATTACGTGGGAGGAATGGACGAGGATTTGATGAGCGAAGAATTTCTTCAGGAAATCCGCGCCTACTTCCCCACGGACGGCGCCAGCTGTCGACGATCGAGTCGCCGATCTTACGAAATAAAATAGAGAAAAATAGCACGGGATTTCCTGGGAGAGAATGGGACTGCTCTTTATTGATATGAACTGGCTATTACATGGGGTGCCTGCGACGAGGCATTGGACTAATCCTAATTACACTGAGCGTAATGCTTGCTATGCTAATGAATCAGGCTTGAAACATAAGCCTAATGTTAATTGCAATGCTTCAATCTAATGCGGCTCTATCCTCTCGTTCCTCCGTGCTCCATCCTTAAATAACCACTCAAGAGGTGGCAGTTACTCCTAGAGAAGACGACTATTGTGAAGCGTCGCGACTGGTCGGAGCGAGGCGATGGTTGATGAAGTATCAACTGTTGAGAAGTTAAGTGCCTGTGAGACACTCAACCGTACGATGGTTGTTTGTCAGTGGGAGAGACCATGTGGAGGCCCTCTCCATGTTGTGATGAATATTTGACAGCATTTGGGACTTATTGATGAAGGTTCGATAGTTGTTAAAATTTGCGAAGTCAAGTTTTGAGTTTCACCTAGGTTGCACGGGATGTTATGATGCATTTTTCACTAATGATGGTCAAGTACGCGGCGCTTGTGCCAAGGAAACGATTTCTTCGTCTTTGTTGACTGCAGGTTGACTTGATGGCTTGGATGATCATTGACGCGGGATCGGGAGCAAGCTTGGAGAGCTTGGCGTCCAGAACGATCATGATGGTCGAGGAGATAATCGGGGATCAAGTCCGGTCATGAAGATGGAGTCTTCGTGAAGATGGCACGAGACGGGTCCGTGCATCGGCTCAGGGTGACTTGGCAGTGTCCAAGTGTCGGCGAGGCATTCCGAGGGTGTTCGGAGCTCGAGACACAAGGCGTGGACGTGACAAGTCAACGAGGAGCGAAGACCGTCAAGGCGGAGCAGCGTTGTAGCTCTAGGTGGCTTGTGTTGACCAAAAGCAACATAAGGGCATTGATGTAATTGTAGCTAGTCAAGAGGGGTATTCTAGGCAAGGGGTAGAGTTGGCTGAACCCTAAGTGGATATGAATGAGTGGAGTGAGTTAATCTTAACCCTTGAGGTGATCCAAGGGTTGAGGTTCTTCCATAGGGCTATAAATAGAGGGGTAGAGGTATGCCTCCACTACTAAGTCTTGGAGAAGGATTTATGCTCCTTTCAGCTTTGCCCACCATGAAGCGTGGCTTTGTAATCCTTCCTCTTCAAGCAATGAAAGTTCCTCTTGAAGCAATAAAAGTTTCAAGTTCTTACATGTTCTGAAATTTATTTTATTTCTTGCAATTTCTAGCTTTTCTTTGTTGCAACTTGAGCTTCTCTTCCCCTCCTTCTACTTGTTGTAGTTCTATTGGATCTAGGACATGTACGAGGTTCAGGAGTTCATCAAGAACATTTTCCAACCCAACAAGATCCATTAGAATTCATTCTTGCTCAAGTTGTGTTTGCATTAACCGTGTTCTTGAGCTGAAATTGTTGTTCTTGATGCATCTTGAACTATTTGCATGAAAGGTTGAGAATTTGGGCATATCTTTGCAATTCCTTTTGGAATCATAGACCCAAGATCATTTCCTAGCCATGGTTCAAGTTTCATCAATTTTGGATGAGTAGATCTTGAGTTATTGAGATTTCTTAGCGGGCAAGTTTCTAAAATTTCAGATTTGATGCAACGTAATCTTGAAGCATGATAGGTCTCTCTCTTGGGATTTATTCTGTAATTCCTTTTGGAATCATAACCCTGAGGACCTCATCTTGCTATGTTTCAAATTTCATCAATTTTGGTTGAGTAGATCTTGAGTTCTTGAGGTTTCTTAGCGGACAAGTTTCTGAAATTCCAGATTTGCTGAAATTGCTGTTTTGATGCAACGTGGACTTTAAGCAAGAAAGGTCTCTCTCTTGGGCTTTATTCTGCAATTCCTTTTGGAATCATAACCTGAGGACCTCATCTTTCTATGGTTCAAGTTTCATCAATTTTGGTTGAATAGATCTTGAGTTCTTGAGGTTTCTTAGCGACCAAGTTTTTAAAATTCCAGATTTGCTACACTTGCTGTTCTGAAATTCTTGTTCTGATTCACTCTGTTCTTAGTGTAATCTTGGTGTTCTTGAACCTAGTGTCTTTCTAATAGCACTAGAGTTCAAGAGAAGAAATACTTGAGTGGGGAAAATTTAATTTGCGCCTATTCACCCCCCTCTAGTCTCCATAACCGATCCTTCAATTGGTATCAGTGCTCGGTTTTGCTCTTTCTAGATCTTGACCGATCTTTGAGCTATGGCGATGGACAGGTATTCCACCAAGCCTCCTATCTTCGATGGGGTTGACTATTGTAACATCCCAAAATCTCGCTTTCTCTAAAATTTAATTTCAAATTAATTAATTAAAATTTGTTTAGATTTATTTGGATCTTTTTCTTTTAAAAAAAATAATAATAAATAAAAAAAAATTGAAGTACCGTCAGTCACCCATCTCATTGCTCCACACATGGCTCACTTAACTCCAAGACATGCATGCATGCAATGCCATCGTGGGATCTTGCATTCATTTATCTTTATACTCCCTCCTCTCCTTTTATCCTCTATTCTTACTCTCTCTCTATTCATCTTCTTCCTCACGGAGTCTCTCTCTCTGTTACTTCATTTCGCTAATACATCTCCATGGTGACCACCTTCTTAGCGCCCAGATCCTACTGTCGCCACCTCAGCCGCCCTCACCGCGTCGCCCCTTCCCTTGCCACCCGCACCGCTTCTCCTCCTCCCATTGATTTTGTGCAAGCGTAGAGCTTCAAATTGCCATTAATGGCTGCCACCTTCTCTTTCTCATTTCTTCTCATTCAAAGCTTTAAATTCGAAGAAAACGGTGCATTAACCTCTCCCATGATGCTATGCCTTCATTGTGCAGCCCATCGCTGCACCACTACCATTTCATCCGTTTCCAAAGCTGAAACGTCATTGCCGTGATGTCGCGTTATGCGTGCTTCATTGCCTACGATGATTCGGCTCCGATTGCAGCTATATAAGGGCATGCTATCTCTTCTTTGATCCTTTGCTTTCCTCTAAGCTTTAGATTCTTGAGCATAGCAATCTCCTTTGTGATAGCTCCACCATTGCCGCTCTGTAGCTTGGTAGGTCACCTTCAGTAGAGCTCTACCTAGCCATCCTCACCGCCGGTCCACCGCCACCATGTCATGCCAACACCTTGAGATTCCGCCTACCGCTTGCTTTTGAGATTCTGTTCTCCTTCGGCTATATGGTTTTGCTTTACATTGTATTGAAGAAGATGATGAATAGTCTTGCTAGTTAGATGCTCATGCCGGTCCTTATGCAAATGCTCTAATATCTAGTCTTCACTTTGAGCCTTTTCTTGTTCGTGAAGATCATGTTGATTTGCTTCTATACTTCATTCGCCGCAAGCTTTGCATTCTGTCCATTTTAGATGGAAGATGAGCGTCTTTGCTACAAGTTAGTCTTGTTAGATGTTTTGTACATCTCTCCTCCGTTCTCTCTCCTCGATTAGTCATTTCCCGAATCGACTACGTCGCGCGTGCCCCTCGGCTTCCTCTTCACATCCACGAATTCGCTCCCCAAATATCGCCATTTTATTTTGTTCACTGTTCATGAATAGTGCCATGCAATGTATGTATCGTGCATGGTGTATGTACATACATGGCTTTAGTTTTTTTTGGAGAATTGATTTTCTAGAATTTCGTTCGTTCTCATACGAACTCCGAATCCATCGATTCTTTCTCCTAAATTCATCTAAATTCATTCTCTACCTCCAGTATTTATTTTGTAATTTTTGGATTTTATTTATTTTCTGCTATTTATTTTGGTCCTTTGCGCGTGTGTAGAGTCCGACGTCGCCGACGCAAGTTTGGACCAACAGGAAGCTTTTACCTCCAACGTCACCCAGGCGTAGTCTCCTTTGACCACTTTGAACCTATGATTTGTAAATCATGTTTACAGTTTTAAAAGTTATGCATTGCTATTTAAATGATAAGTTAAACTGTAGGTTGTTAGTTAAAAACCTAAAGTTTGCTACTATCATCCTTGATATTTGATGTCCTGCACCTTTGTAACCCTAGTGTAGAAATTCTGCATTATTGAATATAATTTTTGCAGAATAGTTTATTACGGTAGAATTGCTTAGACATGCTTTATGGCTTTATTTAACCTTTGGGGGAGAAAAACCATTATTTACCCTTT
The DNA here is from genome assembly GCA_036346255.1 of Ampelocalamus luodianensis. NCBI lineage: Eukaryota > Viridiplantae > Streptophyta > Magnoliopsida > Poales > Poaceae > Ampelocalamus > Ampelocalamus luodianensis. The sequence goes on along the minus strand of JAYEVH010000344.1, from coordinate 255,273 downwards.
ATGCTTTCTTTGGAAAATATAAGACATTAGGTAATGTCAGTGTTTGGAAAATAAAATATAATGATGAAAGTATGTTTTAGACTTGGGTGGATGGTAAGATCAGGCGGGTGCAGCTAGAGCACGAGATCATGTATTGTGTTAGTCCCGCCCAAGTCATATTAAGGACCGACGCTTGTGATTATTCAAACTGAGCACTACCGTACAACCACATGTCCAAAATGGGAACGGACCTGGCCAACTAATTAGCAAAATTTTGAGTCGGTTTTGTCATGGTTGTGTGTGCTGATTCACATGGCGCAAGAGGGGGCCAGGAAGGCGAAACCTTAGCGGGCAGAACCGAGTCAAAAGGAAGCTTTGTAAAAGCCTTGTGATGTTCTCTCCTTGATTCACGTCAAAGGAAGCGTGTGGCATATCAGGCGATCATCTCTTGTGGGTCAAGCTGTACAACCTCTGCAGAGTGTTAAAAACTATTCGAATAGCCGTGCCCACGGTCAAGGGCGAGCAAGGTGCGTTTTCACATGGTAGATTTTGGTTTTGATTTTAAAACAGTAAATTTTGGGAACCGGGAGCAGTTGGGACTCTCGGGTAGTTTCTGGCAGCTAGAGCCAGTTGGGCAGCTAGAGCCTTTATGCTAGTGGTTGGTAGCTAGAACCTCCACTAGTAATACAATTAATTTATTTATTGAAATTGCGTTTGTCAAATGTGCTTTATGAAAATTGTTTTGAACTTAAAAATTTGCTTTGTGCAAAAGAACCATATAAGCCTCATTTGTCAAAGCTATGCATATGCATATTTCCCAAGACTCGTGAGTACTTTATGTACTCACATGCTACACTCATAATTAAATCTCGAAGCCTTCATCGACACGGAGGACTACGACTACTTAGCTGTGGCTTTGTGAAGGATACCGGAGTACTAGGTTGCGCTCCCGGTCGAATGCGGTGGGCACTTTGATGGGTCACTACTCGGAGTTTAATTATTTTTGTTTCACAGAAGACTCAAGGTCTTTCGACCTCTTTTGTAATAAGTGGCCATAAGGCGGTACTCGATTGTTTATTAATGTTATTCGTGATTCGAATTTGTTATCAACAATGTTTCCACTTTGTGCACTAGCTACGATCATGGGGCGTGCGATATTACACGAGGGTTGGGTTGAAAATCCGGTCCGAGCGAGTTGGTATCGAGTGAATCGATTGTAGGGCGTGACCTAGTTAGAATGGCCGTTAGTAGGAAAACTTCAAATTTATTTTATAAAAAGAAAAATAATATTGTGCTATCCTCATCTTTTCTCATCTTTCTATCCTTACCTTCTTCGTGGAATTCTTCCTTACCTAGTTCTTCCTTCATCGTTTTACAATGTTAAATGAATAATCTTTCCCTTGTAATTTCTATAGTTGGTCAATGCGATTATTACCATTATGTTCAAGATGCAAGAAATGGAGCCATGAAGAGAGCATCGTAAAGTCTCCGATCATCTCTACCATCCAAGAACAACATGCAAGATTCACAAAGACCGTGAATAGAGGATGCGATGTCAGACAAGCCATATAGTTTAAGTTGCCAAGGTTCATTTTGTGTTTTGAGTCGTTTCGCTAGCTTAAGAGTATCGAGTAGACGATTTTCTTTGAGTTGTTTTTAGTTGGAAAAAGTAATTTGCTTTTCTGTAAAGTATTTGGTTCTTGTGGGTTGTTGCAAGCTCCCTTGTTTTTCTCGTCTTTGCTTTTTCCCTCTCTTCCCCGCTAACCTTGGACCGCTCAGATGGAGAACCCTGGAAGAGGTCGCGCAGCAGCCCGTGGAAGAGGACGTGGAAGAGGCCGTGTAGCTGGCCGAGGCCGTGGTCTTGGAAGGGGTCGCGGTCAACCATTTCCCGAGGACCCAGTTTTGCCTCAAGCACCACAAGAACCTCAAGTGCAACCTGAGCAGTTATTTGAGGAAGAACCTTTACCACCACCACCTCTGGTCGACCTCAGATGATGAATTTAGAAGCGGATGATGGCCATGCAACTTCAACTATTGCAAGCACTTGCTCATAATCAAGTCAATCAACTTTGCACTCCTCTGCTCTAGTCTTACCACCTCCATCGGACTTGGCGAATTTATGAGAACCGGCCACCAACCTTTGCTTGCTTCGGTTGATCCTCTTGAAGGCGATGGTGGTTAAAGGATGTCGAGAAGAAACGATTCAGCTCAGTGTAATGACCAAGAAAGTTCTCTTTGCTGCTCACCAACTAAAAGCAACCGCAGTGCCAGTGGGAAAACTATTGCGCGACTCACGAATGTCCAAGCTATCTCTTGGCGAGAGTTTTCTTTTCGCCTAGACTCACATTCCTATGGGAATGATGGAAATGAAGAAGAGAGAGTTCCATAAGCTGCGTGAGGCAATCTCGGTGTGTCGAGTATCTTAACGAGTTCACTCATTTGTCAAGGTATGCACCGAGAGGATGTTGCTAACGAGGAGCGAAAATTTGGCGCTTCATGGAAGGACTTGACCCCAATCTCAAAGTGCAACGGTGTCAAATGACTACCCCAATTTTCAACAGATGGTCAACAAAGCTCTTGTGCAAGAGGATGCTCAGCGTCAAGCTGTTTGAGTCGAAGAGAAAAATGGCTTTTCAAGCGCGGCATGGAGCAGCAGTTCGGACCTCCAATGAACCAACTACACTACAACTTTGTCACCAGCGGATAATGCACCTAAGACTCCAATGTCGAGGACATCGTCGATCATGCAAGGATTTGGAAACAATACTAGTGTTCAACGCGCGAGAATCGGACGCCGGCGGCGAGAATCGGTGCTTTCATTGCCATGAAATGGGGCATTATGCGGCAATTGCCCTCGAAGCGCCGGTCGTGACTCCGTTCCTTTTAACTTGGGAACTACACGGCCAAGACCCTACACCAGGATCGGGGCGAGGCGCCTCGGACTCCAAGTCAAGCCATCCGAATTCAACACCATCCGCAAGGGGACGGTGAATCATGTTGCGACAACGCAAGCTCAATCAACTCAAACATGTCGCACTGGTAAGATCTAGACGAGATCGGTTGCCATTTCAGTTTTGTCTCACTCAATAGACAAAGTCGTTGGTTGAGAGAGCAGGTCCGTGTACCCTAACCTTTTTCCCAGTCCATCCGAATCTCGGGGTCGAGATTCCTTCTAAGGGGGGTAGGTTTGTAACATCCCAAAATCTCGCTTTCTCTAAAATTTAATTTCAAATTAATTAATTAAAATTTGTTTAGATTTATTTGGATCTTTTTCTTTTAAAAAAAATAATAATAAATAAAAAAAAATTGAAGTACCCGTCGGGTCACCCATCTCAGATTGCTCCCACACATGGCTCACTTAACTCCAAGACATGCATGCATGCACTGCCATCGTGGGATCTTGCATTCATTTATCTTTATACTCCCTCCTCTCCTTTTATCCTCTATTCTTACTCTCTCTCTATTCATCTTCTTCCTCACGGAGTCTCTCTCTCATTACTTCATTTCGCTAATACATCTCCATGGCTGACCACCTTCTTAGCGCCCAGTCCTACCGTCGCCACCTCCGGCCGCCCTCACCGCGTCGCCCCTTCCCTTGCCACCCGCACCGCTTCTCCTCCCCTCCCATTGATTTTGTGCAAACTGTAGAGCTTCAAATTGCCATTAATGGTGCCACCTTCTCTTTTCTCATTTCTTCTCATTCAAAGCTTTAAATTCGAAGGAAACGGCATTAACCTCTCCCATGATGCTATGCCTTCATTGTGCAGCCCATCGATGCACCACTACCATTTCATCCGTTTCCAAAACTGAAACGTCATTGCCGTGATGTCGTTGTCTGTGCTTCATTGCCTACCTGATGATTCGGCTCCCAGTTGCAGCTATATAAGGGCATGCTATCTCTTCTTTGATCCTTTGCTTTCCCTCTAAGCTTTAGATTCTTCAGAGCATAGCAATCTCCTTTGACGATAGCTCCACCATTGCCGCTCTTGTAGCTTGGTAGGTCACCTTCCAGTGAGCTCCACCTAGCCATCCTCACCGCCGGTCGGCCTACGCCACCATGTCATGCCAACACCTTGAGATTCCTTGGTACGCTTGCTTTTGAGATCTGTTCTCCTTCGGCTATATGGTTTTGCTTTACATTGTATTGAAGAAGATGATGAATAGTCTTTGCTAGTTAGATGCTCATCTTGGTCCTTGTGCAGTGCTCTAATATCTAGTCTTCACTTTGAGCCTTTTCTTGTTAATGACATCATGTTGATTTGCTTCTATACTTCATTCGGTACAAGCTTTGCATTCTGTCCATTTTAGATGGAAGATGAGCGTCTTGCTAAAGTTAGTCTTGTTAGATGTTTTGTACATCTCTCCTCCATTCTCTCTCCTCGGTCGGTCATTTCCGAACCGACTACGTCGCGCGTGCCCCTCGGCTTCCTCTTCACATCCACGAATTCGCTCCCCAAATATCGCCATTTTATTTTGTTCCTTGTTCATGAATAGTGCCATGCAATGTATGTACGTGCATGGTGTATGTACATACATGGCTTTAGTTTTTTTGAGAATTGATTTTCTAGAATTTCGTTCGTTCTCATACGAACTCGAATCCATCGATTCTTTCTCCTAAATTCATCTAAATTCATTCTCTACCTCGAGTATTTATTTTGTAATTTTTGGATTTTATTTATTTTCTGCTATTTATTTTGGTCCTTTGCGCGTGTGTGAGTCAAGACGTCGCGACGCAAGTTTGGACCAACAGAAGCTTTACCTCCAACGTCACCGGCGAGTCTCCTTTGACCACTTTGAACCTATGATTTGTAAATCATGTTTACAGATTTTAAAAGTTATGCATTGCTATTTAAATGATAAGTTAAACGTAGGTTGTTAGTTAAAAACCTAAAGTTTGCTACTATCATCCTTGATATTTGATGTCCCGCACCTTTGTAACCCTAGTGTAGAAATTCTGCATTATTGAATATAATTTTTGCGAGAATAGTTTATTCTGTAGAATTGCTTAGACATGCTTTATGGCTTTATTTAACCTTTGGGGGAGAAAAACCATTATTTACCCTTTATGCTTTCTTTGGAAAATATAAGACATTAGGTAATGTCAGTGTTTGGAAAATAAAATATAATGATGAAAGTATGTTTTAGACTTGGGTGGATGGTAAGATCAGGCGGGTGCAGCTAGAGCACGAGATCATGTATTGTGTTAGTCCCGCCCAAGTCATATTAAGGACCGACGCTTGTGATTATTCAAGCGAGCACTACTGTACAACCACATGTCCAAAATGGGAACGGACCTGGCCAACTAATTAGCAAAATTTTGAGTCGGTTTTGTCATGGTTGTGTGTGCTGATTCACATGGCGCAAGAGGGGGCCAGGAAGGCGAAACCTTAGCGGGCAGAACCGAGTCAAAAGGAAGCTTTGTAAAAGCCTTGTGATGTTCTCTCCTTGATTCACACGTCAAAGGAAACGTGTGGTATATCAGGCGATCATCTCTTGTGGGTCAAGTTGTACAACCTCTGCAGAGTGTTAAAAACTATTCGAATAGCCGTGCCCACGGTCAAGGGCGAGCAAGGTGCGTTTTCACATGGTAGATTTTGGTTTTGATTTTAAAACAAGAAATTTTGGGAACAGGGCGATTGGGACTCTCGGGTAGTTTCGCGGCTAGAGCCGGTTAGGCGACTAGAGCCTTTATGCTAGTGGTTGGTAGCTAGAACCTCCACTAGTAATACAATTAATTTATTTATTGAAATTGCGTTTGTCAAATGTGCTTTATGAAAATTGTTTTGAACTTAAAAATTTGCTTTGTGCAAAAGAACCATATAAGCCTCATTTGTCAAAGCTATGCATATGCATATTTCCCAAGACTCATGAGTACTTTATGTACTCACATGCTACACTCATAATTAAATCTCGAAGCCTTCATCGACACGGAGGACTACGACTACTTACTTTGTGGCTTTGACGAAGGATACCCGGAGTACTAGGTTGCGCTCCCCAGTCGAATGCCGGTGGGCACTTTGATGGGTCACTACTCGGAGTTTAATTATTTTTGTTTCTGCTGCTGTAAGACTCAAGGTCTTTCGACCTCTTTTGTAATAAGTGGCCATAAGGCCGGTACTCAGTTGTTTATTAATGTTATTCGTGATTCGAATTTGTTATCAACAATGTTTCCACTGTGTGCACTAGCTACTGATCATGGGACTGGTGCAGTATTACACAGAGGGTTCGGGTTCAGAAATCCGGTCCCGACAACTATCCCTTTTGGAAGAGTAGGATGGAGTCGTATATTCAAGCACAAGGATATTCTATTTGGAAAAAGGTTAAGACTCGGATTGAGGTTCCTGCCGATGAAAACATCAATGCTGCAAATACTCCGGATGTTGAGGCAAATGCTAAGGCAAGGAATATCATCATTCAGGGACTTAGCCGGAATGAGTTTGATCGGATTTCTCACTTGTCATCGGCATATGACATCTGAGTGACCCTCGATGCATACCATGAGGGCACCATCCAGATCAAGACCGTCCGACAAGATCAATACAAAAGAGAGTACAACAAATTTGAAATGCTTGCTGGTGAGTCTTTGGATGAGTGTTTTGGCAGATTTCACAAGATTTTGAGCAACCTCTGAGCTGTTGGTCTCACATACCCAGACTCAGACAAAGCTCGACAAATGCTTACTGCTTTGGATCTTAGAGTCTGGGAGATGAAAGTGACCACCATCAAGGACACGACTGATTTGTCAACCTTGAGTCTTGACGCGCTATACTCACGCCTCAAGACTCATGAGATCGACGTCGTCTCTCGTAAGACGAAGTTGCAGTCGATGTGTAACAGCCCCAAATTAGGGATTGTATTTTCAATGTATAAAAATATTAAAATTTAAAAACTTTTGGTTGTATCTCTTGTTCATGCTCATGGTTTCCAAAATCTTGTGCACAATTTTAAAATTTTGAAGATTGTATTAAAGTTTGTGTTGAATTTTTTTTTTAAAATCTTTAAACTTAAATTCTAATTCTAATTGAATTCCAGAAAAATGTAAGAATAAAAATTTCCAAAAATAATTTAATCAAATACTAGATTATTTATCCTGAGTTATAATTATTTTACCAAATTTTTAGAAGTGATTTGGCTTCACAAAATTCAAATCAAATCACTATTGCAGATTTGAAAATAAATTAATTCGACAAATTTTCAAATACAAAGTGTTTGAAATTATTTTCCTAAGTCTTAGTTGATTCTCGAGTGTCCACAAAAAGTTTGAAATTTTTCGAATTTTAATTCTACCTCAATCGGCTAGTCAAACTTGTATATTTTTCGGTCAAAATTTAAAACCCAAATCCTAGCCCGAAACCTTTGTTCCTCCGACCGACCTTTTTCGTCACTCGGGTTTGACCGGACCGACTCGCACCAAGCCACCCTTTCTCTCCCACGACCTTGGGCCCCACCCGACGAGTTCTTCCTCCACCACGCCCTTCGCGCCAACGACCGGCCCGGCGCCGCTCCATCGCCACGCGCGTGTGCATGCGCACGCCGCTTGAGCCGTGCCACGCCACCGCAGCCTCGCCGCGGTTTCTCCCTTGACCACGGTATCGTCGAGCCCAGCCATCCCTATGCCGGCCCGGTCAAGTCTTGCGCCCGTCGTGTCTTCAATCGCGCCAACCTTGCATCGCCGTCAATGCCATCGTCTCGCCATCGGCGTCTCCGCCTCAATTCGCCTATAAGAGGCCAGCCCAGAGCCGCCTCAACCCCTTTTCATCTTCCCCAAGCTCCTTCCCGCCTTCACCTACCCGAGCTCCAAATTAGCAATGACCGAATGCCAACCATCGAGCCGCGCTGCCTCCTAGCATACCGGTTGTTCGGTGAGATCCGCCGCCCCACCGCGTCACGTCGCGACCCATCGCTCCAAGTGACGAACCCCTCAAGTAATTCGGAGTTTCATCCGCCGAGGAGCCCCGCACACTCCTTCTTCCCCGGCCCCGGTCAAAACCGCCACCGCGGCCAATGCTTCTTCTCCGGCGAACCTCTCTTCGATTCCTCCTTCCCGAGCACCTTCTAATCTCCTGGACCTTCCTCGATCACTCACTTGTGCCCTCTTTCTCTCGGGGACCCGCCACGATGAACCGCCGCGCGCCGCAGCTCACGTCGCCAAGCCAACTCCGGCCATCTCGGTTTCCCACGACAACACCGGTGAGTTCCCTAAGCTTCACTAGTGCTCATGCTCTCGCTAGTTTTGCTCCGTTTGCACCCGACGCCGCCGCCTTTTCACCTCGGCGGCGCCGCTCGCTGGCGGCCGCCACGAGCCTCTTGAGCTGCGCCGCCATCCCTAGCCTCCTTGCACTCTAGGAGACCCATTTTGGCCATCGCCATGGTCTCCCGCCGCTCCAGCCGCGGCGATGAACCACGGCGAGCCTCCTCTGTCGGTTCACCTTCGCTCGTATCAAGAATCGAATCAGCTGTCTCGATCTTCATACATTGTAGTGAGTTCAGCGATTGTTTGGGTTCCGATAAGTGGTGTTATGAGGTTAGTAAAATGTGGGTGTATGGAAGTTAAGAATTGTTAGTTGATTATCTGTTGAAGTATGGTGATTAGGAATAATACTTCGATTTGTGTTATTAGCACTTCATTTCACAGAATATCTTGAATTGTGCTTGAAAACCTGAAATGACAGTGGGGTCTACTCCCTTATTCCTAGCCATTTCTCTGTTAATCAACTTTGTAATTAGGTCACTCTATATGGTTTAGCAACTTTGTAGTTGAGGTTTGGAAGAAGGTTAGACATTAGTTTCATTTCTGAAATTTTTCACTGATTTGGCAATAACCTGACCAGTTTCAGTTTTGTCAAAGGCTGACTAATTATAGTAAATAGGAGTTCCTTGATCCATTTAGTCTTTTAGCAATCCCCTAGCTACCAGTGTCCTAATCTGAAAAGAACACTCTTAAATGTAAACTTTAAAGCTAACTATGGTCTCAATTTGAAGCCTAGAGGCAGTGGACTGTTGTCAAGTTCTGAAAACAGTCTGCAAATTAATATTTAGTGGATCTTTCAAAATCTTTAGACTTCTTGTTAATAGCTGGAGCCCAATAGTGAAGAAATTGGCTAGCAGTGTGTAGTGGCCATTTTACAACCAAATGAATAGTAAACTATATTGTGAATAAAAGAATGAGTTAAAGAACTTAATGATCTAGAGAATACCTAGCTAGACCAAGGCTTAATGAAATAAATGTGCAGAGGAAAACTGAATCGGGTAATAAGCTAATGCCTTTTCACATTCAAGTATTTAAAAGATATAGTTAGCCTTAGCATTTAGTCCTAAAGAGCTAGAACTAAATAAGATGCAAGAATTGGAATGCGATCTTTGCCATGTAACATAAGATGGAGCCATATCAAGTGCCAAAATAAATTACTTAGAAAGTATGTTTAGCCACTAGTATTTAACCTAGTTAACCTAGAAGGGTAAAAGTTATCATAAGTCAATATGTGAATAATTAGTTAGCTAATCAACAAAGAGAGTTATGCCTTCATTTCTATTTCAATAATTTATAGCTATTCAAATAAACTCCTAGTCCAATAATTTGTGCCTTTAAATTTATCTAAATTGTTTAGTATGTTTTACGTGTTATTAGTTTTGGATCTGTTGGCGTTACGTGTTTATTATTTGTTTTTTCGCTTTTGGCGCTTTTTATCGTTAGATGGCGTTGGTATCGAGTGATCCTCTGCAGCAAGTCATATATCTCAAACAAAGCAAAGGCAAGCGCTTTGATCATATCCAGTTCATTCCCATTATTTTCAAGTCTAATATTTTGTTTAACTTGTATGTATGCATGCTTTTGTGTCAAAGTAATTTTGTCGATTAGAGGTAGTTAATCCCATTGCATTGTTGCCACGAAAATTGTTCACCCACCACCGACTTAGGAATATTATTCTCATCGGTGAATTAGAGCCGGTGAATGATTTAGGGCCTTTTATTTGTATTTACGATATGATGCTTAGCCATGCTTAGATACTAGGTAGAATTGGCGGTTATCGACTTAGTCGATAACTTTGATCACATAAAAATTATTATATAACTTTATGATTCAGCACTTTTGCTATGTTTAATTGTGAAAACTAAAACCAAAAACAAAATGATTTGACGCGGGCACAATGGTAAGATGGTGTGATTCTTGGGTGTGGTGGAATGGTGCCCGGTCAATTAAGGACCGAACATCTTGTGAGTGAATTTTTATCCAGCATTTCGCGTGCTAACCACACTAGAGTATATGGGACCTCTCTTGACCTAGTACTTTGGCGTGTATTGGCTCGGGTCGCAGGAGGTCGCAGGAGGGATGGAGGTGGGAGCATGGTAGTTGTCCAAAAGCTTTATCCCGAGTGGGTAGTTGTCTTTTCGGCTTTACCATGTAAGCGTATGGATTTCTATCCATACGAGCGGCTCAATAGTTAATACACAATATTGGAAAAGTCTCGTAGGACTTAGCTGTACAAACATACCTTCGGTAGTGTGCTTTGGCTTAAAGGCGGTCGAAGTGTGGTGCATGGTACACCCCTGCAGGTTAAAACTATTCGAATAGCCTCGTCCTAGGTGATGGACACGCTTGGGTAAGCTTTTCAAGAGTTAGACTACAACATTTTAATTAAAACTTGATGGGTTGGTATGAACGGGTGTTCATACTATTGTTGTGATGGCCATTGGGTTGGTCATCTCCAGGATGTCTTTTTGTTACTACTTACTGTATCGCTGTTATTTCTGCAAATAAAAATTGAATTGTTAAAACTGCCTTCAAAACTATTACATTATTGCAAAAGAAAACTGGCTTTTTGCTAAAAATAAGTCCAGAGCCCCCTCCACTTAAATAAAGCTTGCATGTAGTTAAATTATAGTTCTGTTACCCTTACACGTCAGTCTTGCGAGTACAAAGACAATCTTTGTACTCAGTTGCTTTGCTTAATGTTTTTGTTGCAGAGAAAGAAGGTGAGCCCCAAGGGCTTCCCTTTCGTGAGATGTGCTGCGGGTTTGACGACTAGCTTGGCGGCCCGGTTGGTTGCCTTGTGGGTAAAGGCACACTAATTGGCTCTCTTATTTATCGCCATCTTATGGCTTTTGCTTCCGCTGTGTAGTTTGTTATTTATCTTGTGTTTCCTTTCTGTTGTATAATTGTAGTGTTGATATTGTAACCTCTTCTTGGTATAGATTTGATACATGATTTTGTAACGGGGTGTGTATACTGCATTCCTGGGAAGTATACATATCCTGAGGCTTGGTTTATTTGAATTGTGATGCTAGGGTCAATGGAAGGCTAAGCATTACAAGTCGAATAAACTGGGTCCTCACAAAGTTGGTATCAGAGCTGTGCTGACCGTAGAAACCCCTAGCTTGGTCGTCATTAGGATATTTTGAAAAACTTATTTTCAAAATGACAAGTGGATTATGAAAGCTTAAGTAAGTTCTCAGATTTTACTCCTTACCTATCTTAGCCTACTCATCTTGCCTTATTCTTGTTAAGTTTTCGAAAAAGTTGTTCCCCTCTCTTCTCCTTTCAAAGTTAGTTGATTATCGGTTAAATTTGGTCTGGGGAATAATGAGTGTTAAAAACACGAAGCGTTGGTTGTGAAGAGTTGAAGCACTCATCTCGGGCTCGGATCGAGATCGGACAGCAAACACAAGTTTGGACTGCGAGCACTTAGTTAAATCGTTAAGGTTAAAAATGAGATGTTAAATCAACTAAAACTCATGGGATTAAAAGGGTAAGATGTGATATTAGATGGCTAATGCCCAATGCGCCCTTATATGGTTTTTACCATGCACGTTAGATGCGATATAACTTGATGTGTGTTCTAAAATTCTATCATCCTAAACGATTGCTCGTTCATTCAATACGAGTTAGTCGTGCCGGGAGGCAAATCTTTTGCTTTGTAATTTTGCACTGATCTTATGCTTTCATACGAACATTTGGAGTTCATTTATTGTTATGTGATTGCAATCGGGTTAGGGTAATGTCAATTTCCCCTAGACGATGCCTTATTGCGATATTAGAATTAAATTAGGGTTTATTCATAGAGTATATCTACACCCTAATGGTATTACTTAGGATATAGACGTTAGATTTTGTAACCATTTGCTCTCTTTGTTCCAAGTAGTTGCACAACGCCTATGGACGGCATGTATAGCAACTATGTCGGAACCTTTTGGAGTAGTTAGTACATGTTAGAATTAAAATGTATACACAAGTGCTGTTCCCTCACAGGTGTTCATTCTTTCCTTCCTCATCCTTTATGCATCAAACATATTTAAGGGGGTAGAAGATACCTCAAAATACTTGTTAGGCATCTTGATTCCTATACTTGATCATGCATATAGTTTCTAAATTAACTTAAAGAATGTCGTGTTAGTCAAGTTGCATAGAACAAGAAGCATGTAAGCAAGCATGTCAAGATTTGCACTCTCATTAACCAAAATTTAAAATTGCCTTAGGACCGAATTGCACACATGCATCCCCTCGTGCATTAATCCTGTGTATTTCTGTCCCACCAAGCAAATAGAACCGGATAAGTGAGGTTAAGTGAGACCACCTTAAAACCTTGCTTGACTTCTCTTTTCTACGCGAATCACGGTGTTGATACTAGATTACCATCTAACGGTCTTTACGTCCTATCGATCGATGCCCTTTGGTCGACTAAGTGGAACCGAGCCCTTCGTACTACCGTAAGACGGCGTGAAGTATGATGTCAAATTATCTTGAATCAAGAAAGGAAAGGTTAAACAAAGCAATGGAAAGGAAAATGTAGCGACAACGTCGAGGATCTTTGCGTCGTGATCTTCTAGCACTATCTCTGAAGAAATCAAGACAACAGATGGTGCATTTCGTTTAGAGTTGAAAAGAACCACTTAGGAAACACTTATTAAAGGGACATTAGAAATCCTTTAACAAAGCTTCCCACTTTAGAACCTAAAGCTTCAATAACCTCTCAGATTCGAAGTTGAGTTCGCTCAGCATCGAGATCCAAGTATGACCACGTGACCAAACCCACCTAGGTTGCCACGGTCTTTCGTTCCGACTGAACTCACCTAATCTCGGACGAGATTCATTTTAAGGGGGTAGATTTGTAATGACCCAAAATTAGGGATTGTATTTTCAATGTATAAAAATATTAAAATTTAAAACTTTTGGTTGTATCTCTTGTTCATGCTCATGGTTTCCAAAATCTTGTGCACAATTTTAAAATTTTGAAGATTGTATTAAAGTTTGTGTTGAATTTTTTTAAATCTTTAAACTTAAATTCTATTTCTAATTGAATTCAGAAAAATGTAAGAATAAAAATTTCCAAAATAATTTAATCAAATACTAGATTATTTATCTGAGTTATAATTATTTTTACCAAATTTTTAGAAGTGATTTGGCTTCACTAAAATTCAAATCAAATCACTATTGCAGATTTGAAAATAAATTAATTCGACAAATTTTCAAATACAAAGTGTTTGAAATTATTTTTCCTAAGTCTTAGTTGATTCTCAGAGTGTCCACAAAAGTTTGAGAATTTTTCGAATTTTAATTCTACCTCAATCGGCTAGTCAAACTTGTATATTTTTGGTCAAAATTTAAAACCCAAATCCTAGCCCGAAACAATCGTTCCTCCGACAGGACCTTTTCGTCACTCGGGTTTGACCGGACGACTCGCACCAAGCCACCCTTTCTCTCCCACCGACCTTCGGGCCCCACCCGGCGGGGTTCTTCCTCCACCACGCCCTCGCCCAACGGCCACGGCGCTCCATCGCCACGCGCGTGTGCATCGCCGCGCCGCTTGAGCCGTGCCACGCCACCGCAGCCTCGCCGCGGTTTTCTCCCCTGACCACGGTATCGTCGAGCCCAGCCATCCCTATGCCGCCGGTCAAGTCTTGCGCCACGTCGTGTCTTCAATCTTTGCCAACCTTGCTTTGTCGCCGTCAATGCCATCGTCTGCGCCATCGGCGTCTCCGCCTCAATTCGCCTATAAGGAGGCCAGCCGAGCCGCCTCAACCCCTTTTCATCTTCCCAAGCTCCTTCCCGCCTTCACCTACCCGAGCTCCAAATTAGCAATGACCGAATGCCAACCATCGAGCCGCGCGCTGCCTCCTAGCATACCGTTGTTCGGTGAGATCCGCCGCCTAACCGCGTCACGCCGCAGCCCATCGCTCCAAGTGACGAACCCCTCAAGTAATTCGGAGTTTCATCCGCCGAGAGCCCCGCACACTCCTTCTTCCCCGCCGGTCAAAACCGCCACCGCGCCAATGCTTCTTCTCCGCGAACCTCTCTTGATTCCTCCTTCCCGAGCACCTTCTAATCTCCCCGGACCTTCCTCGATCACTCACTTGTGCCCTCTTTCTCTCCGGGACCCGCCACGATGAACCCGCGCGCGCTGCGCAGCTCACGCCGCCAAGCCAACTCCGGCCATCTCGGTTTCCCGACAACACGGTGAGTTCCTAAGCTTCACTAGTGCTCATGCTCGCTAGTTTTGCTCCGCTTGCACCCGGCGCCGCGCGCCTTTTCACCCCTACGGCCGCGCTTGCTGCGGCGGCGCGCCACGAGCCTCTTGAGCTGCGCGCCGCCATCCCTAGCCTCCTTGCACTCTAGGAGACCCATTTTGGCCATCGCCATGGTCTCCCGCGCTCCAGTGCGGCGATGAACCACGGCGAGCCTCCTCTGTCGGTTCACGTAGCTCAATATCAAGAATCAATCGTCTCGATCTTCATCATTGTAGTGAGTTCAACGATTGTTTGGGTTCCAGATAAGTGGTGTTATGAGGTTAGTAAAATGTGGGTGTATGGAAGTTAAGAATTGTTAGTTGATTATCTGTTGAAGTATGGTGATTAGGAATAATACTTCAGTTTGTGTTATTAGCACTTCATTTCAGCAATATCTTGAATTGTCTGTTGAAAACCTGAAATGACAAGTGGGGTCTACTCCTTATTCCTAGCCATTTCTCTGTTAATCAACTTTGTAATTAGGTCACTCTATATGGTTTAGCAACTTTGTAGTTGAGGTTTGGAAGAAGGTTAGACATTAGTTTCATTTCTGAAATTTTTCACTGATTTGGCAATAACCTGACCAGTTTCAGTTTTGTCAAAGGCTGACTAATTATAGTAAATAGGAGTTCCTTGATCCATTTAGTCTTTTAGCAATCCCCTAGCTACCAAAGTCCTAATCTGAAAGAACACTCTTAAATGTAAACTTTAAAGCTAACTATGGTCTCAATTTGAAGCCTAGAGCGGTGGGTCTTGTCAAGTTACAAACATGCAAATTAATATTTAGTGGATCTTTCAAAATCTTTAGACTTCTTGTTAATAGCCGGAGCCCAATAGTGAAGAAATTGGCTAGCGAAGTGTAGTGGCCATTTACAACCAAATGAATAGTAAACTATATTGTGAATAAAAGAATGAGTTAAAGAACTTAATGATCTAGAGAATACCTAGCTAGACCAAGGCTTAATGAAATAAATGTGCAGAGGAAAACTGAATCGGTAATAAGCTAATGCCTTTTCACATTCAAGTATTTAAAAGATATAGTTAGCCTTAGCATTTAGTCCTAAAGAGCTAGAACTAAATAAGATGCAAGAATTGGAATGCAGTGCTGCCATGTAACAGTAAGATGGAGCCATATCAAGTGCCAAAATAAATTACTTAGAAAGTATGTTTAGCCACTAGTATTTAACCTAGTTAACCTAGAAGGGTAAAAGTTATCATAAGTCAATATGTGAATAATTAGTTAGCTAATCAACAGTAGAGTTATGCCTTCATTTCTATTTCAATAATTTATAGCTATTCAAATAAACTCCTAGTCCAATAATTTGTGCCTTTAAATTTATCTAAATTGTTTAGTATGTTTTCTGTGTTATTAGTTTTGGATCTGTTGGCGTTACGTGTTTATTATTTGTTTTTAGCTTTTGGCGGTTTTATCGTTAGATGACGCGTTGGTATCGAGTGATCCTCTGCGACAAGTCATATATCTCAAACAAAGCAAAGGCAAGCGGTTTGATCATATCCAGTTCATTCCCATTATTTTCAAGTCTAATATTTTGTTTAACTTGTATGTATGCATGCTTTTGTGTCAAAGTAATTTTGTCGATTAGAGTAGTTAATCCCATTGCATTGTTGCCACGAAAATTGTTCACCCTCACCTTGTGACTTAGGAATATTATTCTCCTTTGGTGAATTAGAGCCCTGAATGATTTAGGCCTTTTATTTGTATTTACGATATGATGCTTAGCCATGCTTAGATACAGTAGAATTGGGCGGTTATCGACTTAGTCGATAACTTTGATCACATAAAAATTATTATATAACTTTATGATTCAGACTTTTGCTATGTTTAATTGTGAAAACTAAAACCAAAAACAAAATGATTTCGACGCGGGCACAATGGTAAGATGGTGTGATTCTTGGGTGTGACTGGAATGGTGCCCGGGTCAATTAAGGACCGAACATCTTGTGAGTGAATTTTATCCAGCATTTCGGCGTGCTAACCACACTAGAGTATATGGGACCTCTCTTGACCTAGTACTTTGGCGTGTATTGGCTCCGGGTCGCGGGAGGTCGCGGGGAGGGATGGAGGTGGGAGCATGGTAGTTGTCCAAAAGCTTTATCCCGAGTGGGTAGTTGTCTTTTCGGCTTTACCATGTAAGCGTATGGATTTCTATCCATACGAGCGGCTCGTAGTTAATACACAATATTGGAAAAAGTCTCGTAGGACTTAGTGTGCGACATACCTTCTCTAGTGTGCTTTGGCTTAAAGGCGATCTCAAGTGTGGATGCATGGTACACCTGCGAGGTTAAAAACTATTCGAATAGCCTCGTCCTAGGTGATGGACACGCTTGGGTAAGCTTTTCAAGAGTTAGACTACAACATTTTAATTAAAACTTGATGGGTTGGTATGAACGGGTGTTCATACTATTGTTGTGATGGCCATTGGGTTGGTCATCTCCAGGATGTCTTTTTGTTACTACTTACTGTATCGCTGTTATTTCTGCAAATAAAAATTGAATTGTTAAAACTGCCTTCAAAACTATTACATTATTGCAAAAGAAAACTGGCTTTTTGCTAAAAATAAGTCGAGCCCCTCCACTTAAATAAAGCTTGCATGTAGTTAAATTATAGTTCTCATACCCTTACACGTCAGTCTTGCAGTACAAAGACAATCTTTGTACTCGGTTGCTTTGCTTAATGTTTTTGTTGTAGAGAAGAAGGTGAGCCCAAGGGCTTCCCTTTCGTGAGATGTCTTCATGGTTTGACGACTAGCTTGGCGGCCGGTTGGTTGCCTTGTGGGTAAAGGCACACTAATTGGCTCTCTTATTTATCGCCATCTTATGGCTTTGCTTCCATTGTGTAGTTTGTTATTTATCTTGTGTTTCCTTTACATTGTATAATTGTAGTGTTGATATTGTAACCTCTTCTTGTATAGATTTGATACATGATTTTGTAGCAGGTGTGTATATCTGCATTCTGGAAGTATACATATCCTGAGGCTTGGTTTATTTGAATTGTGATGCTAGGGTCAATGGAAGGCTAAGCATTACAAGTCGAATAAACTGGGTCCTCACACGATGGCTTTAGTCACCGATCCCACACTATACTGACCATCTTCCAAAGTGCTTGGTTTTCTTTGTTGCTTTGTGTGAGATGAGTGATGATCAGTTTGAGCAGTTTCCAGAGAATGACTTAGCCCTCTTAGCCAGAAAATTCTCACATGCATACAAGAGGGTTAAAGAGAGAAAGAGAGGAAGTACAGTGATATGCTTCGAGTGTGGTGGCCCCAACCACATTCGGGCAAATTGCCCCAAGCTGGAGAAGGGCAAGAACGACTACGGTGGTGCGAGCAAGAACGACCACACCAACAAGAACCACAACAAGAAGCCTCCAGCTCGTGATCAAAGCAAAGAGAAGAAGTACCGCAATTTTGGCAAGGCTAAGAAGCTCTTCCATCGCGTCCTCACCGCCTTCGACAACTTCGACTTCAGCGACATGGAGGGCTGGAGCGACGATGATGGCGAGGATGATCCGCAAAAGAACACCAAGGATGGCGAAGACTTCACCGGGATGTGCTTCATGGCTGACCAGAATGGCATCAGCGATGACGATCTCTACAGCGACTCCGATGAGGTAGGCCCTTCCTACGACCAGCTTAATGATGCATTTATGAAGCTAGGAAAGTTCTATGCTAGGTCTAGGGCTAAGTGTGGTGATCTGGAGGAGGTAGAGAGCTTGTCACGAGAGCTTGCTTCTCTTTGATCTGTTTCCTCCCGTGATGATTGTGATGTATGTTCTTCTTTGCTTGGAGATATGGAGAAACTAAGGACCTCTCATGATAGTGTGACCTTTGAGCTGGATTTGCTTAAAGTGGAGAATGTTAGTCTGTTAGCTGAATTGGAGATAGCTAGAGATACCCCTGTCAGTCTTGTTCTACTATTGTTGATTCTGTTGCTGTTGAGACTACTGTTTGCACCTCATGTGAGGTTAAGGACAATGCTATTAGAGAACTGTATACATTCCTCCTTGGTCTGCCTGAAACTTGTGATAGCTGTACTACCTTGAAAAATAATTTGAAGAATGCAGAGTAGAAAATTGTTGTGATGTATTGTAACATCCCAATTTTCAGAGCTTAAAAATCTTTTAAATAGTTAGTGGGGAAAAATTCACCATTTGGTTTTATTTGATTTTAATTTCAAAAGCTTAATATTGGACTTTACAATCAAAAACATTTAATGTGAATAATCCCAACATGAACAATAACCAAAACTATTTTATTTGGGTTCTATGTGCTCAGATATATTTTCTAGATTTTTCTAGAATTTTTCTGAGTTCATTTGCTATTTTCTATTGCCTATTTGAATTTCTGGTATTTTCTAAATTAGAAAAACTAATTAAAATCTCGGAAATCCTTTCGGGCCTAATCTCCCCGGCCCATTTCCTGTTTACACATGCGACGCAGCCCGGGCCGCGCCAGCTCCCCGCCGATCGCTCCGCCATGTGGCTGCCTCTCCGTGCGCTGCCGGGTGGGCCCGCCGAGGTCGCTGTCTCGCGCGGCTTCTTCCCGCGTCCGAGTCGGTTGCCTCGCCACCATTGGAGCTTCTAGAAGCTCAATCCGACAACGAGCTTTCCTAACTAAAACTTCCTGTTTTGTGCCAAATCTTATCTCCTATCTCCCGTTCCTATTTCGGTAAAATCATATCCCGAATTCCTTTTAACGCGAGATCGAGTTCGTGCGACCTCGGACTCCTTTTAGGGTTTGCCGCCGCCTCCTGCACCCTCCCACTCCTATAAAGGCCCCGAGGATCGCTCTCCCGCATCGTAACCCCAACCCTATATCACCCGAGAGCGCCTGCGCCGCCGCCGTTGCTGGTTTTTTTTTGGTTTTCCACCCGCAAGGTCTCCGGTGAGCTCTTCTGCCGCCGTCAGTGCCGCCCGGAGCACACCGACTGCACCATCAGCATCGCACGAGCATAAGCAATCTCCTGGTGCCATCCACCTCGCCGGAGCGCCACGGGAGCTTCCGTCCGACAAAACCCGAAGGAGCTCCGCCGCCTAAACCTCGCTGCTGACCGCCACCGTCCACACCAAGCACCCAGCGTCGCACCAATAGGTTCGCAATAGCGCCCTCTACACGCCGGTATCACTCATCGCCGGTGGATCGCCGCCGTTCGCCGTTGCCATCGGGACCCGAGCGCCGCCGCTCCCGGTGTCGTCCACCTCGCCGCCACCTCAGCGCCGCGTCAGCCCCGCGCGTGCGTGTCGTCCGACGTGGAGCCTCGTCAGCATCCACGTGCGCGCACACGCGGCAGTCCACCGGATCCCCAGCCCCGAGGCTCGGTAGACCCAGTCTACCGTGAGCCGTGTCACTGACAGGTGGGACCCACCTGTCAGGCCGACTGTCACCCCGTCCGAACGTCCTCGCTGACGTCAGCTTGCGCAATAATCTGATTTTCCTTTAGGAAAATAATTCGGGAAATTCATGAAATACTGATTTTCAGCATTTTATGTATTTTCAATCTTCCAAAGGCCATAACTTTTACATCCGAACTCCGATTGAGCCCATTCAAATTTCTAAATTTGTCTAAATTCGAGATCTATCTAATTATTATTTTTATTTAATTTTTGGAGTTTGTTTTGCCTCTGTTATTTATTTGTTTTGGTTGTTTTGCTTCGTTTGTGCGTAGGCGTCGATGCTTGGGGTTTTCGCCAAGAAGGCTTCAACCAAGTTCAAGACCAGTACATAGACCTATTCCAAGGCAAGTCATACCTTTGATCATATTGAATCCCAGTTTTCCCAAATTATATTGTGTTGAATTATTGCATTTACTTTAATTATGTGTTTAAGCTGCTTTTGGGCTAGTTATTGATCCAAATCTGTTATGTTCACCTTGCCTACTTGTATACCTTAATCTTTTGTCGCCTAGATTGGTTTATTATGTAGTTGGTATTAACATATTGACAACATGGTTGGTTAGACCGACTAAATTGCTTAGCCATGCTACGAGTCATCATCTCATGTGAGTGCAATTATGAAATTGACTAAGTGATTATGGAACTGTGTGATAAAGCTGTGTGTCTTGTGTGCTATTACTCGTGATGGCATGTGTTGCACTAAACCAACTGGGTGGTAAAAGATTTAGACCGAGGCAAGTGGTGGATACTGTGAACTGGTGGCTTTGTGATTGGAATTTATCTGTGTGGTTTAGTTAGAAAAGCGGAAGTCTTGCCTTGGTCAATTAAGGACTTAACTTTGTGCGCCATTGAATCGAGCTATCTTGTCGACCGCATGTCAGTGACAGCCTAACTTAGTAGGTTACGGAGTTTCAACATTGGGGTTCGGTGGATAGGTTAAGCTTTGTGATATGGGATTTGTGTGAATAAGAACGTCAATGTTGAGGCGAAGTTGTCGAATTGTTTTATTACGATTAGTGCTAGCTACACTAGTTGTATCGTGTGGGTAAAGTGTACAAACCTCTGCAGAGTGTTAATCAATCTATTCGAATAGCCGCGTCCTCGGTCATGGACAACTCTCGGGATTTCACATGAGGGTAGCGTTCATAAAATGTGGGATTGGGAGCTGTGTGATCTCAATCATATGGTCAGTGAATCAATCGGTTTAGCTGTGTCTTTGTGGAAATAAGCATAAATTATTATTGCTTATTTTTTTAAATTATGCTTTCAATCTATTATTTGTATTCAATTGCAAATGTTGCATTTCAAAATAACCACGTAAGTCATTCCTTTGGAATAAGCACGCATCTATGTATTGCATTCGTGGTATGATTTGCGAGTGCGATTGTGTACTCACGCTTGTTGTAAAACTTGCGTCCAAACCTCTGAAGTGGAGGAGTCTTCGCTGCTTTGAGGAGGAGTTTGTGGAAGAAGGTTGATCGCTAGGTCATCGATCTCGATCGGTTGCACGTGGTGTCTTTGATTGGAGTTTGCGAGTTTATTTCGTTCCGCGCGGTATTTCTTTAGTGTTAGCCTGCGTGGCTTAATAAGTTGTAACCAGACCTTAAGGTGAAAACTCTAAGTTGTTACTCAAACTATTCGTTTATGTTATATTTCGCTTGTGTGGATTGATATTCACCTATGTTACCACTGTGTGCACTAGCGTGATCTGGACTAGTGCGAGAATACACAGAGGGTCCAGTGCATTTTTGGGTCCCGACGGAGGTGATATCGAGCCATCTTGTTCGTAGGTCTTGACCTTAGTTAGATCGGCCGTTTTAGAGAGTCCAAATTATTTTCTAAAAGAAAACCAACTTGCAAGAGTAACCTATTGCTTAACTCCTCTCATGTCTCTCTAGACTCATCTATTGCTAAGAATTTTCCCCTCTCTCCATTGCTTTTAAGTTGTTCTTACCCTCTCTCTGTCTTTTGGACGGATGCCTGCATGCACCTATGGTGAGCGTTGTGGAGGTTCTGTGCGAACTTTGGAAGCCTCTGCAGGTACTTGGAGGTTTTGATCGTCCGTTGTGCCGAGGAAACAACTGGATGGTGGATGGACATAAGCGGGTGCGATCGTAAACGCTGCGATCTACGCCGGGATGAACACCAAGGCAAGCGGCCGCTGAACATCTCCGTTAGGAGGATCACTGGAGTGAAGGAATACAGAATCGTCGCGCTGGCCATGCTTCGGATCTGCCACATCTACATGCGCGAAGTTGCAAGGAACCATCTTCCGCTACCACCCGCGGCGACCGGCCGTGGAGCTACTCGCACACTATCCATCCACGGAGAGAGAAGAAGATGCCACGCGATGGTACACCTCGCCCGATGCGTCGTCGCCAAGAGGAATCCATGGAGATAATGGCGCGATCTGACGGTGCCTACAAGAGCCCGCACCAAGTCAAAGAAGATCGCCATCTGGAAGAGATCTTGGACGCCCACCACCAAGGCGGACCAAGAAGAGGAAGAAGATCTAGAAGAACATGAAGAATCGAGGAAGATCCGGAGGAAGTGGAGCGAGCCTGAGGAGCATGTCGTGCCATCGGCGCTGTTCTGTTGCACCGCCTCGTGGCACCGGATCGGTTTGCGAAGATGCGGCCTGATTCAAGGTCTACAGCAGGTGAGCACGGCCGTGGTTGTGGAGGTTACCTCGTGGCGAGTTTGCTAAGGCCTAGGTTCGCAGTTGAGGCTTAGTGTGTTAAGCCGCGTCAGTCTAAGCCTAGTCGTGTCGCCCTTTAGGTGTTAGATTGTGTGCTTAGGTTCGCTATTTTCTTTGAGTGTGAGTATGAGCTGCAAAGGCCCTTAGGCATCTGTTGCAAGCCATACTAAGTTCTTAAGTAATAAAGTTGCTTTTGGTTCTCTCAGTTGTTGTTGGGTTTAACCAATCCCCACTTAGTTCTTAACTCACCCCATGCTTGCTACCTTATCTAACCCTTGGAGCTTCGCCAGATGGTTACAACTCGCCGACAGTTGCAAGTGGTTCGGGTACCCAAAGACCAAGCGGTGATGGACAGACCAGGCGGGAGCAGCGGTTCCACCACGGCACCTTCAAGGATCTCAGAGAACTTTGGGTCTTTTATGGCAAAGACCATACGGTTGATGCATGCCATGATGAACGAAGCAAGCTATAAGTGGCGGAATAACAACAACCATCACCCGAGGAGCCCAGTGCTCATGGCCACCAAGGACCTTCTAAGTTGGCGAAATTCATGAGGACCCATCCACCAACATTCGCTGGACATGTCTCACCCGTGGAAGCGATGATTGGCTTCGGTGATTGAAAGAAAGCTGCGATCACTCAATGCGGCGACCATGAAAAAGTTCTCTATGCCTCTCACCGGTTGGAGGGCATCGCGTGAGAATGGTGGGAGAACCTGCGCCGCTCATGAGGCACCACAGAATATCACTTGGGAGAATTCTCTCTGACATTCCGCCAATACCACGTACTGAAGGAATTATTGAACTAAAGAAAGATGAATTTCGTACTTGAAGCAAGGAAGCTTGTCGTTGTCGACTATCTCAACAAGTTCTCGCAACTTGCTCGCTATCTTTGCAGAGGATGTTGCAATGACAAGGCTCGCGAGTCGTTTCAAGAAGACCGAACAACTGGACTTGGTCAATCTCCTTGCACATACCTTCCCGACTTCCAAGAAGCGATCAATAAAGCTTTAGTCATGGAGGATAAGCGCAAGGCGGAAGACAATCGCAAGCGCAGGATGATCGGCGGGAGGCCAGCAATTCCAGCAGAGAGCAGGGCGGTGCCACCGCAGTTCAACCGGTTTCTCCACGAACTCCGCGGGACACGCACCAACCTCAACACCTCGTCCGGTTGCTCGTAACACTCGCACCTCAAAGACCGACCAACGCTAATCCAATAGTCAACAAGTCGCAAGAGCCAAGGGTGTGCTATACTTGCCGTCAACGAGCCACTACGCCGTCGGTGTCCACAGAGAGGAACGATCACTCCGATTCGTTTCAACCTTGAGCTACACCAAATAAGACACCGCACCGGGTCACCAACAGGAACTTTCAAGCCCCAACCAGCCGGAGGAGGGACGCATCGTGGTCCGAGGCCGTGTCAACCACGTCACCTGGAAGGAGCACGAGAAGCACCGGGCGTCGATCTTGGGTAAGTTTACGTTAATTCGCACCGCATCGATTCTGTTTGATTACGGAGCTTCGCATTCTTTTGTGTCCAAGTTTTTGCAACTAAGAATAAGTTGGAGGCTATACAACTTAAGCATACTCTATTAGTTCAATCGCCTGGAGCAGAGCTAAGCTCTAGAGTGGGTTGTTTAGGAGCTAAGTTACTCATAGCTGGAGTTGAGTTTCTAGCCAACCTAATTGTTCTAGACACCCAAACCCTAGATGTCATTCTGGCATGGATTGGCTATCCAAGCACAAAGTCAGGCCGATTGTGGCCAAGAGCCGTAACGATTGAGAGTACTGGTGGAAGGAAAGTGGAGTTTCTAGCCACATCAGTTCGTGAAGGACACTTGCTAGTAAACAGTCTGAAGACCATTGCAATGGAGAATGTACCAATAGTCAGAGAATACCCAGATGTGTTTCCAGAAGAGTTACCCGGAATGCCACCATATCGTGACATCGAGTTCGTCATTGATCTAGTGCCAGGGACAGCGCCAATTTCTAAGCGACCTTATCGAATGCCAGCTGACGAGTTAGCAGAAATGAAGAAGAAGATTGAAGAACTTCTCGAGAAAGGTTTCGTAAGACCAAGTTCGTCACCGTGGGGAGCACCAGTCTTGTTCGTCAAGAAGAAAGACGGAAGCATGAGGATGTGTATCAACTACCGTTCTCTCAACGAGGTCACTATCAAGAATAAGTATCCATTGCCCAGGATAGATGATCTGTTTGACCAGATGAAGGGAGTCGGAGTGTTCTCAAAGATCGACTTGCGATCAGGCTACCATCAGTTGAAGATCTACCCTAAGGATATACCAAAGACCGCTTTCTCAACGCTGTATGGACATTATGAGTTCTTGGTCATGTCATTTGGTGACAAATGCTGACTTACTTCATGAACATGATGAACAAAGTCTTCATGGAATACCCGGACAAGTTTGTAGTGGTGTTCATTGGCGATATTCGTTTATTCCAAATCGGAGGAGGAACACGCAGAACACACGAGGTTAATTTTGGAGAAACTCGGGGAGCATCGGTTGTATGCCAAGTTCGGTAAGTGTGACTTTTGAAGAAGGAATTGGATTTCCTTGGCCATGTGATGACCGCCGATGGAGTAGCAATTGACCGGGAAAAGTAAAAGCGATGTTACACCGGGACGAAATGCAAAGATCGTAACCCAGTTCGCGATTTCTTGGGAATGGCGGGTTACTACCGCCGCTTCATTGAAGGATTCTCCTCAATTGCTAAGCCTCTTACGCAATTGTTGAAGAAGGAGAAGAAGTTCACTTGGACCTGACTTGTGAAACAAGTTTTCAAGAGTTAAAGAAACGCCCACCACAGCGCGGTGTTGATTCTACGGACATCGGAAGGACTTCGATATCTCTTGTGATGCTTCGTGTCAAGGACTAGGGTGTGTCCTGATGCAAGAAGGAAAGCGGTTGCGTATGCATCAAGACAACTAAGACCACATGAAGAGAATTACCCTACTCATGATGCGAATTAGCCGTGGTGCATGCTTTAAAGATTTGGCGTCACTACCTTATCGTGTCATTTGTGAAGTCTACAGGATCATAAGAGCCTAAAGTACATCTTCACCCGATCGGACTGAACATGAGGCGAGAGGATGGTTAGAATTGATCAAGGATTACAATCTTGGAATCCACTACCATCCCGGAAAAGCCAGCGTAGTTGCGGGCGCTCTAAGTCGTAAGAGTTCTTGTAATGCTTTGGAAGTAAAGGAAAGTTGCCCGAACTTTATGAAGAATTTCAAAAGCTAAGGCTAGAAGTTATGTCAGAAGGATTTATAGCCAATTTGGAAATCAGTCTACCTTGGAGAAGCAGATTCGTGAAGCACAACCAAAGGATCCCGTGTTGTCGAGATCAAGATCAAAATGGCGAAGGAAAATTTAAAGATTTCACGAGGATAACCGGGATATACTGATTAATGGTCGTATCATGGTACGGATATCGACGGTCTAAAACGATTGATCTTGAAGGAAGCCCATGACTCAAAGTATTCGATTCACCTGGAAGTACCAAGATGTACCAGGATGTTAAGAATAAATTTTGGTGGCCAAATTTGAAACGGAAGTCGCGAGTTCGTGGCCTTGTGCGACACCATCGAAAATAAAGGCGAACACGAGACCAGCAGGTTTGCTTGCAACGTGAAGATTCCGAATGGAAGTGGGAAGAAATCGGGATGGATTTCATCATCGGTTTACCCAAGACCCAATCAGTTACGATTCGATCCGGGTAATAGTTGATCGATTGACCAAGGTCGCACATTTTACGCGATCAAAACCACGTACTCGGAGATCGCCTTGCGAGTTGTACATGGCCGAATTGTCGGTTTGCATGGAGTGCCCAAGAAAATAGTGTCGGATCGAGGATCTCGATTCACCTCTCGCTTTTGGCGAGTTTGCATGAAGCATTGGGTACCCATCGAATTTCAAGATCGCATATCATCCACGATGGATGGATGTGATGAAAGAGTCAATCGATATTGGAGGATATCTTGAGAGCTTGCGCTCTAGCGAATGCTACCGATGGGATAAAAGTTTGCCGTATGCGAGTTCTCGTACAACAACGATTATCAATCCATGCGCAAATGTCGCCATTTGAAGCTTTGTATGGTTGTACTGCGAACCCGTTAAATTGGTCGAGACGGTGAGCGTCATGATGTTCGGGCGGACATCATCAAGAGGCGAAGAACAAGTTGCTATGATCGGGGAAAGGCTAAAAATAGCCGGTCAAGGAAGAAGAGTTATCGCGATAACCGCCGTCGAGATCTCGATTTGAGCGAAGATTTTGTCTATCTTGAGTGACCCCTCGGAGGTGTCAAAGGTTTCATGCCAAAGGAAGCTTGCCCTAGGTATGTTGGCCGTTCAAGATTTTGGAACGTCGTGGGAAGTTGCTTACCAATTGAAGCTACCGCAGATCATTAGCGAGTACATGATGTCTTTCATGTCTCGCGATTGAAGAAGTGTCTTCGTGTGCGGAAGAGCAAGCCGTTGGAATCAATTGTTTTGAAAGAGGATCTTACCTACAAGGAGCAGCGGTCAAGATCTTGGATGTCGCAGAGCGCCTCACGAGAAGCAAGGCTGCTCGTTTTGCAAGGTCGATGGAGCAACCACTCGAAGGAGAAGCGGCGTGGGAGCGTGAAGAAGAGCCAAAGCCGAGTTCCCTAATCTTTTCTCTATTAGCTTTGAATCTCGGGGCGAGATTCCTTTAAGGGGGGAGGTTTGTAACATTCCAATTTTCAGAGCTTAAAAATCTTTTAAATAGTTAGTAGGGAAAAATTCACTATTTGGTTTTATTTGATTTTAATTTCAAAAGCTTAATATTGGACATTACAATCAAAAACATTTAATGTGAATAATCCCAACATGAACAATAACCAAAACTATTTTATTTGGGTTCTATGTGCTCAGATATATTTTCTAGATTTTTCTAGAATTTTTCTGAGTTCATTTGCTATTTTCTATTGCCTATTTGAATTTACGTATTTTCTAAATTAGAAAAACTAATTAAAATCTCGAAATCCTTTCGGGCCTAATCTCCCGCCCATTTCTGTCTTACATCGCACGCAGCAGGTGTGACCCGCTCCAGCCCCGACCGCTTGCCATGTGTATTGTCTCCGTCTTGCCGCCAGTGGGCCCGCCGAGGTCGTCGCCTCTCGCGGCTTCTTCCCAGCGTCAAGTCGGTGCCGCGCTCGCCATTGGAGCTTCTAGAAGCTCAATCCGACAACGAGCTTTCCTAACTAAAACTTCCACTTTTCATTGCCAAATCTTATCTCCTATCTCCCGTTCCTATTTCGGTAAAAATCATATCCGAATTCCTTTTAACGCGAGATCGAGTTCGTGCGACCTCGGACTCCTTTTAGGGTTTGCCGCCGCCTCCTGCACCCTCCCGACTCCTATAAAGGCCCCAGGATCGCCTCTCCCGCGCATCGAACCCCAACCCTAGATCACCCGAGAGCCCTGCGCCGCCGTTGCTGGTTTTTTTTTGGTTTTCCACCCGCAAGGTCTCGGTGAGCTCTTCCGCCGTCGGTGCCGCCGAACACGCCGATCGCACCACCAAAGATCGCGAGCATAAGCAATCTCCTGGTGCCATCCACCTCGCCGGAGCGCCACCGGAGCTTCCGTCCGACAAAACCCGAAGGAGCTCCGCCGCCTAAACCTCGCTGCCGACCGCCACCGTCCACCCCAAGCACCCAGCGTCGCACCAATAGGTTCGCAATAGCGCCCTCTACACGCCGGTATCACTCATCGCCGGTGGATCGCCGCCGTTCGCCGTTGCCATCGGGACCCGAGCGCCGCTGCTCCCGGTGTCGTCCACCTCGCCGCCACCTCAGCGCCGCGTCAGCCCCGCGCGTGCGTGTCGTCCGACGTGGAGCCTCGTCGAGATCCACGTCGCGCGCACGCGGCGATCCACCGGATCCCACTTTGAGGCTCGGTAGACCTAGTCTACCGTGAGCCGTGTCACTGACAGGTGGGACCCACCTATCAGGCCGACTGTCACCCCGTCCGAACGTCCTCGGCGTCGACTTGCGCAATAATCTGATTTTCCTTTAGGAAAATAATTGGAAATTCATGAAATACGATTTTCAGCATTTTATGTATTTTCAATCTTCCAAAGGCCATAACTTTTACATCCGAACTCCGATTGAGCCCATTCAAATTTCTAAATTTGTCTAAATTCGAGATCTATCTAATTATTATTTTTATTTAATTTTTGGAGTTTGTTTTGCCACTATTATTTATTTGTTTTGGTTGTTTTGCTTCGTTTGTGCGTGACGTCGATACTTGGGGTTTTAAATCGAAGAAGGCTTCAACTAAGTTCAAGACCAGTACATAGACCTATTCCAAGGCAAGTCATACCTTTGATCATATTGAATCCCATTTTTCCCAAATTATATTGTGTTGAATTATTGCATTTACTTTAATTATGTGTTTAACTGCTTTTGGGCTAGTTATTGATCCAAACTGTTATGTTCACCTTGCCTACTTGTATACCTTAATCTTTTGTCGCCCTAGATTGGTTTATTATGTAGTTGGTATTAACATATTGCCAACATGGTTGGTTAGAGCGACTAGAATTGCTTAGCCATGCTACGAGTCATCATCTCATGTGAGTGCAATTATGAAATTGACTAAGTGATTATGGAACTATGTGATAAAGCTGTGTGTCTTTGTGTGCTATTACTCGTGATGGCATGTGTTGCACTAAACCAACTGGGTGGTAAAAGATTTAGACTGAGGCAAGTGGTGGATACTGTGTGAACTAGTGGCTTTGTGATTGGAATTTATCTGTGTGGTTTAGTTAGAAAAACTGGAAGTCTTGCCTTGGTCAATTAAGGACTTAACTTTGTGCGCCATTGAACTGAGCTATCTTTGTGCGACCGCATGTCCGTGACAGCCTAACTTAGTAGGTTACGGAGTTTCAACATTGGGGTTCGTGGATAGGTTAAGCTTTGTGATATGGGATGTGTGTGAATAAGAACGTCAATGTTGAGACGAAGTTGCCGAACTGTTTTGTTACGATTAGTGCTAGCTACACTAGTTGTATCGTGTGGGTAAAGTGTACAAACCTCTGCAGAGTGTTAATCAATCTATTCGAATAGCCGCGTCCTCGGTCATGGACAACGCTCGGGGATTTCACATGAGGGGTAGCGTTCATAAAATGTGGGATTGGGAGCTGTGTGATCTCAATCATATGGCTGTGTGAATCAATCAGTTTAGCTATGTGTCTTTGTGGAAATAACTGTTAAATTATTATTGCTTATTTGTTTTAAATTATGCTTTCAATCTATTATTTGTATTCAATTGCAAATGTTGCATTTCTGCAAAATAACCACAGAACCCATTCCTTTGGAATAAGCCTGCATCTATATATTGCATTCTGTGGTATGATTTGCGAGTACGGTTGTGTACTCACGCTTGTTGTAAAACTTGCGTCCAAACCTACAGAAGTGGAGGAGTCTTCGCTTTGCTTTGAGGAGGAGTTTGTGGAAGAAGGTTGATCGCTAGGTCATCGATCCCGATCGGTTGCACGTGGTGTCTTGATTGGAGTTTGCGAGTTTATTTCGTTCCGCTCTGATATTTCTTTAGTGTTAGCCTGCGTGGCTTAATAAGTTGTAACCCGACCTTAAGGTCAAAACTCTAAGTTGTTACTCAAACTATTCGTTTATGTTATATTTCGCTTGTGTGGATTGATATTCACCTATGTTACCGCTGTGTGCACTAGCGTGATCCTGGACTAGTGCAGAATACACAGAGGGTCCAGAATTGCATTTTTGGGTCCCGACATGTATGATGCCTTGAGTAAGCCTGTTACTTCTTGTGCTAATTGTCCTAAGTTGACTGCTGAACTTGAATCTGTATCTAAGCAACTTCAGGACATGTGTGATCATAATAAGAAAATGGCTCAATATGCTTCTAAGGCTCCTGTTAGCTCACCATGCAATAATTGTGAAAAACTAAAATCTGAATTGATTGCTTTGGATGAAAAATGTGTGAAAATAACTAAGGACCTACTAGAGAAGCCACGGCCTGTTTGTATGTTCCGTGCTGAATTAGATGAGGAAATTGATGAAATGCATGAGACCTTTAGGAAAAGATTTGAGACCCAGATAGCTAGGGTTAGGACTACCCCGTGTGTGTCTTGCGAAGCCCTCAAGCTTGAGGCGGCCGTGCATAGGGAGAGATATGCACGTGCTATTCGATCTTCTCCTTCTGGCTCTTCGTCTTCTTCTTCCCCATGTTCTTCCTGTGCTTCCCTCTTTCAAGAGTGTGAGTACCTCATGAGCACTCTTAAAAAATTTGTCGGAGGCAAGAAAAAGCTTAACGTTATCCTAGACAAATCCAAGATTTGCAAGTTCAATCAAGGTCTAGGATATGATTTTCTGGAGGATGTGAGGAAACATCCACCTGCAGTCGTTAGAGCTATAAATAAAGGCATGATTGAGGTTGCACCTGAGTCTAGGAAGACCGTGTTTGAGTCTGCAGGTTTTGCCCAGGGGATCTCTGATAGTAAGGTTGCACCTCCTGCTTCGACCTCTCAGAAGGTGAAGTCTATTTGAGTTCTGCTTTAGGCGTGCCAAGGTCGCGCAACGTGACAGTGTTCGTGCTCTTGGGGGTATTCAGGGTCAGCCCCAGACTCGGAGTGCTCCTAAGACCGACACGAGGTCTAGGGTTGTGGTTTGCTCTTATGACTCTTTTGGTTTTGGGCAGCGTCGAGGACTTGGTTTTCAGGCTTCTTCTGGTTTTGGTCCTCGAGTTGCTCCTGGTCAGGGTTTCCACCGTCCTGAGGATAGACCTCGTTTTTCCAGTCGAGGTAGCTATCCACGGTGTGATGAGTATACTACTTTTGCTCCTGACCGGCCCGTCAGGCGTTGGAGGAGCAGTCAGACCAGCCCTTCAATGGCGGTCAGACTAGGCAGAGGTTCGATTTCTGGTTCTATATCTTCTGGTTTTGTTAGAAGTGAGTTGCGTAGTGATGCTAGAGGTCAGTCTTTTGTTTCTTTGACTGATGTTTCTGCTCGTCGTGTGACTCAGTACTGGGTTCCTAGATCTGCACTTATTTATCCTAGTACCGAGCCACCGATGTTTACTTCTCACTGACTCAGGTTCGTCGGGCTGGGAAGGGAAATGTTTGGCTTGTAGACTCCGGTTGCTCTCGTCACATGACCGGAGATTCTCGTTGGTTCTCTTCCCTCGTCCGAGCTCCAGGTGATGAGACGATCACCTTTGGAGACGCTTCGTCAGGTCGAGTCATCGCTAAAGGTACTGTGCGTATTAATGATTCTTTCATTCTTAAGGATGTAGCCTTAGTGAGTAAGCTGCGATATAATCTGCTATCTGTTTCTCAGCTTACCGATGATGATTTCGAGGTAAGCTTCAAGAAAAATGCTTGTAGAATTCTTGATTCTTCGGGGAGTCTAGTTTGCGGGATTTCTAGGTTTGGGAGGATCCTTCATGCTGATTTTGTTGAGTTTTCTGGTGATCCTCTCCGGTGCTTAATTGCTTCAGAGTCCCGTGATGTCTCCTTTTGGCATAAGAGACTTGGTCACATTGGCTTTGATCACTTGACTCGAGTTAGCGGCCACGACCTCATTCGTGGTCTGCCTAAACTCAAAATGGTCAAAGACTTAGTTTGTGCTCCTTGCTGGCATGGCAAGATGGTTGCTGCTTCTCATCCTCCAGTCACTGTGACTATGACCGACGCACCAGGACAGCTTCTTCATATGGACACTGTTGGTCCAGCTAGAGTGCAGTCGGTTGGTGGGAAGTGGTATGTGCTTGTTGTGGTCAATGACTTCTCGAGGTACTCTTGGGTGTTTTTCCTAGCCTCGAAGGAGGAGACCTTCAGTCATTTTCGGGGGTTGGTCAGTAGGTTGTCCGTTGAGCTCCCTGGTGTCTTACGAGCAATTCGTAGTGACAATGGCACGGAGTTCAAGAACTCCTACTTTGAGAGGTTTTGTGCTAAGTCAGGTGTAGAGCATCAGTTCTCTTCTCCATATGTCCCACAACAAAATGGCGTTGTGGAGAGGAAGAATCATACCTTGGTCGAGATGGTCAGGACGATGCTAGATGAGTATGGTACACCTAGGAAGTTTTGGGCTAAGGCTATAGTTACCGCGTGCCATGTTTCGAAAAGAGTTTTTCTTAGGGCACTCTTGCATCGCACTTCATATGAGTTGAGGTATGGGCGAAAGCCCAGTGTCTCGTACTTTCGTGTCTTTGGTTGCAAGTGTTTCATTCTGAAGTCTGGGAACCTAGATAAGTTCGAGTCTCGCTCTTCTGATGGTATCTTTCTAGGTTACTCGACTTCTTCGTGGGGCTATAGGGTCTGGAACTACGAGATGAGTAGGATGTTAGATGTAACATCCCAATTTTAGGCTTGTGTTTCAAATGTAAGAAAATGAGTAGAAATTAAAACTTTTTCTTACATCATGTGTTTCCTGTTTGTACTCAACAAGTATTGTACAAGAAGTTATGGAAATACAAAGTCACAAGTCTTTTGATCCAAATCTTGATCCTTCAAAAACAATCTTGTCAAACCTTTTGATCATCTCCTGGAAATATTTTTTCCTAAGTTCTTGGGATGGTATATGACCCCTTTGATAAATTTCACAATTTTTAGAAATGGTTTGAATATTTTTAGAGGGCAGTCAAACCTATTTGACTCTCAGTCAAACCTTGAACCAGTACCTTGTAGAATTTTTGGAGAAAAATGCACTGCATAAAAACCTCTGAAAATTTTATACAAGGTCAACATCTAAGTCAGGAATCTCCTGTAAAAATTTCAGAATTTTTGGAGTTATTTTGACACCTCAAATAAATCCTCAAAAGTCTCTGTCTTTTTAAACTTAAAAACCTGGCTCCACTGTTCCTTGGGTTTGGGTCGGACTCGGGCTCGAGCCAGTGGACTTGACCGAACCAACTAATCGCACCTGGTCCCCTTCCTAGCGCGCGATTGATATCATCCGTTGGATTTGAATCGCTCGGCCCACGTTTGCGTGTGCATTCGGACCGTGCGGTTGCACTTTTCAATTAGGACCGTTGGATCTCGATCCAACCGTCCAGATTCCTGAGGGCAATCGGACTGTCCGGCGGACTCATTTAATCGTGACCGTCCATTTTCCATCCGACGGTCACCGTTCTCTTTTCTGTTCTTCTTCCTCCCCTGCTTCTCCGTGCGCGCGTGCGGCAATGGCAGAAAGAGAGAGAGTGCGAGGGCGGCTTCGATGTGTCACTTCAAGCTTGCTTTCGTCAACGTCTCTCTGTGGGGCATTAAATGCGCTCAGGCTTTTTCCTCCATTGTCCCCAGTCTCAGCTACTCCCATCATTTCTTGGTCCATGGCCGTAGCATGAACCGAGCCCACCATGGACTCGGGTTCTTGCTCGAAACCCTAATCCCTTCCCTATATATTGCCCCCTCTAGGTCCTCCTGGTGTTCCTTTACACCACACCTAGTTTCTCTGTGTGTTTGAGCTCAGAACCATCTCAAACCTTCAATCCACCATTGTTGACCCGAGAGCTGCAATGGCGATCTTGGTGTCCAGTGGTTCACCTTCAATCTTTCTTGTACCCTTTTGAGCTCCTCAACTTCCTTTATATTTCCCCTAACTTAATTTTGGGTTGCATTCTCAGGAATGGATCAATTTTAAGTTTGGAGGTTTTCGGCAGATTTCACCCCCTTTCTTCTCCAGCTCCGGTAAGTGGTTCTTTCTGCAATTACTTACTTGTAGAGCTTATGGGAACCTTATTGTAGCTATTTTGATCACCCATTGGTGTTCATTTTGCTCAGGTTGCCATTTTCTTCTTCATCTTCCTCGGCTCCGGTGGTCTCCATCGTGCTCAAACTTCTCCGGCCATCTTTTGAAGCTCATCTTGGCTGAGGTAGCTTCTTATTAGTCCCTAGGAGTGTGGCACTCGCTTTCCTGGACCGCAGCGGAGCTTTTGGCTATTTTGATGTTTTGCCGAAAGGGCCTCCTTCTATGTTTTTCGGCTCGCCGGCGTTCTAGACCCCCACCGCCGGCGAGGTCATCACCATTAGGTTCGCATCGCTATTGTGAGTCCATTTTGGTGTTTTGTGGGCGCCGCCGCGACCGGAGTCACCGGCGACGAGCCGCTGTTCTCGCTCGGGATTTTGCCGGGCGCAAGCTCCCGTTGTCGTCAAATATTTAGGACACATTAATTGCTAATCATCACTAATCATTGGTCATTAGTAATTAATCGCAAGTCCTAAAATAAATCTTGTGTCTCACTGCCATGTGGGCCCCGTGCACTGTGCACGTGTGTTAAAGCTTGCGTGTGTGACTCGCAGTCACTGACATGCGGCCCCACGTGTCAGCGCTCGATTACGCCGATCTTGGACGCGTCCATTTTGCGATCTGCGGCCCAGATCTGGTATGCGTTCAGACCATCCGGTTGCCTAAATCATTCTAGGTCATCCATCGCTTGATCTGCGGCTGAGATCGTGTGTGCAATCGGACCTTCCAATTAGAGGTGTGCTCAGAGCCGTTCATCTTTAGATATGCGGTCGTGGTTCGTCGAGGCAACCGCATCGTCCGGTTGCATCCTTCCTCGTGGGCCGTTGGACTTGATCCAAGATCCAACGGTGGGTTCCTTTTAGGGTCGCGCGCGTGCGCTGTTCTCGGCGTGCGTGGGCCATTGGATGTTAGATCGAGGGCTCTCGAGCGTCCACGTCATTTATTTCCGTTTAAGTGGGATTTCATTTCTGTAAGTATTTATTTATCAACTTAAAATTGTATCAAAACGTTATAAACTCATAACTAATTCATTTTAAACCCTTTTTAGATGATTCCAACTGTAATAAATTTCTATGCCTCTGTAGTTTTATATAAAAATGTAATTGAGCATGTTTCTGTCGTAGAAAATTGTGTAACTCAAATAACTTGTTTTCTGCCAATTTTGAATATCCCAAAAATAGAATTAAAACTTGTTAAATGCATATCTTTCTCTGTACAACCCCAAAATGTGCAAAATCAATTTTGTTAAATTCCTCTGTTAGTGTACTTTAATATGAAATAGGTTTTGAATATGTTTTTATTTCTGGAAAATGCATTGTGCTAGTTTTGTAACTTAGAAAAATCATAAGAAAATCATTATAACTCCAAATTTAGTAAACTCAACTTTGCTGTTATTAGGATGTCATAATATACTGCCATAAAAATTTGGACCTTAGATTATTCTAGAAATTTTCGCCATGAACAGATACAGATAATTAATTTAGAAAATTTATAGGCTGAGAGAATGAATTTTGATCATAACTTTTTCATGCTTAGTCCGAATGCAGTAATTCTTGTTTCTAAAATTGTCTAAAATCAACCTCTAGCTGCTGTGTAAATTTCTGGGGATTTGGATGTTCTTTGCTGTTGGGTTCCTTTTGGTGTTCTTCGTGCTTATCGGTTTTTATCGCCTTTTCGCGTTAGGTTCCGAAGAATTTATTGAATCTGAGAATCCTCCTCTGCAGCAAGAGCAAGACCAGCAAGGCAAGCAGTTTGATCATGTTAATCCCAGTAATTTAAGTATTTATGTTGATTACAAATTCTATGTATGCATTGCTACTTTGTGTTGATAGTTGACCTAGTAGATGCATTTCCTTAGGCAAATGATTATTCTCTACTACTATTGAGCCTAGGTTCTTCTTGTGATTTAGAGTTCGTGGATGAGCTCTTGTCACTTAGTAGTTGCGAATTAATTGCTTAGTCATGCTTAGTTTCCTAGAAATGGGCGGTTATCGACTTGTCGATAACCTTGATCTATAAAACTTATTATGATCTTTGATTTCAGCCTTGTGCCATGTCTACTTATGACAACTAAAACTGAAAACAAAACTGTTTTAGACTTGGGCACAATGGTATGATTGGTGTGATTATGGGTGTGGCGGAATGGTGCCGGGTCAACAAGGACCGAACATCTTGTTACACTAAACCAAGCATTTTAGCGTGCTAACCACATTAGAGGTATGGGACCTCTCTTGACTAAGTACTTTGGCGTGTATTGGCTCCGGGTCGTAGGGGGTCGCAGGAGGGATGGTGTTGGGGGCATTGTAGTGTCCGAAAGACTTCACCCGTGATGGGATTTGTCGTCTTTCGGCTTGCAATGTAAGCGTATGGGTTTCTATCGTCTGAGCGGCTCGTGGTCGATACACAATATTGGAAAATGTCTCGTAGGACTTAGTGTGCGGCATACCTTGGAGTATGCTTGTGGCTTAAAGGCGATGCAGGTGTGGGTACATTGGTACACCCTGCGGGGTTAAAACTATTCGAATAGCCTCGTCTAGGTTATGGACACGCTTGGCAAGGTCTTTCAAGAGTTAGACTACAACCTTTTAATTAAAACTTGATGGGTGAGTGCGAATCGGGATTAGTGCTATGTTGTGGTGACTATTGGGATAGTCACTTCGAGTGGTTACTTGTATGTATCTTTACTTGCTGTTATTTTGATAACAAAACAGATTTGTAAACTTGCTTTTAAATGTATTACATTATTGCAAATAAAGTTGGCTTTATGCAAAATGAGACATACAACCTCCACCTAAATAAACTTGCATGTAGTTTATGAATAGGTTTGCTATTCCACACGTCAGTCTTGCGAGTACCTTTGTGTACTCAGTTATCTTGCTTAAATATAATTGTTGCAGAGGAAGAAAGTGAGCTTGAAGGGCCTCACTTTTGTGAGCTGTGTTGTGGTAGCTTGCGGGGCGACTAGCTTGGCGGCCCGGTCGGTTGCCTTGTGGGTTATGTTGGCTAACCGGTCGACTTTTGTTCTAGCCATCTTATGGCACCTTTTGCTTCCGCTGTCATTTTTGTGTATTGTTCTATTTGGCCGGTCGGCTCTTTTGTATTAACTTTACTTTATGTATGTCGTTGTTGAACTTAGTGATGTATGTTGTATGGAAATGATGTATAATTTTGTGATGATGTGCATATGCTGCAATTCTGGGAAGCATATGTCCATCGAGGCTTAGAATGTTTAATTAGTAAGGCTAGAACCATTTGGAGGTTAAGCGTTACTAGTTGAATATTCCGGGTCCTCACATTAGAGACCTGTGAGGTTAC
Organism: Ampelocalamus luodianensis; assembly: GCA_036346255.1. NCBI lineage: Eukaryota > Viridiplantae > Streptophyta > Magnoliopsida > Poales > Poaceae > Ampelocalamus > Ampelocalamus luodianensis. The sequence continues at coordinate 217,606 of JAYEVH010000344.1, read as the reverse complement.
GTTCGATGAGGCTAGTCCTGGCATTAGGCCAGATATCTCAGGTCCACTTATGCAGTCCGAGACCATCTTTGTTGATGATGAGGATAATGGAGATGAGGGTTTGCTACCTGATCCAGTCCCATCTGATCCTGAGGTGCCTGCTTTGACCACTACGCCTTAAGGAGATCAGCCCTTACCTTCTAGCACTTCTGCGGCTTGTGGCTCTGTTCCTACCTCCACAACTCATGAGGTAGAGGCCACTTCTGCATCACACTCAGGACCTCCCCAACACATTCAGCGTTCTCATCCTTCTGAGAAGATCATAGGTGATCTCTTTGAGCGTGTCACACGCTCAAAGTCTAGCTTGTCTCTCTTCTGTCTACATTCTGCCTATGTCGCCACTTTCGAGCCCAAGGATGTTTTCCATGCACTGTCTGATGAGTCTTGGGTAAATGCCATGTACGAGGAGTTAGAGAATTTTGAGAGAAACAAGATCTGGTCGCTTGTTGAGCCCCCTAGTGGTCATAATGTCATAGGGACCAAGTGGTATTTAAGAACAAGCAGAGTGAGGATGGGGTAGTCATTCGGAACAAGGCTAGACTGGTAGCTCAAGGCTTTTCCCAGGTTGAGGGTTTAGATTTTGAAGAGACTTTTGCCCTTGTAGCTAGACTAGAGGCCATTAGGATTTTGCTTGCTTTCGCGGTGTCTAAGGGCTTCAAGCTGTACCAAATGGATGTCAAGAGTGTCTTTCTCAATGGGTATATTGAGGAAGAGGTTTATGTTAGACAGCCTCCAGGTTTCGAGAACCCCAAATACCCAAACCATGTATTCAAGCTTTCCAAAGCCTTGTATGGACTTAAGCAAGTCCCTAGAGCTTGGTATGAGAGGCTTAAGTCCTATCTTTGAGTCATAAGTTTGAGATGGGTAAGGTAGATAAGACCTTGTTCATTCGTAGGCATGACAATGATCTTCTGCTCGTCCAGATTTATGTTGATGACATTATTTTTTGTGGCTCCTCTCATGCTCTTGTTTCCCAGTTTTCTGATGTCATGAGCACAGAGTTTAAGATGAGCATGATGGGTGAGTTGAGCTTCTTCCTCGGCTTCCAGATCAAGCAGAATCGGGAGGGTACTTTCTTGCATCAGGGCAAGTACACACGAGACCTCCTGAGACGCTTTGACATGTCTGATGGCAAGCCGGTGTCGACTCCGATGGCGACCACAACCACACTTGATCCTGATGAGGGGAGCGATCCCATAGATCAAAAGGAGTACTGCAGTATGATTGGCTCCCTCCTGTACCTCACGGCTTCGAGGCCGGATATACATTTCGCTATGTGTTTGTGCGCTCGATTTCAGGCCTCTCCTCGCACCTCTCACCGTCAGGCGGTGAAGCGCATTTTCAGGTACCTTCAAGCTACTCTAGACTATGGTATTTGGTACTCTTCTGCTTCCTGTCTTTCCCTTAGAGCCTTCTTCGACGCAGACTTTGCTGGCTGTAGGATAGATAGGAAGAGCACTTCTGGCACTTGCCAAATCATTGGCACTTCTCTTGTTTCATGGTCTTCTAGGAAGCAGTCAGGTGTTGCACAGTCCACCGCAGAGGCTGGGTATGTTGCAGCCGCTAGTTGCTGTAGTCAGGTGCTTTGGATGGTTTCGACCTTGCGGGACTTTGGGTTAGCCTTAGATAGTGTTCTACTTTTCTGTGACAATACTTCTGTCATTAGCATTTCCAAGAACCCAGTGCAGCACTCTAGGACCAAGCACATAGATATTCGGTATCATTTTCTTAGAGACCATGTGGAGAAGGGTAACATAGTGATCCAGTTTGTTGAGAGTGACCATCAGATAGCTGATAGTTTCACCAAGCCTTTAGATAGCTCGAGGTTCACGGCTTTGCGGGGAGAGCTTGGGGTTGTGTGTCCTTATGGCTTACTTTAAGGGGGAGCTTACTAGATAGTTTAGACTTCTTCGTCTCATCTTGTGACTTTAGGATGCTGCTTATTAGTTGCTCTCTTCTCACTAGGTTGAGTTCACTCACTTCTTATAGGTCTAGCAGGTGTTGGGCCCCCTGGGTAGACAAGGAACGTGTTTACTCCCTTGTGTTTAGATGATAAGCTAGTCCTAGAGTCATATGGGGTGGATGAGAGCGAGTCTGAGCCATAGTAATTCCACTATCCTGTCTATGCTTTTTGTTTGCCCCTTTTCTTCTTCGTTTTCGAGCTTCTTCTCTCTTACTTTTAGCTTTGGTTCAGGGGGAGTTCATTCGAGTTTTTCTTGCACTCAATTTTGACATAACTCAACCTAAACCAAAATGTCTCTGCAATTGATTCACTTGTTGAGGGGGAGCTTGGATCTTTATTTCGTTTATCATGCATATCATGTAGGCATATGTGATATATACTCGTTTAGATGATAAGGAGCTTTGTCTATTATTCACTTTGAAATCTTGCTTCATATCATTCACACCTTGCTATCATAATGAAATACTTTGCTAACTTGTTCATGCCTAGACATGTGCCATTTAGCTTATCAATGCTTGCTGAAATTTAATTGTCAACATGAGTTTTATTGAAAACTTGATGAAACTTGTAGCTTTCATATGCTTTTTTTTTACTTTTAATACTTATGCCATGTCTTTAGATAATCTGAATTTCTATTAGAGTCTCTAGAGCAACTTGGGCTTACGCTATTTTGAATCATGTTTTAACCTTGTGTAAATTTGCTCATAGAAAAAGATGTGAGATCAACCTCACCAAAAAAATGATGAAAAATGAATATTGAAAAGATGTGAGGCCAACCTCACAAAAAAAATGAAAAATGAATATTGAAAAGATGTGAGGCCAACCTCACCAAAAAAAATAAAAAATGTTGAAAATTACAAAAGATGTGGTTCAATCCCACCTTGCAAAAGATGTGGTTCAATCCCACCTTGCAAACAAAAATATGAAATAAAATGAGCGTTAGGTTCTTTCATGAACTTGTAGCACGCCCAAAATGTTGACTAGGTTGAACTCTAGGTTTTTCTTTGCATCTTGGACATGGCTATGTATTTTAGTTGAAATATGTTAAGAACTTGGTACTTGTGTAATCATGCAAAACTTGGCCTTAAGTTGTGCAAATTGCTTATCTTGCTAGCTAGTCTTTACTTTATGCTATATATTTGGTCATGAACTAGTTTAGCAAGTTCTAAATTGAGGTGGCTTGGTGTAATACTTTGAGCTTCATATTCATGTTGAATAATATACAAAGCTCTTTAGGTTTGCATTCCCATGCATTTCATGCATCCATGCTCTCTTTTGCACTCATTGGCATTAACTAGTCTCTTGATGACTAAATTGACAAAGGGGGAGAGAAATATAAGCAAAATGAATGCTAATTAGGCTAAAAATGAAAAATTAAAAAAAATGACTTAATGCTAATCTCAACCATAATTGAGCTTAAATATGCATCAAAATGATTTTCAAATGAAGTTTAGGTCATTTGCTTATCATCTTCTTCATTTGATCTTTTTTGAGCTTAATGTCTTTGGAGCTTTTGAGCAAAGTTTTTTTTTCTAGTGTTGAGCTCCCTTCTATTTTGGCAACTTGGTCATGATCTTCTTCCTTCATTTCTGGACCAAGTTAGTCTCTTCGCAAACTTATTTTCTTTTAAAACCTTCCATTTGCATTTTGATGTGGTTTGTCAACATATTCATCAAGGGGGAGATTGAGAGACCATGTGGAGGCCCTCTCCATGTTGTGATGAATATTTGACAGCATTTGGGACTTATTGATGAAGGTTCGATATTTGTTAAAGTTTGCGAAGTCAAGTTTTGAGTTTCACCTAGGTTGCATGGGATGTTATGATGCATGTTTTCACTAATGAAGGTCAAGTGCGCGGCGCTTGTGCCAATGAAACGATTTCTTCGTCATTGTTGACTGCAGGTTGACTTGATGGCTTGGATGATCATCGACGCGGGATAGGGAGCAAACTTGGAGAGCTTGGCGTCCAGAACGATCATGATGGTCGAGGAGATAATTGGGGATCAAGTCCGGTCGTGAAGATGGAGTGCTCCTACTATCTTAGCAGTGGCGGTGGCTAGGGGTGGAAACGGATCGAATAGTCTCGAATACGAATACGAATCCATATTTAAAAAATGAATACGAATACGAATTCGAACATTCTCGAATACGAATACGAATCGAATGTTGTAACGAATTCGAATCGAATATATACTCAATTCGGTCAAATACGAATATCCTACAACTTTTGCGACAAATCTCGGTAGAACACCCAACAGCCACAGATTCGTCACCAAATCAAGACGCCGTCGAAACAAAAAAGCTCCAGGGAAAAAAAACAAATAGTATTCGTATCTAGGAAACAACGGATAGTATTCGTATCCGGGAAAAACGGATAGTATTTGTATTTGTATCCGGGAAAATGGATAGTATTTGTTTTTTCCGGATACTATCCGTTTTTTCCCTGTATACGAATAACACCGAATACGGATACCATCCATTTTTCCCGGATACGAAAAACACCGAATACGGATACAGATACTATCCATTTTTCCCCAGATAGTACTCGTTTTTCATTCGAATGCGGATTTTACTTACCACATTTGCGTTTTCTCGGATACGAATATCGGAAAAAACGGATTATCCTTTACCAATTCCCACCCCTAGCGGTGGTAGTATGGGGCTCAGGTGGTGGCGGAGGTGGAGCTTAGGGGCTAGGTGGTGGCGACGTGGAGCTTGGGTGCGAGGAGGAGGTGGCCTCGGTGTGTAGCTTGGGGTTGCGGGGCAGCGACGGCAAGAAGCTTAGCTATAGCGGCAGTTGTGTTTTGAGGAGGAGATGTGAGGGGTTTTTTTGCAAATTTACCATACACTCATATTCATATGGCCGACGTGGCACTGCCATGTGTGCAATGGATGCTAGTGTGTGCATTCGTGACCGCCTAATAAACTACTTAATACACTTTACTAACCCAAATATGCATTTTTAAAGTATCATGACCCAGGTGAACCAACGCTACAAGTTCAATGACCCGTAGTGTACAGTGTAATTTACTCAAAATCTAAACAAGAACCCTATCAAGTGCAGAAGTAGAAGAATGCAAGCATAGGATCGGAGGAATTGCATGTACATCGGGAGATGATGATGAAACAAATGGATGGGAAATAACCCCTCCATCTGCGGCTATGCTGCTCTACTGGTGTCCCCTCAGCCAGCCCACCCCCTACTTCTATATCTCCAGAGAGCCCACCGCCGATTGCATCAGAACTTCTGATTTGATGAAATGAACGCCATCAATTCGAGAACAACCCCAACCCCCGCCTCGGTCCTGACTTTCAACATTAAGAGAAATTAAACATTCTAACTCAAAACCACTCGGACTCTCCACACAAAAGGTTCAACCTTCAACTCAAGAATCCCTTCTTTTAACCCAGAATATCCCCAAAAGTTTCAATTGGATATCCCCCAAACATTCAACTACAAAATCGCCGAAACTAGGCAACCGAGGCGATAGGGATCCGGTGAGGTGGTGGCAATGGGCAATGGGGATCCCGGTTAGAGCTTGGGGAGTGCAAAGGAGGGAGATGCCGTGCAGGAGACGAAGGCGGAGACGAAGAGGCAGCAGCACACGGTGGCGCAGGGTCGGCAGCAGGAGGGGAGTGGGCTTGGCGGTGGGCTTGCAATAGCATGGGCGGCAACGGCTTGGGCGGCGGTGGTGGCGCCGGCATAGGCTCGAGCGGCGATGGCGCAAGCTTGGGTTGTGGCGGCGGAAGCTCCAGCAGCAGCGACACAGGCTCGAGCGGTGGTGGCGTAGGCTCAAGGTAGCGATTTGCCTCGATCTTGCGCGAACGGAATGAAAAAAGAGGTTTGGGTAGATGTTAATTTTCATGTGAAATTCCTTTGAAACAGAGGGCTATGAACAGTGTTCCTATGGAATTTGATCAATGCAATCCTGTGAATCAAATGAGTGAACCGTCCCTGTTCCTAAGGAATCTAGAATCCTACACGCCCTTTGAAAATCCATAGAGGAGCCCGGCCTCTCTATAACTGAAAATGAAGAGCACGAAGAACACGCTAGCACAAAAAACTGAAACAGAAGAAACATGACAGATCCATAGAGGAGCCCGGCCTCTCCATAAGAGAAGATGTACAGAGGAATCATCCCTCCCCAAGAGGCCAAAAAATGAAGAACGCTAGCACAATAACAGAAACACAACAAACGCGACAGATCCATAAAGGATACTGGCCTCTCCATAAGAGGACAAAAAAACACATCGACAAGACCACAGTAGAACCAAAGACAGAGGAAAAAAGCAGAACTAATCGAACAAGCCTATATGAAGAAAAAAACACCCTCCCAATAAGGACTATGAATAAAACGCAACAAGATCAAACAAAGACCACAACAGGAATAGGAAAAAACGAAGGAAGAGAACGGTCAAAGAAAAGCGCCGACACCGAAAGGAAAGAGTAAGATAAACGACAAAATCAAGAATGAAAAGAAAGAGCCGAAACGAATGACGATGAATTGGGGGGTATTACAGCACAAGAACACAAATAGAGAAAACGCCAATCTAGACGAACAAGGCTAAATGCACAAAGAAATTTGGTCTCTCCATAAAAAAGAGTAATGAAGCAGGAGCAAAGGAAACAAAGAAAGACAAAAAGAAACAAAGAACACCATAGGAGACAAAAAAAACCCAAGGGAAAAAACGGGCAGAAAGAGCTTCAACAACCAAAAGTGAAGGTCGGAGCGAGTGACGAAAACAAGGGAACGGGAGAGACGAAACAGGAGCTACGCAGTGGGGAAAAAGAGGAAGCAAACGCGAGGAGAAAGCAAGCAATAGGCACGGGAAACGAGACGCCACAGCACGTGGCACACGGAGCCGGTCAGAGCACATGGGAGCAGAACGACACACCGAACGAGGCGCATGCGAACGCAACGGCGAATGCTATCGAACAGCACAGACAGCCAAGGGCATATCGAACGACAAATAAAAGGAGTCAGACGTTCTACGAACACAACACCAAGGAAAATCGGAGGGCGCAGACAAAAGACGAACAAATCGAACGGCGCAAAAGGATCGAGTCGACGTGAACAACCTCCCCAACCCCCCCCCCCCCCCACCCCGACGACCTTCTTTTACCTGGTAAGATTACCACTGTTTATTATTAAAAAAATAATGTATTTGGCTACAAGATTTCATTATAATTTAAAATGTTAAGTAACTTAAAAAAAACCCTAAAAATATGTTAGAACTTTTGATTAAATGGAGAAATATGAAAATAAAAAGGAAGTAATTTGATAGGAATACAAGTGCAAAACAGAGGTTGGAAAACAATTGTATGGACTACCTTTCGGATGGAACGTGTGACAAAACATAAAATTTATGCTAGGAAATTATATGAAAAAAATAATTAAATATCCCGCGGTGCCTCAATCCTACGCGAACAACCAAAAACATTAGGTTGTTTGTACAAAAATATAGGAAACCTATATTAATCACAAAATGTTGATGGTCTCATTATTATATCATTCAATCATTTCCTCTTGGTATATTTTGGCTCCAAACATGTTTAAACATTGCAACATGCTAAATAATCCAATCAAACAATCCTAAAAATATATAAGAGATATTATGAAAAACTAAATTGTATCCTTTGATAGTAAAATATTTAAAATTTGCACGAACATAGCAGTTCTCCAAAAATCAAAGAATAAAATAGGCCCATGATAGCAGATGAGCGAAACTATATTTTCCTAGCCCATTGGGCCGATCGGATTGTCTCCATAGAAAATTTGCTCGTTACATATGTCAAAAAGAGATGGAAAATAACAAGAAAACATAGAGGAGCATGCCAAAAACTATCTGTGAAGGGAAAAAAACATCTCGTCGAAGCACGAGGCATGGAGGACAAAAGGAGACAAGATAGGTACCTTCTGAAGTAAAGATTTCTTGTTCTAACATGAACTCCACGATATCTACCTATTGTTTGATCTAGAATACGCATGAATTGACATTGTACCTCGAGTATGAATTTCATCAATTTGCATGAATAGCAGCCAACAAAATTTGTTGCAACGTATTCGATCCGAAGTGTGAACACCAAAGAATTCAAGAAGCTCATAGTGTGATCCGTAGTTTGTTGCAATCAGGGCCGTTCCTGATGGAGGGCCGGCCACCGCCCAGGGTCCACTAGAGTCAAGGGCCCCCGATCTTGATACATCATACTATATATATGTATATGTATAATTGTATATCCTCTATATATGCTCTATTGCTTTGCATGGCTGCATAACTACTAACTAGATTGATGCATTGAGCTAGGTAGGAGCCCAGGACATGGGCTTAAATCATTTAATTGGCAACTAAGGCCCACCCAAATAGTCAACTACCGAAGTACCAATAGGCAACTTCCAGTCTCCCATCCTATCGCTGATTGCTCCATACCTGGTGCCTCACCCTTCTACAACGAAACCAACGCCGCCGCCTCCCTCACGCCCTCACGAGTCACACCTCACGGTCTCCCTTTTGAAGCTAATTACTTTTTAGACACGGTGGATGTGGCCATTGCTTCAATAAAAAATACATTTGAGGAACTTAAAGTGTTTAAAGTATTTTTGGGTTTTTACTTATCTCAAAAAAACATGAAGTCATTGGATGATATCGAGCTAAGAAAATGTTGCACTAAATTTGCAGAATTTTTTTTCTCAAAATGATTCATCTGATGTTGAATTAGCTGATCTTTTGTCTGAATTAAGAGTGTTGCAAATGACTTTGCCAGATGTGACAATGTCTTGACTTTGCCAGATGTGACAATGTCTGCTATTGAGATTTTTGAGTTTATTAGAGATGTAGATTGTTATCCAAATATTTTAATTGCTTATCAAATCTTATTTACTGTACGTGTGACTATAGCATCAGCTGAAGGAAGCTTTTCAAAGTTGAAGTTATTGAAAAATTATTTGAGGTCATTAATATCACAATAAAGGTTGAATGGTCTGGCCACTTTATGCATTGAAAAGGATACGTATGATCACATTGACGTGGATACTATTATAAATAACTTTCATCAAGAAATGTTAGAAGAAATTGCATTTTATGAGTAGTTTGTATCTTTTTGATGTATTAAATAGCTTTGCAGTCGATATAAAAAGTAACATTATATGTTGATATTAAAATAAAGGGTCTCTCATTTTATCTCGCCCCAGGGCCTCCAAAATACCAGGAACGGCCCTGGTTGCAATGAACCGCAAGGAAGTCGAGGAATTACCGGTGGCTATCGGCCACCCAGTTAGGCCCTAAAACTGGTTGAATATTTTTTGAAAATTTAAGAAGAAATTGCACCTGTATCATATTGACATTTGGCCTAGTGGTGAGAAGCAACCTTTCAATGTAGTAGGTCGCCAGTTCCAACTTTGGAAATGCAAGTTTTTTGCTTTTACAATTCCTATAAAAAAATCAACTTTCAATTCAAAAATTTCGGATGACCTAATAAATAAACCATGTTGATACCTCAAATACCTCGCAGTGTCGCTGGCTTGGTTCCGCCGATCGTTGCAAAATACCTCAAATACCCCCAAGAAAATGACATGTGTGGTCGTTGCAAAAAAGAAAAGAAAAGAAAACTAAACAAAAAACACGTGTACACAAGAGCAGGAATTCGCAGTGACGCTGGCTTGGTTCCTCCTGTTGCAGCAGCAGAGGAGAGATCCGACAAGTCGTGTTCTTCTCTGCCACCACAGCAGTGCTTCAGCGGGTTACCGGCAATCTTCAAAAGATCCAGGGGTGAAACGGAAACCTCCAGCTGGTAGTGTTTTTGAGTGATCAAAGTCCTCAAAATACCAAGCTGCGGAAACATGCAAAACATGAACGTGGGACCAGCCAGCCTTGCGGCTTGTAAAAACATAATTATCTGCTAAAAATGTAGAAACAATACGAGATATATACAGTGCATCACGGATATCCGGATTCTGCAGATATATACCGGACTATGTACAGAAGCTTGAGCGACCCAAAGCTTTAGCTCCTTGAGGCAAGTGAGGCCGATTCCGTCGCGATCTGCAGATTAGGACAGCTTAATCGGAGCTTCCTGAGTGAAGGCAGGCCTTGAGGATCAAGACGGATGCATTCCGTGGATCGACATATAATTGTTACGCACTCCAATGACGGGTGGTAATTCAACAGCCTGTGCAGCGTCTCATCTTGTGGCAGTCCATGCATGAGATTCAAGGTGGTGAGTGAGGGGAGGGAACCGACTGCACTCAGGTTTGGACAACCCGCAAGCTCCAGCTTCAAAAGTGACGGTAGGGTAGCAAGTTCATTGAGACCTCCAGAGAACTTAATGCGTAGTTCACGAAGGGTGGGCCACGCAGGAACCGTTGAAAGATTTTCACAGAAAGATAGGATCAATGTAACCAAGGAAGGTAAGGGAGCCCACGGAAGAGATCGCAGTTTAACAGCTAGGGAGATCACCAGAGTATGCAAGCATGGGAAATCACCATCATCCACTCCAGACCACTCTGACCACACTGGCATCTCTTTAAATTCCAAACGTGTCAATGATCGGAAGCCTTTCATACCTGGAACGTGGCTGCAAAACTCCCGGCCAATGCGTTGCACAGAACACATTTTCTGAAATTCGAGGGACTTGAGGGAAGGCAACACACCAAACGTTGGAACGTGTTGAGACTTACTCATCCATAACACTATTTTGGTCAAGTTGTAAAAGGAAGCATTACCCAACCAATTCGGGTATTTCTGAGACTCGTAGTTCCATATAGTCAGTTCTCTTAGGCCGTCATGTGGTCGCAAGCTATCAAGTAATTGCTCATGAGTTACTGTAACAGGTTCAGTTTGCACACTGTGTGGACAAGATACTGGGCGGTATCCACTATAACCAAAGTCCAGTTCTAGTGAATGGAGGTGCTTCTTACTCAGTAGCTGAGCTTCATTTGCATCCTCGATAAGACATAGACTGCCCCATCCTTCTATACACAGTTTCCTAATCTTGTTCAAGTTCCTCAGCTCTCTTATGTTACAATTGCAATCACATCTGCCTATATGTATTGGAGCCAATCTATGCAGGTTAATTAGGCGCCTAATTCCACTTGCTGTAGGCTCTCCCCAAACATTATAAAATTCCAAATGGTGTAGTAGTTTCAGGCTACCCATGTTGTCCAGTAATGCCTTTAAGAGGTTGCTACATCCTAAGCTAAGGGCCCGCAACTTCTTACAGTGCAAAAATAATGCTTCTGGATTTTGAATAATATTGACATTTCGTTCCGCCAGCACTATGATGGCCCTGACAGAACGCGGGGCATTTGAAATTTCAACAAATGTATGAGCTTCAGGTATGGACACATACCGAGCATTCCGTGGAATTTCAATTGGTGTGTCTCCTTCAAGTCTAAAGAACTCTTCCCCAGCAAGAAAGCATGCAAGATCATGAATAAGGTCATGCATGGTGTGGTTGCTAAAATACACTTGAAGAAATGACCGCTGAACTAAATCATTGTAGTATAGCCATCCAATTTCGTCCTCGTTGTTACTTCCATCACATTGTAGTAAATCAAGAATTTTCCACAAATGAAGCACCTTATGCTTAAAAAGTAAATGGTCTTTTGGAAATAGAGAAAGGGCAACAAAACATCTTTTCAGGTGTCTAGGCATGTGCTTGTAGCTCAACATTAAGGCCGGTAAAACCTCATTTTGTGATTGCTGCAAGTTCCATAGCTGACTTTCTAAGACATACCTCCATCTCATTTCATCAGTTTCATAGCGCAACATGCTTGCTAATGTCTTGATTGCCAACGGCAAGCCCCCACACTTTTTCACAATACTCCTGCCAATCTCTACCAGGTTTATTGGGGTGTCATTTTCTTGGTGAACAGCAAAAGCAACTTGTTTGAACAACGACCAGCTCTCAGCAGAACTTAGAATATTTATGCGGTAGAAGGGCATTGTTCGCACCAGATTTGCGACTACATCACTACGAGTTGTTACTATGACCTTACAAACTCTTGTTTTTGACAGCGGTGTACACAGCCTCTCCCAGCTGTCTCCTCGTTCATTCCATACATCGTCCAACACAAGTAAAACCTTCTGCTCCTTAATTTCATGTAACAGTGTCCTCTGAAGATTAGCCAGCTCCTTAATTTCATGTAACAGTTTCCTCGGATTATCCAGTTCTGTAACATCACACTTGTCCTTCATTAGTGACATAATGATCTTCCTCGTTATGTTACTAACATCAAATTGCTCTGACACACAGGCCCAAGCAAGCTTGTCAAATGACTGTCTCACCCTCGGGTCATTATACACAAGTTGTGCTAGTGTTGTTTTCCCCAATCCTCCCATGCCAACTATAGCCTGGACAGAAATTCGATTTCCAATACGCTCGTCTTCTCTGGACAATAATTTTTCCACAATGCTGTCCTTGTCATGCTCTCTTCCAAGAATGCTCCTCTCGCATACATCAGAGCCAACCTCCCTTAAACTACTAATGTCAGGAGCAAACCGTCTCTCTCCATCGTTCTCTGATAAAGAGAGATTTCCATAGTCTTTAATGATCTCATCATATCTCTTTATAATTTTCATTGCTCGTACCACCAACTCATTTGGGCCACTCATTGTCTGCAGGTATCAATAGCACTGGTCCCATTTAAACACCGACACAAGAAAAATGGTAAGTCAGTATGCCTCCATTTTCCATGTTTCTTGTGGTAATAAATGCAATCAGCATATGCGCACTAATATTGTATTCAAGATCCATAGAATTTAAAAGAACGAAATTGTTATATACCAGTGCATATATATGTCTAGTTAGTAGCTCTTTTTGTCTATTACCTATATATCACGTACTAATGACCTGTTTGTTTGGAGGGATTTGGTGAGAGGGAATGGTGAATGGAAAGGAGTGGATGTAGCAATTTCAATGGAATGAGGATTAGAAACAAGTTTGTATTAGGATTTCAGTGGGACGAAGATTAGGAATTTGAGGGCCCAACTTCCACCATTTCAAACCAATGGAGGGGATAAGAGTTGGAAATGAATTATTGTTTTGAGAGAAAGTCAATAGATCTCAGCCATGGTTTAAAAAACTGGCAGTTACTGCCCGTTACCAGTTTTCACGGTGGTATCGGTAGTAGCTTTAGTGCTACCGGTTACCATATGTTGTTTTGGGGTAATTTTGATTTATTTCAGTTGAATTTGTTATTATAAGTTGTTTTGAGTTAGATGTCGTATACATTTTGAAACAATTTTTGAGAAAAATCAATTTCAAAATAAAATTGCTCAATAACCGTCCGGTTACTGAAAACTGGCGGGCTCTAGGAAAAAACCAGAAATCATTTTTTGTAGCACTGATCTTCTAAGCTCTTCATAACAACTTATGTAGGGTTAGGGTCTCTTCCTCAAGCTTATCAATTCTATTCCGGTACCGGCCTGAATGGCCGGAACATACCATACCGTCAACCAAAACAGCACACAGCAGACTCAATCCCATACCAGTCTCAATACCGGTAATTCTGGTCCATTCCAGTAATTCTGGTACCAGGCATAATTGAAGTGACCCCTCCTTTGAATCAGGCTAAAAGGCCCAGCCCAATACTACTTTGATAAGTGAAATTATGATAGACTATGGTAAAATGTACGAAGTTATGAACTCGTGTTATATTATTTACTGCGTACGACCTTTGTGTTTACAAACTCATTGAACTATGTGTCATTTTTATTCAATGGTTATGTATTTGAAGTGAGATTCCACTACTACAGAACAGACTTTTGGTCCCGGGCCTAAAGGGCCTCTAGTCCCGGTTATAGAGCCGGGACTAGGAAATCGGGACTAAATGTCTCACCTTTAGTCCCGGTCCCAAGCCCGGGACTAAAGTCGATTTTAGTCGGTTGGTAATACCAACCGGGACTAAAATCCGCTTGATCCCAGGCCACGGGGCTGGCCTTTTAATCCGGTTGGTATTACCAACCGGGACTAAAGGTGTTTTTTTTCTTTTTGTTTCCATTTCAATTCATTATTGATTTTGGTTTTACAATTACATTAGGTTTTCAAATCGTATTCTTATTTGCTAATATATGTATCTGCACACATATAATTTAGTTTGGAACATTATTACACACAAATAAAGTATGAAACTATATATATTATGGAGCTATATATATGTATAATATATATATATGCACAAAAATTTACAAAATTATTCATGCATCCTTGGTATTTACAACACAAATGTTGTCCTCCACTTAAATGTCATACAAATGTTCGTCTGGTTTGGCTTCAATGGTTCATCAGGTTAAAGTAGAACTCGGTGTGGGCTTGAGGACATGCTCATTAAGAAATCTGCGATTGTCTCTTGAATTCCTTTGAGGCGGTCCATATCCAACACCTGCTCCTTCAACCATATCTCCTTCAATTTGCATTAAGCGAAAGAAGTATTAATATACATAAGATTTATTTAATAGCAACAAATAAATAAAATGGATTTATTATATATACTTATTACGTTACTTTCTGCATCTGTAGATGGGTTCTTTTGCATACACCATGAGGAACTCGCATAAGCGTAGTATCCACACAAATTGTTGCAGTGGTCGCCGTAGAACCCATCATGCGATATAAAAGATTACTCTCGTCATCCCGCGCGTGGTGAAGCATGATAAGGTAAAGGCGCGGGAGCTAGTACAACTTACATCCGATCGGTGTGGATCGTGAAGTGGCGCTTTCGGATCCGGACGGTGTAGTTGAACGAACCAAGCCCAAACCACGCCCAATAATTGGATCGTTAATTAACTATTGCGAGTTAAAGAGCAGAATAAATATTTAAAGATCGAAGTTACCTGGATAATGTCTATCATATCTTGGTAATGTTCTGCGGTTTTCTCAACGAGTCATAGATTAGCAAATGACCGTCGGAGAGATCGAAGACAATCGTATCGATGAAAATTGCATTTGTTTATAGAGTCAACATATATATCTTTATGTTGGATTGAGTAAGTAAAGTAAAATGTGCACACGATAACAACACTCACCCAAAGTTGTAGGGAATAGTATAAATCTTTTGTTCTTTTGGTTGATCAAGAACCTCCAAAATTCCTCTCCATTTGAGGTCTCCATTGATCGTGGGGAGTGTTTGGGTCCTTGAATACGATATATGGATCAACGAAACCAATGTTCTTGTCATTTCTACGTGTGAGGTCTCTCATCATGTCTCTGCATATGTATAGACATGCTAGCTAGTGTGAGGATAATTACTTATACATATACATATGCTAGAGTGAGATTATTAAAAGAAAGAATCACGTACAGACAAAAGCAGCTGATGAGAGATTTGTCTAGAGCGTCCATGTGGCATAGCTGGTGTAACTCATTAAACTGAACCATTATAATGTCATCGCCACGGAAGTAATGATGGTTTATAATTTTGACGCAAATAAAGTCATCCGCTTTTTCTGCGACATGCCGCCATGTACCACTTGTTTAACAAGTACATTTGCGTCTGAAGTTCCATGAGCTTCTCGGGGTTGTATAGACTCTTGCCATATACATATTCCTTCTTCCAATGATCAACTTCCGAGCACTTTCGATGTGTGCTCTGCGAGCATTTGGGAAATGCTTAGACCGATTTCGCGAAAAATTCATCAAGTTGATCCAAATGCACGTTTCGGATATCTGTTCTAGCACGTTCGTGTTTGAACCATATTCATTCCCAATAACTAGTGGGGCAGCGATTGCTGTGATTGTTCCCGGAGTGCAACACCCTTCCGTGCTCTCTTCTCTTTCTTCTTCGCCTCCTCAATTGACTTGGTGAGAGTGCGGTCATAGTCCGATAGTGGCGAATCCTTACGAGCATGACGTAACTTTTCTCGTGGCGCCCACCCTTTGCCTTAGAACTTACGGGCGTGCGAAGAAGCACGGCTTCTCGTGGTTTCGCCGCTTCACTTTTAGCCTTGACTTTCGCGAAGAAACCGTCCACATCTGTTTTCATCAAGCATCTATTTCCTCGCGGTCTTCTCATAGGAAAGTTTCGTCGTCTTAGAAATAGCTGGTGTTCTCCACGAGGCTTTCTTCTTGGCGGCGGTGGGGCCGCGCCGTTGTGGGTGGGCCTCTTCTTTGGCGAGGGCGGCCGGTGTCGGCGTTGGAGCCCGCCGTGGAGGCGATGGGGCGGTGGCGGCGTTGGAGCCCGCCGTGGAAGCGTCACGATGGGCGGTGTCGGCGTTGGATCCGCCGTGGAGGCGATGGAGCGGCGGTGTCGGCGTTGGAGCCCGCCGTGGAGGCGATGGGGCGATGGCGGCGTTGGAGCCCGCCGTGGAGGCGATGGGGCGACGGTGTCGGCGTTGGAGCCCGCCGTGGAGGCGATGGGGCGGTGGCGGCATTGGATCCGTCGTGGAGGAGATGGGGCGGTGGGGATGCGGCCGTGTCTTCCACTTCATTGTCATCGCCGCAACACTCGTGACCGGTGGTGAATGGATAATTGGACTTAGGTTGGGGAGGTTCTGCAGTGAAAACAACGTGGTATGAGTAAACCGTTATTTAAGCCAATACATAATTAGTGAAAAATGTTTCGTTCACTTTCATCCGCACCTAGGTTAGGTTGTTGAGGAGGAGGAGGTGGCGCCAGAATAATGATATAGCGCTTGCGCCAACATATGAATGTCTTCTCCGCTTCTCCTAAAGTCTTCTCCCATCACCTCCTTCAATGTCAAGACGCACATTGCTATAACCTTTCACAACTCTATCCACCGATACGCTAGCATATCCAGAGGTATTAATGCCCCATGGCATCTTGGTGTCTTCGTAGGGTCGATCGAGATACAACACCGATAGCCACCGTGGCGGTGGCATTCCCCTCGAATGTGCAGCTCATGTCGTGAGAGGATCGGTGATGTCATCCACGGGAAGCGCGACCTGCGTCATCTTGAATCACTGGCACCTCGTGGAAGCGCAACTGCTTTTCAACTGATGAGGGGGGCTGATGTTGACTCCCGGCTCTGATGCAGTTTGCCTTTGGATGGAACTTACTGCTATCTGCACTTGCCTTTTGATTTCCTCATTCATTTTGGCTTCAAGTGCTTTTTCTCGCTGTACTGCTTCACGAGCCACTTCCCGTGACTCAAGAACCATTTCCTCCATCCTGCGCATCCGCTCTGCCTCTCGCCTTCTTTCTCTGGCGGCTTCTATAGGTGGCTTTGTCTTTAGGGAAGGCATGCTCCCACGACACCTCCCCATAGCCTCTTGTTCGCCCACCGTGTTCAGTACTCTCCAGGGCGTATGTCAGCTCATCCTTATCTCTGTTCGGCTGCCACCTGCCACTCTCAGCCAAGCCTCGAGCATAAGCAAATCTTTCTGCTGCTCTTTGGAGTTTTGCGCCATACACTATCTTTCCGGTCTCTAGGTCCAGGCTTCCCCCATGACCGAAAAACCAATACTTGGCGCGCTCGGTCGCTTGATTGATTCAGTTCGATCCTTGGTAAGAATCTCTCGTTCCATTCTTTCCCACTTAGGAATGGCACTCCAGAGCCACCGATCCCAAGTGATGGTGGTATTGCTTTGTCGGGCATTCTGTTGGTTCCTTCTCACCGTGCCTCACCCTCTTCCGATGTCTTGAACTGCACAAACTCATCCCAAACGGCCTCAACAGACGTGAGGCCTTAGTGTTGAAATCGCGTCGAGTTCTTCTTGATAAATGTGTTGTACAATTTCTTCTTCCAACACCGGAATTGTGTGGCCATCTTCTTCATAGCCCAGCTCCTAACTCTCTCCTTCAAAGCTTCATCTTACGACGAGCGAAATGTTGAAGGACATCTTGCCAAACTAGTGCCTTGTCACGATCGAGAGACAAAACTAATATGAGAGCCTCTTTCTTTTGCTTCCATTCACGAGCATTGATCGGGATCTGTCCTTACAAGGCACCCACGATGGTGACAAATTTCGTGCATGTGGTCCAAGTACTTTGCTGTATCCTCCTCGAATTCGAGAGAATGAACCGACCCTCCAACGGCTTCTTCGGGCCTCGTACATTTCTACTCTTCCCCGTTGTTGTCGTCGATCCAGAGGGCTACGAATGTAGAAACACAAAGATTGTAGATACATAAGAGATTGTAGATACATAAGAGATTGTAGATACATAAGAGATTGTAGATAGACCTCATCTTCATAATCGGCAAAAATCGACTCCGTCATCTACTTCTTGATTGTTGTCATCACCTTCGACTTGGGCACCTTGTAAGGCGCCATTGTTGATAATATCCATGATGGCATCGTCCATGTTGTCATTCGGCCGCCATTTCGCAAATATATCGGCGTAATATAAAACTTATCATTCAGTAATATAAAATTGTTCTTCTGAAAGGGAAGCACATATCCACACGCTGCAGTAAATGTGATTTCAGTGTTTTGCGACAGGTGTATACGTCGGGTTTAGGGAACCCACCTTGAGTTCAAAGAACGGCCTCACGGCGAAATAAGGCGGCGTTATGGGCCTGATGGTGGGCCTCACGGCTCCCTCATGAGTGGAGGCCGGTGGCGATTTACGAGTCGCGAGAATTGGTCTACTACTCTCTGGACCCCGCGGTGATCGCTCAAGGCGCTCTTTGTTTTTGCATATTAGCCCGTAAGCTTTGGGATAATTTGAACTCTCTGAACCTTTCTTGCGCAAGGTGGACTTTTGGTGTCTAACTGAAATACTCAAGATGGTGGATCTAGAAAATTTGTGTTAGTGGTGTATTTAAAGATAGGGTAAAAGAATGATTGTTAAGTTATTATTAGTTGATCAAATGTTAGCACTGAGTAAACCATGCATTATGAGTACTCAACGTTAGTATATAATTAGTTGGCCTTTCTTTCTAATTAATTGACTACTTTACACAATTATATGTGAAAACAACTTATTTTATGGAGTGATAAAGATAACAAACACTAACATTGATAAATAAATTTTAAATATGTGCTAACATATTATTGAAATGTATAGTCATTCCATAAATTTTTATTAGTATGCCATATGGCCCATACGATAATTTGCGTGCCCTACCACCCGAGAAACATGCATGGTTTTTAGTACATACATACTTAGTAGGCTAGTTGTTTATACAACCAATTTACCTTGAGTTGGTAACACCAACCGGGACTAAAAGTCCCTCCCGCAAAAGCTCGCTACGGTCCGTTGGGCGGGGACTTTTAGTCGGTTGGTGTTACCAACCGACTAAAGATCTTTTGGTCGGGACGCAATTTGCTTTGACTCGACGTGTGGCCCCATCATTCTTAATTAATTAATTAACCTTTTTAGTTAATCAATTAACTAATCAATCGCTTAATTCATGCACACGAGCTGCCTTATTTATGATGTGAGCTCGTGTGGGTCTTGTCAAGAGCTTAGTTGATTAATTAATATCCTCTTTTAATTTGTTGGTTTAATGAGGGGCTACATGAAGCATATAATTCATGTGTGCGAGCACGCATGCATCTATTTGGCTCGTATATGACCAATGTATCATCACATAGGTCAAGCCCATCTAGTACTTCAAATATTCTTAAATATTCGGTACACCGATGTTTTTTGTCGATGGAATATTATTGACCGTTGGACTATGTGAGTTAGTCCATATGCGTCATAGCAATTTTTGCTTAAGAAAATTACTTCACAATTTTCATTGTTTTATGTTGTGACGGATTTTAGCCGTTAGTATAATTTATTTACTTGATATTATTATTTTTACATAATTATTTATTCATATTCTAAATTTGAGACAAAATCGGTGTCAACACACACACTAAGATGATGTAAGTTAATGTAACCAAAGAATGAGCTAACAAGATATAAGTGAAAACTAAATATATAGCTCATGTTGTAAAATTTATAGAAAGATGCTAGCTTGTTGCAATTGATATCTAGGGCACAAGATTGCACAAAACATCAACTAAACTCGAGAGGACAATGCTCAAGCTAGTGAATGGTGTTCGGTCACCACTTTTGTTTACTTCTATTTTTCTTTCTTTCTTGCTTGCTAGTAACCAAACCGAGAACCAAGAATCGGTGAGCTAAGACCAAGTTCAACTCTCTCGGTTTTGGAATTAAACGAAGTAAATGTGCGCCCATATGCAAACTCAAATAGCTAGTCTTGCATTATTTGGGAGAATATTGTTTGCCTTCAAACCTCGATCGGGATGCCGGCGACGAGGAGGCGCCGCGACGCTGGGAGACAACGCCGCGCGCGAGAGAGGGCGGGTCGCGCGGAGAAGACGGCGGGAGCACGCCGCCGTGACGCGCGCGAGGTCGGCAGAGCGCCGCGCACGCGCGAGGAGATGGCGAGGAGAGGGCGCGCGAGAGACGGCGAGGAGAGGCGCGCGATGGGAAGTGGAGGAAGAATGGAAGACGAAGCTGTTTCTTAAGTACCGGGGACCTTTAGTCGGGCGGTTTTACCAATCGGGACTAAAGACCTTAGTCCCGGGGTAATACGGACCGGGACTAAAGGCTGGACCTTTAGTCCCGGGTGGTTCCACGGCCCGGACTAAAGGTGAATTTTCTTGCGGGACATATTTTCAGAGAACCTTTAGTCGGGTGGTGCCACGGCCGGGACTAAAGGTGAATTTTGCGCTGAGGACATATTTTCAGAGAACCTTTAGTCGGGTGTGTTAGCAACCGGGACTAAAGGTCCCCACTATTCAATTACCGCCACAGAGAACCTTTAGTCCCGGTGTGTTAGCAACCGGGACTAAAGGTCCCACTATTCGATTCCGCCACTATTTTCCGAGAACCTTTAGTCCCGGGTGGGTTTTGTATTAAGTTTATTTGTATAAATATGCTAATTCTTGTTAAATGCATAATAAATTAAATATTAGGCATAAATTTTTAAAAAATAATAGTTTTTAAAAATAAAACTATTGGTTTTCGATAGGAAATTTGTTTTGCATCATTTTAACGTTAATCTTTTGGTTTTCCATCATTCATTGTCCAAATGCGCGACGAGAGAAATCCACCATCAAATAGGAATTTCATTGGAACTATAGGTGAGATTGGAACTACTACGCTACTAGTACTTTATTCGCGACTTTTGCGGTTTTACTCTTCTTGTCTTCTTGATTAGCCTTTGTGCTACTTTGATCATCTTGTTTTAGGCCTGTTTTAAAGTGCATAAATTACGACTAACCGTTTTAAAACCCCAAAAGCAATTTAATCCTTATGTAGCAATACCCACTAAGGAGAAATTTCCATTTTTTCCTTTGCATAGTAGTTGCACTTTACCATTTCGACATTATATGAGTTTACCCCCTTATGTTTGCAGATCATACCAAAAAATTTGCACTGCGTTTTGGAGACAAGATCCCGTGAAAGATAAAATTGAAAGCATGTAATGGAAGCATTTGCACGATTGTAGTCACGGATATCCGAATAAGTTAGTCCTCGAAGCGGGTTGGGAGGCATTTGTCGGCACTAATGATATAAGGTCAGTGTGACTTCCTCGTATTCAGATACAATGGAAACTTTCAGTTTGAGGTTTTAATCTTCGATCCAAGTTGTTTGTGTAAAGAATCATCAAATGTTCTTGAGAACATTTGCGATCATGTCCCAGAAAGCACAGAGATCTTATTGACATTTCAAACGACTTTTATAGTGACCACAAGTCGGGAAGTGAAGAGCCAACTATAAACAAAATGAAGGGCTCAAACCACAAGTCGGGAATTTCATTTGAAGGCATAAATACTTGCTAAAAAATTTCAAGTCATTTTACACGATGGAGAAGACATGCTTCACAGAGTACATGTGTCCTTTTATCGAATAGGAATTTCATTTGAAACGATAAAAACAAGAAAAATATGATAGAAACATCTGAAGTTACAATTATTACATAAAATCTCTAATACACACTATTTATTAAACATCACTATATATCAAGCGCACGGTGGTGAACTTCTTCTTGACGTATGACCCTTGGTTATGATCATGCCGTAACCATGGAGTGTCCTCGGCATTTAGCAGATGCTTGGGTCTTTGGTCACACCGAAGGCGGGATTCGATCATCCCTTTCATAATCTTCGACATGTCCGACTTGTCCTCAATTCCCACGATGTTTCTTTTCCCCAAAGAACTATGTGGCGTTTTGGCTCATTGGTTGATTTGTCGTCATTTTCCCTCTCTTGGGTTTTGTAGACATGTCTTTCACATAGAACACCGATTCACATCAGAAGAAGGACGAATGGTTCGCCTTTGTACCCAATATTGTTGAGGTCCACCGTTGTCATTCCATACTCCTTGTCGATCGTTACCCGCCTCCGGTCATCTTCACCCATTGGCACTGGAACAAAGGGACTTTAAAATTAGGTGCGTAGTCTAGTTCCCAAATCTCCTCTGCGGCCATAATATGTTTGCCTCTTTCCATTTGGGTCTGTGGCATCTACGCGACACCACTGCTTTGGTTCGTGCTCCTTTTATCTTGGGCTACGGTGTAAAATGTATTTCCATTTATCTCGCACTTTGTACGTGAGGATGTGCCACGACGGTTGCCTAACCAACAAATACGCTTGCTCATCAATATTGTCATCACTCGACATTCTTTTCGCAACCAACCGCTGAAAGTTTCCATGTGATGACGCCTAATCCAAGCTTCATTCTTCCCCGAAACGGGATCGTAGGAATTCCTTGTGTACTCGACATACGGCTCCACCACGGAGGAGTTTTGAAGAAGCTGTAGTGCGCTTTATTGAAATAATCGTCCCCGTGCATCGATATATGTTTTATTCCCTAGTGTTCCCTTTCCACTAAGTCTCCCTCGTGTCGCGATTCGGGAACACCAATCGGGTCAAGGTCGGGAATGAAGTCAACACGTAACTCAATGACCTCCTCCGTCCCCGTAGCCCTTGGCGATGCTTCCTTCTCGCCGAGCACGCTGGTGAACATATTTCTTCAGACTCCCATGAACCTCTCAAAGGGGAACATGTTGTGTAGGAACACAGACCGAGAATATTAATCTCCTTGACCGGGTGAACTAGGAGGTGTGTCATGATATTAAAGAAGGATGGAGGGAACACCAACTCAAAGTCGACAAGACATTGAACCACATCATTCTCAGAGTAGCTAGTTCCATTGGATTGATTGCCTTACGAGAAATTGCATTGAGGAATGCACATAGCTTCACGGTGGCGGACGTACATGTGGAGGTAGAATTCCTCTTAAAGCAACCGAAGCAATTGCGCATAAGCACGTGGCGATCATGGGACTTTAAGTGTAGGAATTTCTTCTCGGCATTTTTATTATACGCTTTATATTGGAGGAGAATCGGATGGGACCTTGATGTCATTTAGGCATTCAAACATGCTTTCCTTCTCTTCTTTGCTAAGAGTGAAGCTAGCGAGTCTTAAGTAATGGCGCCCATCGTCCGTCTTCTCCGGATGCAGTTGTCTCGTTCTTTCATGTGCCGCAAGTCCCGTGCGTGCTTCGAGTGAATCCTTAGACTTTCCATACACATCCATGAATCCTAGCAGTTCACACAAAGATTCTTTGTCGTGCATCACGTCGATCGCGTTGCGGACCTCTAGGACTTGCCAATAGGTAGCTCCCAAAATATGGACTTCTTCTTCCACATGGGTGCGTGTCCCTTAGCATCTTTTGGAACAGGTTCACGCCTTGTCCCTTTCAAAGACTACTTGCACATCCTTGACCATATCAAGTACATCCTCCCGCCGGGTTATGAGGCTTGGTTCGGTGGTCCGCCTTACCTTTAAAATGCTTGCCTTTCTTTCTTAGTTGGTGATTCATAGGAAGAAAACGACGATGGCCAAGGTACACGACCTTCGATATTTTTTCAAATATATACCGTCAATGTCATCAAAACGGTGTGTGCATGCATTGTATCCCTTGTTTGTCCATCTCCAAAGATTACTTAGAGCAGGCCAATCATTGATTGTTACGAACAACAATGCTCGCAGTCGAAGTGTTCTGCTTGTACTCATCCCACACACGTACACCGTTTGCTCCATAAAAGCAGGAGTTCCTCAACTAATGGCCTCGGTAGACATCGATGTCGTTGCTGGTTGCCTCGGGCCTTGGATGAGCACCGGCATCATAATGAACTTCCGCTTCATGCATAACCATGGAGGAAGGTTGTAGATACATAGAGTAATGTGCCAAGTGCTATGACTAGTGCTCGTCCCCAAAAGGATTCATACCATCCGTGCTTTAAAGCGAACCTTAGGTTTCTTGCGCCATCCGCAAACTCCGGAATTCTCTCGCTATTGCTCTCCACCGGGACCCATCGGCAGGTGTCTCAACATGTTGTCTACCTTACGGTCTTCTTTGTGCCATCGCAACAACTTTGCATGGTCCTTGTTTCAACAGACGCTTTGAGCGTGGTATTATAGGAGCATACCACATAACCTGGCGAGGATTTTCTTCTGGGGCGTTCTTACGCCCTCAACATCGCCAGGTCATCTCGCCGATCTTATATCGCGACGCTTTGCATACGGGCATTCATCCAAATTCTCGTAGTCCTTGCCATGATACGAGATGCGACCATTCGACATGCATGTATCTTCTAGATTTCTAATCCCAAAGGGCGACGACTGTTTTGCTTCGCACGTAGTGGCGTGCAATTCGTTAGGCTTCTAAGCATCTTTTTGGATCTTCGCAATTGCCCAAATGCCTTGCTCGGATACACCATTCTGCGCCTTCCATTGTAGCAACTCGGTGTTGTACCCAACTTTTTGCCCATCTTCTACGGGCGGTATAGTAATTTCTTGTGATCGCTCAGCATGCGGTCAAACTTAGCCTTCTCCTTTTCACTTTCGCAATCTCTTTGTGCATCACGAATGACATCACCAAGAGCATCATCTTCACGAGTGTGTCTTCGCGCCTCTTCTTCTTCGCCCATTGCGGATCATCGAAGTCACCGTATTGAACAATAATGTCGTCGGGTCCAATTGTTCTTCTTCACCTTCTTCCATTATAACCCCGTTTCTCCGTGCTTGGTTCAACAAATATAGTTTGGCATGAAACCCGACTTCAACAAGTGTGAGTGAAGACTCCTTGAGCTAGAATATTCCTTCAAATTCTTACACAGGCACATGGACAAAGACATGAAACCATCCCGCTTGTTTGCCTCGGCCACTCTTAAGAAATAATGCACACCATCAATGAACTCTTTGAGCGCGATCGGCATTGTACATCCAATGGCGTGTCATCGTCCGCATTATATGACATATCACATAATTAAATTTCTCATTTTGTAAACAAATGAAATTAAAAATACACCAAAATTCTCTATTTCTCTAATGAACTAATTGAGTAACATGCCATGGAACACCATCATGTGTCATGGCAAAACAATTTTCAGAATTTTGGATCATTAATTTAGCCTACAAAATTCATGGAATAATAATTAAATAAATAAGCATAAAATAGGTATAAATTCAACTTTGTCCAAATAGCCTCAAAATTTTTATATGGACTGCTCACAGTGTAACTTAGTGGAAAACAAATTTCATGATTTTTGAAATTTATTGTGGCCTACAAAAATCATGAAAGTTCCATTTATGAATTAATTGGCAATTTTTATAACATATAAAAATTATTCAAATTTCACATTTCATATTTTTCATAGATAGTATACATGTCAGAGAGCATACACAAAAACTTTCAGAATTTTTGGAGCTCTAGATTTAATTATACAAAAATCACAAATCTAGACTATTCAAAAATCGAAAATAAAAGAAAATGGACGGCAGCGGTAGATGTCAAATGGACGGCAGGGTTAGCATCAGGAGCTTACCGCGAACACGCCGGTGAATACGGTTGAGTGAATGAACGGCTCCGGCGGTGGTGACAGCAGCAGCGGCGGCGTGTCCCGGCGGCGACCACGGCGTTCCCGGCTCCTGTGACGAACGCCGAAACAGGAGTTTAAATAGAAGGGACATTTAGTCCCGGTTGGTAACACCAACCGGGACTAAAAGTCCCTCCTGCAAAAGCCTGCTACCAGAGCCGTTGGGCAGGGGACTTTTAGTCCCGGTTGGTGTTACCAACCGGGACTAAAGATATTTTTGGTCCCGGACGCAATTTTCTCCGAGACTATTGCCCATTTGGCAGTTCGACCAAAGGTCTGTTCTGTAGTAGTGTTCCAAGTAAAATTATGTGTGCACATATATTTATGAATAAATATATATTATTATACAGTACGACAGAATGGACCAGTACCGACGCATTCCATACTAAGAGGCAAACCAGAATAACCTCCGGAATGAAATTGACAACTATACTCTTCCTAGCTACAAATCACATGCTCACCATTTACTACCTTTCTTGCCAACCAACGGTTTTTAGACTAAAAAACCAAAGTCACGTGCCTAACCCAACCACAAACTTCCTCCCATAAACTCCCATTTTTCTTATCAGCTGTTGTCTAAGGGGCTGTTTGGTGCCAAGTACACTTTTGTGCTGCAGGAATCGTCCACCACAAGTTATGCGAAGTTGTTTGAAATTGGAGATAGAGAACGGTTCGAAAGCGGGCCTCCCGTATCGCTCTCCTGGGCGACACCGGGGGCGACATAATCCTAGCTCGAGCCCGCCCCTCCTCCCCGTCCCTCCTCGTTGCCGCCGCCGTCGGCGATGGCCGCGGCGGCGGCGGGACATTCTTCGTGCTTGGAGTCAGAGAGAGCCCAGGCGTCGGATCCGGGCGACGCGGCGGCAGCCCGAGCGGGGAAGAGGCGCACGGTGGTCGGGTCGAAGAAGATGAAGACGAGGCGGTCTTCTTCCTCCACTACGGTGGAGCACGGAGCTTGGGGCTGCGCAGATCCGAATCGGGGCGAGCTCGGGAGGCTCGGGCACCCGGATCCGAGTGGGGACAGCGGCGGCCCGATCCAGATCGGATTTGGACTGCGGCGGGAGCTCGGGGCAGAGGAGCTTCGGCCCGGGGCGATTCCGAGTCAGCGAGCCGAGCAGAGGACCACGGCGCGGAGACGGCAACGACAACCGGCAGCAGTGGGGGAGCACGGGCGGAGCAAGAGACTCGGGCCGGGGGCGAGCGCGGGTGGAGCAGCTGGGCATCGGCGCTCGCAAGCTAGCTCCGGAGGTGGCGGCACCTCGGTCCGGGCCGGATCCGGAGCAGGAGAGGCCGGATCCGGCGACGGAGCAGGAGAGGAGCGCGCCTTGATCCGAGCGAGGCCGAGGCCCCGGAGTGGTTGCCAGCGGCGCCGGCGAGGGTCCGGCGCGAGGCCGAGCCCCGAGCCGAGCGGCCGCTTGATCTGGAGCGAGGCCGAGCCGCTCGGAGTGGTGGCTTCAGGCGGCGCCGAGCGAGGGTCTGACGGCCTCTCCGACGGCGTCGCGAGGCTTCTCGCGCGTGGCCTGGATCCGAGCGAGGGTGGCTTGCCGCGTGGCGCACCGCCCCGCAAAGTGCATGGTCGCTTGCAGCTGGCCGTGGCGCGCGCCGCCGACGTCGCCCGGATCTAGATCTCAGGCCTTCGACCGGATCTAGATCGAAAAATATTGGTGGACTCGGGCCGCGGGCGCGCCCCGACCTCGGGCCCGCCGGCGGCGGTGCTCTCGCCAGCAGGTTAGTGGAGGTGGCTGGCCCATGGCGCTTGAGCTGTCTCGATCGTGTCTCCACCGGATCCGGTTGGTCCCTGGGCGACGGCCGACGAGAAGGTGGCTACAGCGGTGCGGCTGCGGTGCGGTTTTGGCGGGAGCTTGTCGGGGTGGTGTGGTGCTATGTTCCGGTGAAAACCTTTGATCCGCTTTAGCCGATCCGCCACGCGACGCCTTCGAGTCGTTTCTCCTTAGAGACGCTGCTTGGAGCTTCTTCTCACCCTTCCCGAAGTTCTTGTGGCATTCTCGGGTGAAAACCTCGACTGCTTTCTTGTCGGATTGGTTGACGCGACGCCCGCGCCGCTTTCCTCCTGGAGGCGTCGACTTGGAGTCTTTGACCTCCCCCTCCTCGTTGTAGCTTTGGCCGGCTGTGCGTCAATGAGTAGAGTCGACGTGGCCTTGAGCTGGCGTTCTTGCTTTAGCGTGGCGGTGTGTTCTGTCTTTCTATATTGTAGTTTTTCTCTGGGGGTCATGCTTCTGGTCGTGCTCAGAGTTTTTTCTTTTTTGCTATCTGTATTCGGTTATTATTTTTTTCTGCTTAATGAAAAGATATGTAAAGGTTTTGCACTTCCTTAAAAAAAAAGTTATGCGAAGTTTAGCTAGAATGCCTAGGCCAATGCTCTAAACAAAGTGCATAATTTTCAAAATAAAATATATAAAAAGAGTATATCAACGTAATCACATTCTGACGTTATATAAACTTTTCAATACTTGCAGAAATCAATAGAAATTGCCGGAACAAATTAGTTATAGGAGTGGATTAATTACCTCATGGCGATTCCGTTTTTTGTTACTGCTCTCAACACTTGCAGATCGCCCGAGAGCCACCAGCTTGCACAGATTCACCTCATACTCGTACTCGTCGACCACGTCCTCCGCATCGTACGCCACCTCCTTGAGCTCCTCGAGCCGCAGCTTGGCGGATTCCTCGCGGATGTTCCAGTGTTCCTCCGCGTCTTGAAGCATTGCGCGGATCCTGTGCATGGTCCTCTCCGACTCCTCAGTCCTCCAGTCCGCGTCGCCGACGAGGACGAGGAGGAAGCCGTCGGCGAGACGCCAGGCTCGCCGGGAGCAAGGATGAGAGCTTGTCGAGCGCCCATTTGACGGACATGGATGCAAACAGTCCGGCCATCTCGATCTACGTTGGTTGTGCTGTGCTCCAACGATATGCTTGCCGACGACGGGAGCTCGAAATGGAATGACTGTGATAGAAGGGAAGGAAGGGAAAGGGACAGGCAGCTTCGATCTTTGCCAAGACAATGATACGTAGGTGGCGGGCCCCACTCTCCGTCAAGCGCATCCACACTCGCACAGCAGACATGCGAATATTTCGATTTGCATGGTGGTGGGTCGGTGGGCATCTATGGTCGATCGCTTAATTAGATGTCTGTGGACCCGTATGCTCTGCTTCAGGGGATTTAATAATATGCGGTGTTTTTTTAAGGTAAATGGCCCGAAGGGACCCGAGCTCACTGGTGAATACTAAAAAAGTTTGGTGCATCTGCCCCCATGTTACAAGAACACTGAAGCGAATACATACTGAACCGAATACAGATTCTCTCAATCATAAATATTTAGTCGGATATTACGCGAAAACAGAAAAAACATATGTTGCACATATAAAGTGTTGGAAATATGCTCTAGAGACAATCATAGAGATGATTATATTTCATTATATTCATAACATTGGATAATATGTTATCTTGTTTCTAGAATAATATCGTTAATATTTATTATCAAGTATATAACTTGATTGTGAAACTCTGTATTTTTACGATTATTATTCTTAAACGTCCCCTAGTCGAAAACATATGAGAACACATATGAATAAACTAGCATATGTATTGGTTGATAACTATATTTCACAGGTTATAGATATGGAGATATCAAACCAATAATATGGACACATGTTAGAGAACATGGTGTTGGTTTGACCCACCTTGAGATACTGTTGAGATTGTTATGATTTTGTGTGTCATCAGTTGGTCTTAAGCAATGATGATGTATAATCCTTAGATCTAAGATCAACATGGTTTCCTACATGTGTAATAGCGCTCTTCGGGTTGCCAAACGTTACTCGTAACTAGGTAGTTATAAAGGTAACTTTCTGTCGGACCCGGATTTCGTAATCCAGAATCCTCTGTGATAAAGTTGCGCTATTCCCTGGATCAGTAGATAGCGCTCACAGTACACATTGCTGAATCATTTCATACATCGCGTAGACCAATTCATTCATTAATACAAGCATTAGAGTTCAAATAGACCACGCCGGTCGAGTTTACATTAGGGCCGATCGTGCCAAATGAGTTCATTACAAAATCTCGAGCACGTTAGCTAAGCAAAGGGGTAGAGCAAGTCTCTCCACAGCAGCGATCGGGTACTAGGTGTACGACCGATATTAGCCAAGGGTTTGGATAATATAGGAGGTACACAAGTACCAACGGAGCCAACCGTGATCGAGGCGAGACCTAGACTACAAGAACTATACTACTCCTCTTCATTTCCTTGCTCTTCGCGCCCGTGTCCTCGTAGTAGGTGTAGTCTCCATGATCTCGCGGGTTCTGGGGTTGGGGGAAAGAGCGAGGATGAGCACAACTACCGTGCTCGCGAGCCAACACACAAGATGCAATATTATACATGCAAGGCTTAACAAGGATGGCTCTGGTTCATTTATTTGCACAAAGCAATATTTTGAGTACCAATATTAGAAAGTCCTATCACTTAGCATTTTAACCAATTTGCATTTGTTAAAGAGATTACTTGTGCAATATTTGTAACAGAGAGGTTACTCCGCCTCATGCTTATTTTTATAGCGGTTACATCCACCACTTAACATCACTGGGTACATCCACCTGTGAAAAACTAAAACCAGGTCACAATGACCCATCACATTTTATCCGCCCACAAGGTTTTATAAATGTAACTAACTCTTGTAAGTTCCCATGTCCGCTTCTTGACCGTGGGCACGGCTATTCAACAGCTTTATTACACTCGCAGAGGTTGTACACTTTACCCACAAGAGACAATCATCTTGACATGTACACATGTTTCCGTAGACATGTGAGTCAAGGAGATCGCCACAAGGCCTTTACAATGCATCCACCAAAGATTTGTTACACCCGCTAAGGTTTCACTCGAGAAGGGTTACGCCACGAGACCCGCCAACCCCTTTCCTGCACTCTCTTGCGCCACACGGCTTACGCTCACATAGACCAGAAGTCAGACACCCCAACCCATAACCACAAAGGCTTATGGCGAGCGGGTCATCTTCCCGGTGCAACTCATACTAACGGATACAAATTATTTAGCCGTGTCGACACCATTATAGACATGTGGTCGCATCGCTTACATTGGGAGGTCATCACAGGATTAAGTCCTTAGGGACCATTTTCAAACCGGATTGGTAATCGTTGTTGTAGGCGATTCGCATACGGTGACATCTCTCCCAGCCTACTGTAAACTCTAAAGCACAAGCCCAAGCATGTCTTCAAGAATCGATTTACCCTTTCTCTCCGTCTGGCCCATCACCGAGGATGATATGCTGTGCTAAAGTTCAAGTGAGTTCCAAGGGCATCATGGAGACTAGCCCAGAAATGCGAGGTAAACTGAGAACCTCGATCCGAGACTATCCTCTTGGGTACTCCGTGCAGACATACAATACGAGCCATGTATAACTCGGCTAATTTATCTCCCTTGTAGGTGGTCTTCACATGGATGAAATGGGCAACTTTGGTTAATCACGATTATGACCCATACGGAATCATATCCGGTCTTGGTTCTCAGAGACCCGTAATGAAATCCATTCCAATTTCTTCCCACTTCCATCGAGGGATTTGCAAGTGGTTGCAGCAATCTCGCGGTCTCTCGATGTTCGCTTGATCCGTTGGCACACATCGCAACAAGCTACGAACTCGCGATGTCTCTTTTCATTCGCGCCACCAATATAGAATCTTCATATCTTGATACATCTTGGTGCCACTGGTGTATGGTATACGCTGAACTATGGGCTTCTTTTAGAATCAATTCTTTGAGCTCCTTTTGGTGGGGAACAAAGAGACGTTTCCCATACCATAGGATTCCTTGTTGGTCTTCCACCATCTTTGAGGCCTTTCCTTTGACCATGAGATATTTAAATTTCTCAACCTGTGGTGTCCTTTCTCGAGCGGTCTTGATTTGTTCCTCCAAGGTTGGTTGAACTTCCATAGTCGCTAAGGTGCCTTGTTCTACTAACTCGAGGTTAAGTGCCTCTAATTCCTTGCAAAGCTCAAAGTTGATACTCTTGAACCACAACATTATTGCAGTAGGACTTACGGCTTAATGCATCGCCACTACATTAGCCTTCCTGTGATGGTAATGAACATCCAAGTCGTAATCCTTAATCGCTTCTAACCATCTCCTTTGTCTGAGGTTGAGGTCCGTCTCGTGAAAATGTACTAAGACTCTTGTGGTCCGTATAGATATTACAATGATTTCCAATCAAGTAATGCCGCCAAATCTTTAGGGCATGCACTCACGCCGCCAACTCCAAATCATGAGTTGGATAGTTGTCTTCATGTGGGCGGAGTTGTCCGGATGCATATGCTACGACGCTTCCTCCTGCATAAGTACGCGCCAAGACCTTGGCGCTAAGCATCACAATAGACTTCAAAGTCCTTGTGTATGTCCGAAAGACTAACACCGTGCAAAGAGTTAACTTCTTCTTCAACTCTTGGAAACTCTTTTCACAAGCTTCATCCATTCGCATTTCTTTTCCTTCTTGAGCAGTGGGTCATTGGTCCGATAGTTTGAGAATCCTCCAATGAAGCGCCTCGTAGTATCCACCATTCCGAGAAAACTACGCACTTCGGCCATCGAGGTTGGTTGTTTCATCCCAACACCGTTTCTACTTTGGATGGGTCAATCGCGACTCTCCAAATGGATACGATATGTCCGAGGAAATCGATCTCTTGAAGCCAAAATTCACACTTGTCGCACTTGGCATACAAACATGTTCTTAAGCTTCTCCAGACCAAATGCGATGTTCAAAGATGTTCCTCATTAGTCTTGGAGTAGATTAAGATGTCGTCTATGAACACGACAACAAACTTATCCAGTATTCCATGAATACTTTGTTCATAAGGTTCATGAAGTAGGTCAGCGATTTGTCAAGCCAAACGACATAATCGTGAACTCATACAAGCCATACCGTGGTAAAAGTCGCTTAGGATGTCCTCCGCCTCGATCTTAACTCGATGGTATCCCGACCTTAGGTCTATCTTGGAGAACACCGTTGCTCCCGACAGCTTGGTCGAATAGATCATCAATGTGGGGCAAGGGATACTTATTCTTGATAGTCACCTCATTGAGGGCTCTGTAATCTACACACACTGCGCGTGCCATCCTTTTCTTTACAAAAGTAATCGCGAACCCTGTGGGGATGAGCTAGGTCTAATAAATCATTTTTCCCGTAATTCTTCCATTTGTACCTTAAGCTCTTCAAGCTCATCAACCGCCATCCTATATGGCCTCGCAATTGGGGCCGTTCTCGGCTTTAGGTTGATCACAAATTCTATGTCTCTGGCCCGTGGCATGCCGTGCAATTCTTCCGGGAAAACTGGGTAATCTTGAACTACGGTGTTGTTTCCAGAGTCACCTTCTCGAGGTTATGGATTGTACGATCCAAACTCGAGGAGCGGTCTACATTAACCTTATTGTGGTGCCCGGTTTTTGGTGAGTACCACCTTTCTCATGGCACACCTATCATTCCTTGGTATCGGCCAACCAATCCATCCCTAGGATGATATCCGAGTTTGGGATCAAGTACTAGAAGGTTTGCTAGGAATCCGAATTTTCCATAGCAATCTCTACTCTGGGACTTACTAAGATAGTAGTCAAGGGTCCCCGGTGAACTAAGTACCACGGGTTTCTTTAGCTTAAAGGTTGGCAACTTAAGTCTTTCAACAAATTTTCTTGATATAAAGAATGCGAAGCTCCGTAATCAAACAAAACTTGTGCTGGTACTGATTTAACAGAGAACGTACCCATTAGAACTCCTGTAGCTTCCTGAACCTCCTCGGCTGTGACATGGTTCACATGGCCGCGATTTGGTGTTGAGGTAGATCTAGGCGCCATGGGCTCGATGGTTCTTGCTTAGAGCCGATGTTTGACCTTGAGCCGTGCGCCCCCGAGTTGAACTTTGCGGAGTGTTCGACGCTGAGGGCATCGATTGGCGAAGTGTCCTCTCACCCACGCTGGAAACAATGGAGATGAGCCGGGTTGCTTGTTGCAGGCTGTCCGGCGGGACGAAGGATGCGGAAGCCATTCCCATTGGTACGCGGGGCTGGAGGGGCTTGAGTTCCTTGTGGAGAAACTACAGCTGGCTTAAAAGATGAGCTGCCAGGGAATGTTGACTTCGAGGAAAGCCACCTTGCGCTTCGAATACCATCTTTCTCTACGCTAACTCCGCGATCTTCTTCTCGCTTTCCAAAGACGAGGGCTTTGTTGATCAAGTGGTGGAAGCTAGGGAAATCATGGAGGATAAGTCGGCTTCTCATGTCTCCACGCATTCCTTCCACAAAGCGGTCTATCTTCTCTTCTCGCATCGCCTACGCCATCTGGAGCGAGTGAGCAAGTCGGGTTAAACTTGGTTAGATATTCATTGATCGTCATTTGACCTTGCTTGAGAGTTCTAAACTCATTCTTCTTAGCCTCATTGTACCAAAGAGGTACAAAGTTAGTCCCAAGGCGCCTTGAACTCGCTCTGTGAGATTGGCCGCCATGCGGTGCGGTCTCGCCCAAATTGATTTCAAAGAATTGCTTCAACAAAGGGCAGATCCTCGCCGATCTCCGTGAGCGGATGCCGCCGCCGCTTCCTCTTCTCCTCATCGGGCTTTCACCACCTTGAGCAACGAGGTAGTTTTCCCACCAAGCGCCGCCGCTCCTTTCAACCGGTGAGTGGCAAAGTCCACCTTGTCTTCCTCGAGCATCGGGCAGGCGAAGCTTCTTCTCGCATCCCCGAGCCAATCTTCCGCCTGTGGGTTCATCTCACGAGGCAAAGGTAAGAGGTCTTGTCTCGAGGAAATCGCCGGCTTAGAGTGGCGACTAGTCGCTTCCCGCTTGTTGATTAGCGAGCAAGGCTTGAAGGATTTGAGCTTGTTGTTGCATAACTTGTGCCATTGTTGGATGCTCAAGCGGTGGGGAGGTAGGTCTTGTCCACGACCACGACCATAGCCACGCCTCTTCCACGCCCTGCCGCGAAAGCACCACGGACTGGGGCAGCAGCTCTCCTTGGTGCCATCTGAAGAAATGCTAAGGCTTAGAACTAGAGAGGGGTGGTATATGAGGGTTCACTGGCCCTCTAAGGCACACACAGAAGAAAGAAATCAATTTGAACGAACAACACAAATGCGATACAAAGCCCAATGGTCGTAATTCATTAATATTAGGGGGTAAGTGTTACATGACTCCTAGGACACAGCATATAGGCCATGCAAAGCCATGACACGAGATACAAAACACAACGCCTACAAAAGGTGGATAAAGAAAGTGCTTGCAACCAAAAGACTACCTAGCAAGCACTGCTAGTTAACCTAGCTATCCTGACTACTCCTCCATCGGGTGCTTACCACCGCAGGTGGCACAGTTACCCGGGGATCGGGAACGGCTGCGACTGATGGTCGGCGAGCGAGAACGACTGAGGTGGCGCCCGCGGTCGAACTCGTCGAATCCAGCGGCGATCGGGCTGCGCCCACTACCGACTCTCAAGGCTACGGCGGCCGGCGGACGCACTTTCTTGCGCGCGTGAGCAGGTGTGGGGTCCTCCAGTGGAAAACGCTCGCCCGCACCGGTTGCCGGAAACGACGACGGTGCAAGCAGAGCCGGGCAGCAGCAGAGCCGGGCGGCGGCGCAGCGGCGCTCGAGACGCGCGGCCCGCAACGGCGGCGTTTCTCCGCTTACCTTGCGTGAGCTTCATCATCTCTCGAACATGTTGTCGCGAGGGTGCCGAGTGCTCGTGGCCGCCGTGAGGAGAAATCGGCGCCCCGATCGCCAACTGCTGGCGAGGGCAATGACAAGGCTGCGTGAGCCGGAGCCGATGTGACAGTGCGGGTCATCCGCCGGACGTGGCGGATCACCGTAAAGCTCTCTCTCCGGAGAGTCGGATGGAAGCGTATGGCGAGCTCAGCAGAGGTCTCCATGCATCCGCACAAGCGAGACGCAAGTCGTGCCACATCCTCGACAAGATCCAAAGCACGGCTCTCGGGTGCTCAAACTTGAAGGTGTGAGTATTGAACTCACCCTCCCTAGCATAGAGGAAAACCTCCATGCTCCAGGTCTCTCGGTCCAGAACCTGAGTCATCCGGCCTATGAAGATAGGCGGATGGTAGTAACCCAGATACTGCATCAGCTGGCGAAGAATCCCCACGAAGCCTCCGAGGTCTTCTCCGTGAGAGAAAAAGTCCCAGGAGCCAGCGAGCGACGGAGCAGCCATCTAAAATTTTGAAAACAAGAGGAAGTCAGTAACAGAATAAATCCAAGTGAAGTAGGATGAGTACAGAACTAGGAATGACAAGTAAGAGCAGTAGATACGCTATATTTTGGGCAAATGTTTTAGGGTTTTTAAAATTAAGACACAAGTCCTACGGTGACGACCCAACTACCCAAGGCTCCTACAGTCGTATGCTCTGATACCAGCTCTGTCATACCATCCGCCCAGATGTGATAAGCAATTTTTTTAGGGTTTTTAAGAGGTAGGGAAAATACCACATCATAACCATCTCATTCATTTACACCCAATGACTGCCCATAATCATGTTCATTTCAAAAGATGATGAATGGGGTAGATGATACCCCGATACTTAAGCAAGACTAGCATGACGCTTAAGTATAGCCTAAACTAGTAAAGTTGCCAAATAATTACTAGGGTGACAAAGGCTTAAGGTAATTCAATTATCAAGGAATGGTGTATTAATAATTAAACATCAAGTTGGCATTTAACTACCTTAGGATTTTTAACATACATTTGCATAACGAAATTAAGCATGCAATTTGATACTTTAAAAGGACATAATTTGCATAAAATGTAGGTTCAATATGATCAAAGTATTGACTCGCCTGGGTCTACGGCTAGATGATCTTGATACTCTTGAGCTTGATCGAAGTGGGGGTCTCCGGCTTCTCCGAACTCTACGCGAACGATCGTACCGGAAAAGAAACACACGAGCAAACAAAATAAATAAATAACAACAACTCATCAAATGAACTCCAAATTAAACCAAACTAGAACCAAAAGAAAGAGCTTGATTTTAGAATTTTTTAGAAACAAACTTCACAATTTTTGGAGCTAAAATGAGGGAGAAATAAATAATTGAAGCCTCTCTTTTGAAAATAAAAAGAAAAAGAAAGGAAAAACAACCAAAAAGAAAATCGAAAGTGGCCCACGCCCACAATTCGCTCGCCCAGCTCTCATGAGAGCGCACTGCGCTGCCCAAGACACGCACGCTGCTGCCCACACCAAGCGCCACCAAAGAAAGAGAGAGGCGAGGGGGGGCTAGGGCAGAGAGGGAGAGGGAGGAACGGGGCGGCGGCGGCGCACACGGGAAGAAGGAGGAGCTCGGGAGGGGGCGCGGCGGCGACGGCGACAAACGACGGCGGCCGAAAGGAGTAGCGACGCACGGGGAGGAAGAAGAAGCTCGGGGACGACGTGCGGCGACGGCGGCAGAGGTACGGCTTCGGCTTCTTCCTCTCTTCTTCTTGATCTCTTTCTTGCTCGGGTCCTTGCTTGGGGAGGGAGACGGGGGGGTGGTGGAGAGGGAGCAAGAGCGCCGGGTTTTAAAGGCCGAGCGGAGGAGCTTTGATCCGGGTAGCGAGGGCGCGCGCGGGCGGGATGGGACGGTCGAGGCGCGCGCGCCGGGCGTTGACGCGGCAACAACGCCGAGGCGCGCACGGAGAGAACCGGGAGAGGGCGCGCTTCCGGAAGCGGCACGGCCGGCGAGGGCGGCGACGCAGGCATGGGAGGGGAAGGCTAGGGTTAGGAGAAAGGTTAGGGTTAGGCTTTCGGGAGGAATCCGAATATTGAGCAATTTGGGCAAATTTCGGAAGTTGAACTCCCTTGATTCTTGAACACAAGAAGAACTTGCCAAAACCGAAAATTGGGTGTTACACTTTCGGATATGCTATGAAACGTGCAGAGGGATGTGACTGGTCGGATATGAGATTTACCCCTTCTAACATAACAGGAGAGATGTCTCTGGGCCCCACGTTGTGATCAGATAAAGAAAGTACATGGCCATGCCACTAGTGGTCAAAGTGTCGACCACATGAAGTTAGACGACACTTGATCGAGAAAGTATTAAACAATCTATGGATGACAAATTATCTCACCTGGAATTCAACGAGATGTCATGAGGCAAAGAGAGAATACACAAGTAGGTTTGAGGAGGTCCAAGAGGGTTTCCTGAGGAGGTCCAAGGCTGGTCTAAGAAAAACTATCACTGGTCATATGGACCACTTGTTTCGACCATAGTATTCCGACCACATTGGTCTTTTGTAAATCAGTCGTAAGGAGTTACGAACTGGTCGTAATTAAGCACTACTGGTCGTAACTAAGTATGGACTGGTCGTGACTAGGTACGAGCTAGTCGTAAGTGATAATGACCTGCTCATAGATCATATTGCATTAAGGTTCGTCCTATATATTCTATGTGTGTTTGGGAATCATTATGTACTGCTAGGTACCACTAACGACTCGTGATCGGAAAAGAGTTTTCGAGTCACAACCGAGTACACATGAACCTATAGGGTTACACACTTAAAAAGCTAGGATTTAATTTGGATGGTGATCCGAATTCTTATAGACCACGAGTTCCTAATAGGCCTCAAGCTCGAGACCCATTGTGGATGCCTATATATAGAGGGGCGGTGGCATGGGATGAGACGAGCTTTCGAAGAACTCCCTAAACCATAACAACCACGATGTAGGCGCTAGCACTCCAGCGCGTGGTGTCCCCGTCCCGTATGTGTGGATACCTTAGAGGTGTTGTTGCGAAGTGTCAGCACTAGTATGATCCGTAACCTGTAACGATCATCGGAGCAGGAGGAGAAGACGTGTAGCAAGTAAGACTACGACTGCATCAACTCGCTGCATCAACTCTACTTCTGCTACGAGTCGGCGCGTCTAGTGGTAATCTCATGATCTATTACTAGCAGAGGTTTCTTGGTTGCGCGATAAATTTTTTGTTTTGAGCTATCGTAGCCTATCTGTGACCCAACATAAAGATCAATCAACCATACTACATGTCGAAAATACAAATACATTAAGAGTTTCAACAAGCAAATTTAACTACATCACGCTATCACGGCGACTAGTTAAAGAAGTAGTAGCAAGTCATAGCGATAACAGTACAAAAGATGTGCAAAATATAACTAGCCAACTACATAACAAGAAATATACAATATATACAAAATCTACAAACTAGTATCAATAACTAGTTAAGGATACACATAATGTCCATTAGTAGCAAGTATGTGGCATTACAATTATCAAGTTTTTGGAAATATTTCATTTAAAATAAGGTTTTATAAAATTTCATGATTTCCTAGAATTTGACAAAGCTTAAATAGATTTTCAGAAATGAAAATGATTTAATATGAATAAATCAAACATCCATTGAATTCAAAAGTGTTTTATTTAAGTTCATTATGTTGCAAATTATTTTTGTAAATTTTCTGGAATTCTTTCGAGTTCATTTGCTATTTTCTTGGTTTATTTGGATTTTCTGTATTTTCTAAAAATAAAAAATAATTAAATACTAAAAATCCTCGTGGGCCGATTTCTCTCTCCAACCCACTGGGCCTAGAGTTTATCGGATTTCTGAAATAG
Organism: Ampelocalamus luodianensis; assembly: GCA_036346255.1. Classification (NCBI taxonomy): domain Eukaryota; kingdom Viridiplantae; phylum Streptophyta; class Magnoliopsida; order Poales; family Poaceae; genus Ampelocalamus; species Ampelocalamus luodianensis. The sequence goes on along the minus strand of JAYEVH010000344.1, from coordinate 178,185 downwards.
TATTTATCATATACTATCTGATAAATTATCCGAATAACTCTGAATCCAACAAATACCTCCTTCTCGAATTCGCTTCTGTACCCGACAAAAACTATCCGGCCCTGAATTCAAAATCCAAGAAAAAAAAACCCGGATATCCGGTTCCAGACTCCGGATAAGATCCGAATTTATTCGGATAGACGGTCGGTCAGAAACTATCCGTTCCGTTTGCACCTCAATCTCCGTGTGATGGATGGAGTTAGAAGTGGAAGAAGAGGGAAAGTGCAGGTGTTGGCTTCGGGAGAGGAAGAGAAGAAGGAAGGAGATGGCTATGTGTGGGCAACAACGCGCTATATGTAATACATCTGGTTGCAAGCGGGCGTCTACGAGATTAGGCCATCCACTGTATGCAAAAAGGGGCTAGAAAAGTAGTGTGTCTAACATCGATGCAACTCATTGACTTGCGGGCGGTGCTAGAGGAAAATTTTCAAGCACCGTGCAAGTAGATGTATCCATGCCACCAATAAAAATTCGTGTGGCCCATCGTCGCGACGTCACGCAGCGCTTTGGCACGGGGATGTCATCGCTTCGCTTGGGGACAAAGCGTCATCTGAATCTCGCCGCCTCGTGGCCAGATCTCGCCACCACATTGTCGGATCGAGGTCGTTGTCATCGTTTCCAGATCCACCACCACTTGGATCAAGGAAGTGGTGCCTGGTTCTTGCCGTCTCACCACCGAATTTGGATGATGGCCACCGCGCACTGGAGGGCGGAGCAAGGCAGCTGTAGGGACGGTGGAGCGAGGCGACTGCAGAGACGGTGGAGCAAGGCAACAGTGGAGTTGGAGATGGGGGAGAGAGAAAGAGAGACGCGATACCAAAGATGGCGGAATTCACGGCGTTGACATATGGTGTGAGGAGAGTGTGCTCAGGAGGGGGTGATTAGTGGATTGTGCCGTTGCGGAGACGGGGAGATGGTTTTTAAATTGGAGGTGTCTAGCCAGCAATTGAGTACTTTTTTTTTTGCTCATAAGCACTCGAATTTTTCAGCTATGGATGTAGCGTAGAGATTCGTGCTTCCTTTTTGTGCACGATTGGGCCTAGTAAACGGATGCGCGTGCTTTTGCCCACTTAAGAAACCAGATTTGTTTCGGTTTTCACGCCGTTCTGTCAGTCTTTAAAAGAGAGAGAGAGCTCGGTATGTGAACAAATTAACGTACAATGAATAACGTTTGTTATGGGCATGTGAACTACAACAAACAAATATGTCCACAAGGTGTCTCTGAAAAAATGTACAATGAATAACGCTTTGTTATGGGCATGTGAACTACAACAAACAAATATATCCACAAGGTGTCTCTGAAAAAATGTACGATGCATACAATCCTATGTACAGTCTTCCATATTCAGATAATAACAAAACTAATTTACGCATATATTCAATATATACCAATATATATATATATATATATATATATATTACATAATTAAAAATAGGTAAAAAAAATGTGAGGTGTCTAGGAAAATATTTGCAAACTATTTTGCTATCGGGTACTCCAATTTTTAATTTTTAATTGTAAGATAAATTTATCGCTAGAGCGAAACTTTTTTTTATCATCGCTTTTCATAAGCAGACCAAATTTTAACAGAACATTTTTTGTAATTTGTTTCCCATGCTCACAGGTTTGTCTTGAACCATTATAAGATTTACGCTTTTGAGAAAAAAAAAATCGCTCCAAGCATCTTCAAAAAAAAGAAGAAGACAAGGTCACCTAGAGAAAATAAGTTTAAACCATAATTTCATCTAAAACAATTATAGAGACATAATTCAATAACAAACCTATTACAACAAAGAACTTCATCTATCTTGTAGATACAAAAAATGATTTGCACAACTAATTTACAAAATTTCAATTAAGTTTTTACAAAAATGGAAGTAAATAAATTTAGTATATAAATCATGTAAAATAAATTTTGGCACACCTATTTGCTTCAATCTACAAAAGAATAGAGGTAACATAAAACAAAATAAACAACAAAAATCTAATCATGCAAAGAACGTCACGAATATCATGTCAGACGGACGGACAAAAAATCGAGTACTACCTATCAAAATAGCACACGAGTACCAATTAGAAAATTCCAAAAAAGCCCACCCAGAGAAAATAAGTTCAAATCATAATTTCATCATAGAATTATATAATATTTACATTTTAAACAAATATAAATTATATTACAAAATTATATAATATAAGTTCCACAAACATAGAATAAAGGATTCACTAACAAAACAACGCTACCAATTTCCACCAAAGATCATAGTAAATAAATTTAGCACAAAAATGATTTGCACAAATAATTTACAAAAGTTCAATTAAGTTTTTACAAAAATGGAAGTAAATAAATTTAGTATATAAATCATGTAAAATAAATTTTGGCACACCTATTTGCTTCAATCTACAAAAGAATAGATGTAACATAAAACAAAAATAAAGAACAAAAAATCTCATGGTGCAAAGAATGTCACGAATATCATGCTTCATCGGACGGACACAAAAATCGAGTATTACCTATCAAAATAGCACGCGAGTACCAATTAGAAAATTCCAAAAAAAGACCACCGAGAGAAAATAAGTTTAAATCATAATTTCATCATAGAATTATATAATATTTACATTTTAAACAAATGTAAATTATATTACAAAATTATATAATATAAGTTCCACAAACATAGAATAAAGGATAGAAAATATTTCACTAATAAAACAACACTACCAATGTCCACCTAAGATCATAGTTGTCAATTCCATTCCACATGTCATTCCGGTTTGCCTCTTAGAATGGAAAGCTTCGGTACCGGGCTATACCAATATACCATTTTGGGGGTATATAAATTCTTTTTAAAAATATTTTTATTGTATGCAACCCAAGTTTTATATAGAAATATATTTTTGTGTAACAACAAATGCACATTTATGAAACAAATTTAGCTTAAATATAAGTAGTTGCAGTGATACAAATGAACTTACATACATGGTTACTCATAGTTGTAGCCGCATTTTTGCATAGTACAAATCAAAAGTAGGAAGAGACAGATGCAAGCAAATGGACAAGAGTTTATGATTAATTCTGTTGGCCTAGAGGCTAGAGAGATGAGACCTTGCAAGTGTGAGCCGAGCTCTCTCTCTCTCTAAAGACCGATGAACGGTGCTGAAACCGAAATGAATCTGTTTCTTAAGTGGGTAAAAGCATGCACACCGCTTGCTAGGTGAATGGTGAAAAAAAGGAAGCACAGATCTCTGCGCTACATCCACGGCTGAAAAATTCGAGTGCTTCAAAACAAAAAAATACCTGGGTGCTGTTTAGCAATTTCCCTTTAAATTTTAGTTTCATGTGCAGTGGGTCCCACGTGGGAAAAAGTAAGCATGTGCTAAACACAGGAGTAAAAAGACAATTCTAGCACGCGGGCCTACTAAGCTTACGGGTAAGCGTAAACTAGCACCTTTGCTGCTACAGTACTATTGAATTATATACTGATTTTTTAGCTACACGGTTCTAGAAAGTAGCAACCGCGTATTAATTTTTAGGTTCTATTCACTTGTATGCATAAAGACAAATCAATATATGAATTGGTACTATGCTACGATAGCTCTCAACCTACATGTCAATACCGTCTTTTTTCACCTTTGCACCTATTAAATTTTTTTAAAATAATATTATTTTAAAAGATAATTATAAAATTAAATAGTCGATTTTGTTTTTAAACTAGGTTTCTATCGACATTTCAATCGGCAGCAGGAGTCCTGTTGCCAATTGAACTGGCAGCAGGAGGGCTATTTAGTTTTTGATTTTTCCTTTTGATGTTTCACGGACGTCTGTTTCGAAAATTTTAAACCTGATTTGAGATATGATGAATTGAATGGTGCTAAGTGAATGTACAATCCTATGCAGTAGATCTTATTTCTAACCTATGATGTTGTTAGCTTGAATGAATAGATGGATGATTACGCAGGCATATCCCATGATAGGTGGTGCTCGTCACCACTTAGGGGACGAAGACCATTTAGTGTATACTTCCAGAACACGCCTTTTAGACTATTATTTTTATGTTGTTTCCTATCTTGCTACGCCAATAATTGAATACCAAAAAAGAACAAGATTTGAAGTCGGCTTTACAACGTAGTTGCGAATTGAAATAGACTTCATAATAAAGTTGCAAATTACACAGTGTGTAGGGTTTTGTTACGTGTATAAGGAATGACATCATGTATGATGCAACAAATCGAAATACATCTATGATACATATGCGCATTTTTGGAATGAAAATAAAGTCTATTGGAACAAAGATCATTATTTTCGGCGGCCTATCGCTCCCTTCCCCTTGTCTCCTTGCTGCCCGTGGCAGCGATGGTCAGTCTCAAAGTTATCCATGTCCTGCAAGATGGGATGAATGATTGAATGATGTTAGGATAACACAACGTCAGGCCAAATTAATAATTATGATACATACTGAACATAACTTACCTTTTGGATCCCAAGTGCGCCCGAGCAATGGGGAGCGGTATTACGGCTGACGGTCTCACTTGCAGGATCCTTCCCCTTGTCTGCCACCCGTTTGGCCTTGTCATACTCATCTACTTTCTTGGGCTCGTCCGATGCCTTTTTAGTTGGGTCGGGGTCGAGTATGTAAAGTGTCCAGCTCTTGAAAGTCTCAGCTCGCCATGTAAAGTTCAACATATACTTCTACCAGATGAACGCTCTATCGTACATCTCTGGGCTGTAGATCCATTGGAAGAAGTTGCATTGCATCTCCGGCTATCATTATATGCTTGTGCAATCAGGGATTTGTGGAATGGAACGTATGATATGAAAAATCTTTGTGTGTTCCTACAGCTCTCTTCTCCTCCACTTCTCTTCTCTCTCCTTTTATATAGGGATTTTTCGGCCTGTAAAGGGGGGGGGGTTTGGCAGTGTGTTGTCATCTCCGTCTGCAAAAGTGGCAGCATGTGACGTGACAGGCTGCGGTCTAAAAAGGTGTCGTGGTGGAGTGTGGTCTTGTCATTCTAAAAAGTTAGTGTCGTAGTGTGTTGTTATATCGAACTGCAAAAGTGGCAGCGTGTGGCGTGGCAGAGTGTGGTCTTGTCAGTATGAAAAGTAAGCGTCACAGAGTCGCAGTGTGTTGTCATATCTGTTTGAAAAGGTGGCGTGGCGGAGTAAAGGCTATAAAATCCTTGAAATGATCGCCCTCCACTAAGGCGAACTCAAGCAACCTCATGTGTGGATGATCCAGAGACCATCCGCATTCTAGAGAACTTTACCTAGGTGCATTCAATATCGGCCAGAGGAAGCTCAAGAACTTCAATGTATAAATGACCTGATCGAGAACCCGACTCAAGAGCTTGGGCAAGCGATGGGCTACGACCTCTTCGCTGAAGAGATCGCGCAAAGGCTTCGGGGTTTAATGGTCAGGCTTGAGCAAACTCACCGACACCGTTCTGGCAGTCGAACCAGAACGAGTCCATCGCACACCGGTCGTTCGAACAACTCCCCTCATGGAGAGCAGCATCACATTAGTTCTGGTCGCTCCCCTAATCACAACTCCAGTTGGAGAAGAGTTCTTCGAACATCTGGTGATCAACAAGCTTTTAGGGGAGGTGATAATTCACCACTCCAACCTAGGAACCTGCAACAGTAGATGGAATACAAGGAGTATCACCCCTCGTAGGACTGCGACCTATCATGGGTAAGGTCCACCTACTACTGAGTATCGTTGCCTACGATCACCTAGAGATATCAACCCTTCTTTCCCGCAAAGAAGGCTTCATGATATTATTACCAGATGTCGGACGTTCTTGCCTGACCTTTGAGCAGTTCGCTGACTGCCGCGATTTCAACCAGTGAACATGGAGAAGTTTGATGGTTCATAGAATCCCATTGAATTCCTTCAGATCTATACAACCGTTGTTCGAGCAGCAGCAGAAGGAGAGCACGTCATAGCGAATTACCTTCCTACTGTGCTTGAAGGATCTGCTCGATCATGGTTGCTAAATCAACCATAGGAGTCAATCTATCGTGGCAACATCTCCGCGACCTACTACATGCCAATTTCCAAGGTACCTACAACCGTCCTAAAAACACATGAGTGAAGGCAGCTTACATTGTTGAGTATTGATACCCGAAGGAAGTAGTAAGGCAACAGTAACACCTGTGAGGGGAAAACGAAGCAGACAAGTAAGAGGAAGCATATGGCGAAATATAACTAAATAGCACTACAGAGAAGGAAACAAAGCGTCAGATCGAAGAGCAAATAAACTAAGAAATTTTCGCAGTAACGAAGAATGCAAACAAAAACAACTGTACAATCGGAGGAACAAATCAACCGATCCAAAACACTTAAGAGAACCAAGCCAAATAGAACCTAAGAAAAGGGCGGAAACCTAAAGCAGCAGAATGACAAGGGAAAAAGAAAACCGAAGAACGCGAATCTTTGGTAAGAGGCAAGTGTGGTAAAAATAAAGTAGAAACAGAAAGGGAATCGATGAAAAAAATATAAGGGAGCACAGAAAACAGTACACGAAGGAAGGGATCTAAAGGAACCCGTAAAAACAGGAGCCAAAAAAGAGAGCAAAAGCGAAGACAATGGAATCTACGTCTAGGAAGACACAAACAACGATAGGACACTAGAAAGATTACGGAAGAAAGTACCTAAATCGAGCTCCCAAATAAAGGCTAAGAGGGAAAAAGACAAAGTCGAAAAACGTGAAAACAACCCCTACAACAGCCGAATGAAGTGAGGGATAAAAAAAACAACTAAAAACCAAAAAAGATAAGTAAATAGTAGGCATCACGCTGGCAGTACCATGCGCCGCCTGAAGAGGAGGCGCACATATAAGGTAAAATCAAACCCACTAAAAAACGTAGAAAAAAAGGGAAAGGGATATGAAGGAACTAGTAAAAACAGGATCAAAAAAAGAGACCAACAGTGAAGACAATGTAACACCCCCTTTTCTCCTCCTTCTCCGGGTCAACCCGCTGCACTTCTCATTCCCCTTCCCGTCAACCCGCGGACTTCTCCTTTTCTCCCGCTCGTGAGCTCGCTGCCGCTGCCAGGCGCACGCCACCTCCACCGCCTCGCTGCACCCTTCGCATGCCACCGTAGCGCCATCATCACCGCCGCCGCGCCCGCTGACCCTTTCCCGAGCCTCCCGCCTCTCTCGCGGCTATAAAGCCCCGCCCAAGCACTCCGCTCTCCTCCCACATTTCTCCCGACCCCCCTTCTTCCCCAAGCAAGCAACCGAGAAGAAGAAGACCGAGAAAAGAGGAAGAAGGAGAAGGCCGAGGGACTTACCACCCGGTGTCGCCGTCGCTGCCATCGGTGAGCGTCGCTGCCGCACCTCCCGCTCACCTCCGTCACCGCCGCGTGCTCCCGAGCTCCCCGCATGTCGTCGCCGCCGCGCACCTCGGGACCTCCTCGTCTCCATCGCATCGCGCGCTCTAGCTGCGCTTCACTCGCGTTGCCGCCGCCGGGCCGAGCCTCGCCGCCGCCTCTTTCTCCCCTTCCCGCATGCCGCCGCTCTTCTTCCTCCCGCGCGCCGCCTGCCTGCTCCTTCCCCTTTTTCGCCACGCCCAGCGCCCAGTGCCGCGCCTCTCCTCTCTCGGGCCATGCCCTGCCACCGTGGGCCGGGCCGATTCTTGGCCGTGGGCCACTACCCCCTTTTCTTTTTATTTGATTTTATTTTCCTCTTTCTATTTTATTTCAAAAGTGAGGCTTTAAACATTAGTATCTCCCCCGTTTCAACTCCAAAAATTGTAAATTAAATTTCTAAAAATTTCTAAATTCAAGATCTTACTAATGACATATGTCTTGTTCAATTTGGAGTTCATTTGTGTATTCTTGTGTATTTAATTGCTCTTGTTGCTTGTCGTTTATTTTGCCTTGCATTTCACCCAGAGAATTCAAGACGCCTGAGACCTCCACATCGATCAAGGACAAGACTACCCGGACTCTCTCCCCTACAACCAAGGCGAGTCAATACTTTGATCATATTGAGCCTACATTTTATGCAAGTTATATTCATTTAAAATAGCAAATTGCATGCTTTAATTATTTAAATAAATATATGATAAAGCTTAAGGTAGTTAATACCCATTTGATGATTAACTAATTATTATGCCATCCTTGACAACTTAAATCCCTTAATCTTTGTCACCCTAGTAATTATATGGTAATACTAGCTATAAGTTGTACTTAAGCGACATGCTAGACTTGCTTAAGTACCAAGACATTAAAAGGTCCTAATCATCATCTTTTCAAACATAAAATGATTTGGGTAGTCATTGCGGGTAAATGACTGAGATGGTTGAATTGTTGTATTTTACTTCTCAAAAACCCTAAACTGCTAATACCCCGTCTGGGCGGATGGTAAGGTGGTGGGTGCGGATGGAGCACGAGAACGGTGGGAATGTGGTTGAACCGCCCAGACAACCTTAAGGACTTAATCTTGTCATGACCTCCTGTGTATAACAAGTACAACCACAAGTCTGCAACAAACCGCGGCTTAGCTTAGTACATTTATCAAATCCTGAAAATCATCTCTCTGGAGGGAAAAAGGGGCACAAGCTCTGTGTATGTCGGGCTTGAAGGGACACCGAGTCAAGGGTGAAGTTCGCCAGTCGCTGAGGTGTAGCCAGGCTACGCTAGTCGCTGAGGTGGACATCCCGTGCAATGTATGGGCGTAACCCCATATGGGTGAGACGATGGAAGGGGCGAGATATTTAGAAAGGTCATTGTGACAACCTCTCGACTACACGACTACGGAATCGTGTAGGGCAACGAGTTAATTGTCTCTTGTGGGTAAAGTGTACAATCTCTGCAGAGTTATAAACTGTTTAAACAGCCGTGCCTACGGTCAAAGGCGGACATGGGAACTTAACTTGAGTTAGTTCTATTTCAAAAATTCCTTTGTGGGTGTTATGAAAATTGTGGCGGGCTCACCTAGCCCTGAGATTGGTTTTTCCTGGGTCTTCGTACCCAGTGTTGTTTAGTGATGGATGTAACCACGACCAAAATAAGCATGAAGGTGGAGGTAACCTCTGCTGATATCAAATATTGCACAATTACTCTCTTTAACTAAAATGAAATTTGTTAAAAATGCTAAGTGCTAGAAATTTGTACTTATGATATTTAAAAGTATTGCTTTCGTCAATAAAAGAACCGAGCCATCCTTGTAAGCCTTGCATGTATATTATTGCATTGTGTATTGGCTCGCGAGCACAGAAGTTGTGCTCATTCTCGCTCTCCCCCAAACCCTTCAGATGACGTGGACGAAGGAGACTATGCATACTATGAGGATCCAGGAGTCGATGGGCAAGGAAACGATGAAGAGTAGTCTAGGATCTGTAGTCTAGGCCTCGTCGCAGTCTAAGTGGACTCGTTGGTACTTGCGTACAACCGATATTATCCGGATCCTTGGTTAATATCAGTCGTACACAGGTTGCCCCAGTCGCTTGCCTATGAAGAGATGAGCTCTACTCCTTTTGCTTCCGCTATCGTATTCGGTGTTCTGTATTGTAATTAATTTGGTCTGATCGGCCCCTTTTGTAAAACTCGACCCGACGTGGTCTATGTCACTCTGTTGGTTGTAATAAATTTGGTACTTTAGTTCATACCATGTATGAATGATTCAGCAATGCCTGTGAGTGCTATCTACTGATCCAGTGAATAGCACAATATTTTCACAGAGGATTCGGATTAGAAAATCCGGGTCCGACACACAAGGGAATAGGCGACTGGGAAGACACAAATAACGATAGCGTGCACCGCCTTAAGAGGAGGCACACATATGAGGTAGAATCAAGCCCACTCAAAAACTTAGAGAAGAGGGAGGGCAGAAAAGAACCAATAGGGAAGGAAACGCTAAATCCAACCCTTAAAAAAAGGATAAAAGAAAAACTGGAAAAGTAAAGAACGGGAGAACAAGAGCAACAACAGCGAAATGAAGGGAGAGTTAAAAAGCAACCGAAAGGTAACAAAAAAGAAACAAGCACGGATGAGGCAAAATAAAACCCAAGCAAGAATGTAGAGAAGAGAGAGGGGCAAAACAACTAATAAAATGAGGCAGAAACAGAAGAGAGGACGGTCGCAATGAGCATGAACCCAAGAGAAGTCACACAGATCAGGGAAGGCTAAAGTCAATAGATAAGCAATAACAAAGGAACAAAACGTAACATAGAAACAAGGTAAATTCCAACCGCAAAAAAAAAGCAACAAGGAATAGACAACATGACACGATGATAACAGGACATCAGAAGCAAGGGAAACATGGATCTAACTGAACAAGCATAGATCCACAGAGGAATCTGCCCTCCCCATAAGGCCAAAAAATGAAGAGCACGAAAAACACGCTAGCACAACAACTGAAACAGAAGAAACGTAACAGATCCATAGAGGAGCCCGACCTATCTATAAGAGAAGATGTACAGAGGAATCATCCCTCCCCAAGAGGCCAAAAAATGAAGAGCACGAAGAACACGCTAGCACAATAACAGAAACACAACAAACATGACAGATCCACAAAGGAGGCTGGCCTCTCCATAAGAGGACAAAAAAACACATCGACAAAACCAAAGTAGAACCAAAGACAGAGGAAAAAAGCGGAACTAATCAAACAAGCCTACATTAAAAAAACACCCACCCAATAAGGACTATGAATAAAACATAACAAGATCAAACAAAGGCCATATCAGGAATAGGAAAAACCGAAGGAAGAGAACGGTCAAAGAAAAGCGCCGACAACTGGAAGGAAAGAGTAAGCCGAATGGCAAAATCAAGAACAAAATGAAAGAGCCGAAACGAATGATGACGAATCGGGAGGTATTACAGCACAAGAACACAAATAGAGAAAACGTCAATCTAGTCGAACAAAGCTAAATGCACAAAGAAATCCGATCTCCCCATAAGAAAGAGAAACGAAGTGGGACCAAAGGAAACAAAGAAAGACAAAAAGAAACAAAGAACACCATACGAGACAAAAAAAACCCAAGGGAAAAAACAAGCCGAAAGAGCTTCAACAACCGGAAGTGAAGGTCGAAGTGAGCGACAAAAACAAGGGAACAAGAGAGACGAAGCAGACGTGGAAGATGAAATGGGAGCTACGCAGTGGGGAAAAAGAGGAAGCAAACGCGAGAAGAAAACAAGCAACAGGCATGGGAAATGAGACGCCACAGCACGTGGCGCATGGAGCCGGTCAGAGCACATGGGAGTGGAACGGCACGTCGAACAAGGCGCATGCGAACGCAACGACGAAGGCTATCAAACAGCACAGACAGCCAAGGGCAGATCGAACGACAAAGAAAAGGAGTCAGACGTTCTACAAACGCAACACCGAGGAAAATCGGAGAACGCAGACAAAGGACGAACAGATTGAACGACGCAAAAGGATCGAGTCGATGTGGCTAGCCTTCCCAAAGAACCCCGACGGCCTCCTTTTACCTGGTAAGATTATCACTATTTATTATTTAAAAATAATGTACTTGGCTACAATATTTCATTATAATTTAAAATGTTAAGTTAAAAAAACCCTAAAAATATGTTAGAAGTTTTGATTAAATGGAGAAATATGAAAATAATAAAGAAAGAAATTTGATAGGAATACAAGTGCAAAACAGAGGTTGGAAAACAATTGCGTGGACTACCTTTCGGATGGAACGTGTGACAAAACATAAAATTTATGCTAGGAAATTATATGGAAAAAATAATTAAATATCCTTCGCTGCCTCAATCCTACACGAACAACCAAAAACATTAGGTTGTTTGTACAAAAATAAAGGAAATCTATATTAATAAAAAAGGCTCATGGTCTCATTATTATCATTCAATCGTTTCCTCTAGGTATATTTTGGCTCCAAACATGTTTAAGCATTGCAACATGTTAAATAATCCAATCAAACAATCCTAAAAATATATAAGAGATATTATGAAAAACTAAATTGTATCCTTTGATAGTAAAATATTTAAAATTTGCACGGACATAGCAGTTCTCCATAAATCAAAGAATAAAATAGGCCCATCATAGCAGATGAACGTAACTATATTTTCCCTAGCCCATTGGGGAAAATAACAAGAAAACATAGAGGAGCATGCCAAAAACTATCTGTGAAGGGAAAAACATCTCATCGAAGCACGAGACATGGAGGACAAAAGGAGACAAGATAGGTACCTTCTGAATTAATGATTTCTTGTTCTAACATGAACTCCACGATATCTACTTATTGTTTGATCCAGAATATGCATGAATTGACATTGTACCTCGAGTATGAATTTCATCAATTTGCATGAATAGCAGCCAACAAAATTTGTTACTGGCAACGTATTCGATCTAATGTGTGAACACCAAAGAATTCAAGAAGCTCATAGTGTGATCCGTAGTTTGTTGCAATGAACCGCAAGGAAGTCGAGGAATTACCAGTGGGTAGTGGCTATCGGCCACCCAATTAGGCTCTAAAACTGGCTGAATATTTTTTTGAAAATTTAAGAGGAAATTGCACCTGTATCATATCGACATTTGGCCTAGTGGTGAGAAGCAACCTTTAAATGTAGTAGGTCCCAAGTTCGAACTTTGGAAATGCAAGTTGTTTGCTTTTACAATTCCTATAAAAAGATCAACTCTCAATTCAAAAATTTCGGACGATGTAATAAATAAACCATGTTGATACCTCAAATACCTCGCAGTGTTGCTGGCTTGGTTCCGCCGATCGTTGCAAAATACCTCAAATATCCCCAAGAAAATGACATGTGTGGTAGTTGCAAAAAAAAAACAAAACAAAACAAAAAAAAAACATGTGTACTGAAGAGCAGGAATTTGCACGCCCTGACCCTGGGCCAACTTGCATGCACACAAGCCTCCTGTTGCAGCAGCAGAGGAGAGATCCGACAAGTCGTGTTCTTCTCCGACACCATTGCAGTGCTTCAGCCTTCAGGGGGTTGCCACCGGCAGTCTTCGATCAAAGTCCTCAAAATTCAAAGCTGCGGAATTAAACATGCAAGTGCAGGCAAAACATGAACGTGGGACCAGCCAGCCTTGCGGCTTGTAACAACATAATTATCTGCTATACAATACGAGATATATACCTCGTCTCAAATGGATATCCGGATACTGCAGCTGTCTCAAATGTACAGGAAGGCTTGTAACATCATAATTATCTGCTAAACGATGTACAGGAAGCTTCGGGCAGCCCCAAAGCTTTAGCTCCTTAAGGCAAGTGAGGCCAGCGAGCCCGTCGCAGTACTGCATATTTTCACAGCTTAATCGGAGCTTCTTGAGTGAAGGCAGTCCTTGAGGATCAAGACGGATGCATGCCGTGGAGAAACATATAATTGTTACACACTCCAATGACGGGTGGTAATTCAACAGCCTGTGCAGTGTCTCATCTTGTGGCAGTGGTCCACGGAGATTCAAGGTAGTGAGTGAGGGGAGGGAACCGACTGCACTCAGGTTTGGACAGTTCCAAAGCACCAGCTTCAAAAGTGACGGGAGGGTACCAAGTTCATTGAGACCTCCACAACCATGAATGCGTAGTTCACGAAGGGTGGGCCACGCAGGAACCCACGGAAGATATCGCAATTTAGCGGCTAGGGAGATCACCAGAGTATGCAAGCATGGGAAATCACCATCATCCACTCCAGACCACTCTGACCACTTATTCATCGAAGAAAATTCCAAATGTGTCAATGATCGGAAGCCTTTCATACCTGGAACATGGCTGCAAAACTCCCGGCCAATGCGTTGCACAGAATACATGTGCTGAAATATGAGGGACTGGAGGGAAGGCAACGCACCAAGCGTTGGAACGTGTTGAGACTTACTCATGACTAACACTATTTTGGTCAAGTTGTAAAAGGAAGCATTACCCAACCAATTGGGGTATTTCGAGACTCGTAGTTCACTATAGTCGCCTCTTAGGCCGTAATGTGGTCGCAAGCTATGAAGCGCTTGCTCATGAGTTATCAGAATAGTTCAGCTTTGCACACCGTGTGGATGAGGACCGCCCTCATCGTAAAAATCCAGCCTAGTGAATGGAGGTGCTTCTTATTCGTAGGCCGAGCTTCATTTGCATCCTCGATAAGACATAGATCGCCCCGCCGTCGATAACGGTTTCCTAATCTTGTTCAAGTTCCTCAGCTCTCTTATGTTATAATTGCAATCACATCTGCTCATATGTATTGGAGGCAATCTATGCAGGTTAATTAGGCGCCTAATTCCACTTGCTGTAGGCTCTCCCCAATCATTATAAAATTTCAAATGGCGTAGTAGTTTCAGGCTACCCATGTTGTCCGGTAATGCCTTTGAGAGGTTGCTCCGTCCTAAGCTAAGGGCCCGCAACTTCTTACAGTGCAAAAATAATGCTTCTGGATTTTGAATAATATTGGCTTTTCCTTCCCCCAACACCATGATGGCCCTGACAGAATGCGAGACATTTGAAATTTCAACAGATGTATAAGCTTCAGGTATGGACACATACCGAGCATTCCGTGGAATTTCAATTGGTGTGTCTCCTTCGAGTCTAAAGAATTCTTCCCCAGCAAGAAAGCATGCAAGATCATGAACAAGGGCATGCATGGTGTGTTTGCCAAAATACACTTGAAGAAATGACCGCTGAACTAGATCATTGAAGTATAGCCATCCAATTTCGTCCTCATTACTTCCATCACATTGTAGTAAATCAAGAATTTTCCACAAACGAAGCACCATATCGGTTAAAAGTAAATGGTCTTTTGGAAATAGAGAAAGGGCAACAAAACATCGTTTCAGGTGTACAGGCATGTGCTTGTAGCTCAACTTTAAGGCCGGTAAAACCTCATTTTGTGATTGCTCCAAGTTCCATAGCTGACTTTCTAAGACATGCCTCCATCTCATTTCATCAGTTTCATAGCGCAACATGCTTCCTAATGTCTTAATTGCTAACGGCAAGCCCTTGCACTTCTTAACAATACTCTTGCCAATCTCAATCAGGTTTGCTGGAATGTCATTCTCTTGGTGAACAGCAAATGCAACTTGCTTGAATAATGGCCAGCTCTCATCAAAACTTAGGCAGTTTAGGCGGTGCAAAGGCATTGTTTGCACCAGCCTTGCAACTGCCTCATTACGAGTGGTCACTACAATCTTACAAAGCCTTGTGGTCATCATCGGCATGCACAACGAGTCCCAACAATCACTTCGTTCATTCCATACGTCATCCAATACAAGTAAAACCCTCTTTTCCTTTATTTCATCTGCCAATCTCTCTTGAGGATTACCAAGTTCTGATAGATCACACCTGTCCTTTGTTAGTGAACTGATGATGCTCCTTGTTATGTTACTGATATCAAATTGCTCAGAGACACAAACCCATGCGTGCTTATCAAAAGATTGATGCATCCTTGGGTCGTTATATACAAGCTGTGCTAGTGTTGTCTTGCCTAATCCTCCCATACCAACAATAGCCAGGACAGAAACCGGACTAGTTGTACTGTCGCCTTCTCTGGACAACAATTTTTCCACAACTTCGTTTTTGTCTTGTGTTCTTCCGCGAATGCTGTTCTCAAATACGACAGAGCTAGTCTTCCGTATACTGCTAATATCAGGAGCAAAACGTTTCTCTCCATCATTCTCTGATAAAGTGAAGTTGTCAGAGTAATCTTTGATCTCATCAAATCTCTCTATAATTTTCCTTGTTTGAACAGCCAACTCCTTTGGAACAGATACAGTAGCAGCATCAAAGGAATAGGCCTCGTTTCCCTTTTGTCAGCAAAAGAAAAGGCTATAGTCACCATGCATGAATTTTCCATTTTTCAATGGAGAAAGTAATGAAAGAAACATAGGCGATTTTATGATATTTAAAAACCCCATAATTTTAAAGAGAACATTTATTATAGATCTGTAATATTTAAAAGAAATGAATCTCTATTTTTTGCTACTCTCTATTCATCATAAAAATTTATAAATATACGCCTCTGCCAAACTATAATTATTATATATTTGGAAGACATTAAGTATCGGAAAACTTAAATAGTTTAAATTTTCGAAATTTGACAACATGAAGCTTCAAAAGTGGATAGTGCAAATTGGAATTTTAAGTACTTCAACTTTTTAACTTTTAGGTTTTGAAATTCTCAACTTTAGATTTTTTTAAAAAATGTGAACATTCTTTATATTAACATATTAATATACAAAACGGTGAGAAATCAATATCTAAACATTTTTTTTTTGATCATTGTAGAAACAACGATCAACAATATCATGTTAAATTACAGTGGTATTGGCCAATATTCAATGGCCGATTGTGTAAGTTTAATTAATTAATTTCAACTGATTCGGGGATTGTGTAAGTTGAATTAAACTATAGTGGTATTAAATGCAGCCTTGCGGTTGGTTTGCGGAGGTGTGGACTAGGGCATCTCCAATAGCATATTTATTGTCGTCTCTTAGTTATGCCACGTCAGCAAAATCCAACGTGGAGGAGAGGGGGAGAAGAGAGGGAACAGGTCGTCTCTTCCTGAAGAGACGATTGTGCACGCGAAACAAGATATGATACATTAATTTACTCTAGTTGACATGTAGGCCCGTTTTAAAGAAAAAATATAAAATATAAGTGTTGGAGAGTGTACTAAAGACTGTCTATTGGAGATGTTGTCTCTAAAGATGATATAACATATGTTAGAGACAAGATTGTTTCTAACTATTGAAGATGCCCCTAGAGGTTTAATCCACCAAACACTTGTGGGTTTGGCTAGGTTAATTTAACCCGGTCAACGCCTTTTGAACTCCCCTAACCTAAGACCACCTTTTGAACTCCCCTAACCTAGGACCAAGATGACCCAAAAAAAAAAGGTGGAATAAGCTAGTCAATTGGAACTAATCGTCCTGAGTTCTCTCACATTCTATTACTAATCCAGTTAAGTCACCTAAGGGCATCTCTAATAGTGTCATGTCAGCCGTCGGTTAGCTCTTCCATATCAACAAAATCCTAGGT
This sequence comes from Ampelocalamus luodianensis, assembly GCA_036346255.1. Classification (NCBI taxonomy): domain Eukaryota; kingdom Viridiplantae; phylum Streptophyta; class Magnoliopsida; order Poales; family Poaceae; genus Ampelocalamus; species Ampelocalamus luodianensis. Next base: position 161,197 of record JAYEVH010000344.1, on the reverse strand, counting down.
GAAAGAGAGAGAAGCACGAGAGAGAAAGAAAGTTGTCTCTTCCTTAAACAACCATATCTACATACGAACCAAGACAAACCAATCAATGCATGTAAGAGAGAGGTGAAGGAGTCGGAATATTATAAGTTTAGTATGAATGTTATAGACAACTTGCTAGAGACAGCTTATTAGAGGTGTTATCTTTAAATCTGTGTTTCGGTGATGTAGAGTTGATATAGCAAAATTAGTGACGTCACTATCGAAGATGCCCTAATCTAGCCAAACAATATTTTGGGCTAACTAGGTTTCTTGCCGAACACAAAAATCGGGTCGAGGTAACCAATTTGGGTTAAAGTTACGTAACTCAATTATTTAAACTTAGGACCAAATGACTTTGACTGTTTATTAGTCCAACTGGTGTGGCCACCAGATTTGCTATCCAATGCCTAGAATTTGAATCCCACCAACTGCGTGTTAGGTAGATTAATTGTTGATTTTCGGAGATTTTATTGCATAACAGTTTCCGTTGATTCTTTGCATGGTCTTTGATTGGAATGAATAACAACAAATACAGACATCAACAGAAATTGTCGGAACAAATTATAAAGTGGTGTTACCTTTTCACGCTTGCGCTTGTGATTGATTCTCGCAGATCGCTCCAGGGCCTCCACCTCGCACTCGTACTGGTACTCCTCCACCACATCCTCTGCATCATACGCCAAATCCTTGAGCTCCTGGAGCCGCAGCTTGGCCGATTCCTCGCGGATGTTCCAGTGCTCCTCCGCATCATGCAGTGTTGCGTGGATCCTGCACATGGTCCTCTCCAGCCTCCTCAGGTCCTCCAGATCCTGGCTCGCAGTGGGTGTCGCCGAGGATGATGAGGGCACCCAGGGCAGGAAGGAGGCGAGCTTGTCCAGTGCCTTTCTGACGAACAAAGATGCAAACAGCCCGCTCATCTCGATCTACCTCGGCTGTGCTCAAGTGAATTTTTTGTGTTTGCCGTAGAAGCTCAGACGATTTCGATACAAGGGAAGGAACTAAGGAAGTGAAGTGAAAGGCAGAGGTAGCTTCTTGCCAAGGGCAGTGATATGCAGGTAGCTTCTTCCAGGCAGCTTCAAGTCAAGCAAGTCAATACCCTCGGCGAAGCTGTGGAAGCTAGTGCTTAAACCGTTACATCAACAACTAGTGCACAGTAGAAGAATGTGCGTGGCTGCCCCCTTCCAGGCAAATCCTCAAGTCAAGCAAGTCAACATGCTCGGCAAATATGTCGAAGCTTGGAAAAAAAAGAGAGAGTAAATTACACTACCGGTCAATGAACTTGTCAGTTTGGTTCATCTGGATCATGGTATTTTGAAAATACATATTTGGTTCACTAAAATGCATTAATTGGTTCGTCAAGAGGTCACAAGCACACACACTGGCAACTTATGCCCACATAGCATGCCATCTCAGCCGAGTTGTGCCACTTTGGAAATGCATATTTCTCTCCCTTCCTTTTTGTTTTCCTTTCCTGCTCCTCTCCCTCCTGCGCCCAACGCCACCTCCTCCCTCAGCTCGCACGGCTGTCTCACGCTCGCCCTCACCGGTGGGCAAACTCCACCGCCTATGCTGCCCCTCCTCTCTCTCTCTCTCTCTCTCTCTCTCTCTCTCCCTCCCACGCTCCAGTGCCGCCGCCACCATGTGCCATCGCTACTGCTCGGATCCGGCTTGGCAGAGTTCGGCAACCTCGGGTCTGGGTTGTTGCTTGGATCTGGGGTGGGTGGCTAGGCTCTCGGAACATGTCCCCTACGATGAGCCAGAGCGCCGCCAGCGACCTCCCCTACTCTTAGTTCGCTGTCGTCGAGCATGGTTCACGCGGAAAGCCCGCAATGCACCATCTCCATCGGATCCAACACGAGCACCAAGGTCTTTGTGACCCACTATTGCTCGACCACCTCCCAATTGTGTTGTTCCACTGCCGGAAAATCGTTGACGGTGAGGTCTCCTTCTCCAGATCTGGTCCATGGTCGCCATAGATCCACGGACCTCCCTTGTTCAATCAACCACCACAGCCGGCTTCGCCCATCTCAGGAACACACGGTGCTCCTGCTATCTTAGTAGTGGCGGTGGTAGTATGGGGCTTGGGTGGTGGCGGAGGTGGAGCTCAGGGGCTAGGCGGTGGTGACATGGAGCTTGGGTGCGAGGAGGCGGCGGCCTCGGTGTGTAGCTTGGGGTTGCGGGGCAGCGACGGCAAGGAGCTCAGATGCAGCGGCAGTTGTGTTTTGAGGAGGAGATGCGAGGGGGTTCTTTTTGAAAATTTACCATACACTCATATTCATATGACCGACATGGTACTGCCATGTGTGCAATGGATACCAGCGTGTGCATTCATGACCACCTAATACACTTTACTGACCCAAATATGCATTTTTAAAGTACCATGACCTAGGTGAACCAACACTACAAGTTCAATGACCTGCAGTGTACAGTGTAATTTACTCAAAATCTAAACCCTAACCCTAAATGGGGAGGAGTCCCACACGTACTACAAATTGCAATTTGCAGTTTGCTCGGTTCAATCGAAAGTACATGAGAGGGAAAGATCAAATAGTGCCACTTTTTATTGGAAATAAGTTGGGTGGGGGAAAGTGTTGCGCTAGCGGAGGACCTGTAAACAGGTATAAGTTTGGCAAGAAAGTAGAAACACGAAAAAAGGTTGATGCTTTCTGAAAAGGGAGCCATCTGCCCCCACCCACCCACACACACATATTACAAGTTAAAATTACAATTCATGGCATCTGAATTAAAAGAAATGTGTGGTGTTGAAAATCCAGAAGAAATATTGGGGAAATCTAGCGATCATTATTTAGATTTTGAGTAATGCTGTAATGTGCGCTTAGTCAAGTTTTTTTTTTTTTTAATAACTGTTGTCAAGCTTTCTGCGAAGATTTATTGAGTCAGGCCGATTTACAGTTGTGTTGTATTACACCGTTGACTATAGTAGGTTACAAAAATATTTACTAACTCCTGTAAAAAAATGCTTTCAACTAATCATTATATTAAAAAATAGAAACCATGTTTTGAAAAATCGCCACAAAAATTCAGGCCGCCCAGGTAGGAGAGCCACCGCTGCCCACTTCCGTCGCCATAGTTGCTGTGACGGAGAGGATTTGGGTATTGTGAGTGATTTGGGGCCGATTCGATTAGTAGGAGGGGGAAATATTAAGAGAACAAAGAATATTTTAGGGATAAAACCTTCGAGGTATTATTGCGTTAACTTGGAGCTGAAATTTGGGCCAAGCGGCCTAAATTTTTGGGATCATTGAGCCATCTTCTTCTTAACTTAGCTTCTAGGGCCTAAGAATTAGAATCGGGGCTCGACTAAACAGTGCCTTAGTCACACTCATAACAAGTTTGTTCAAGAAGCACTTTATGCTGCCGCGCAATAAAACTAAAGATTCCAAAGTACATGTAGATATTACTAATGCATGGTTTAATACCTCTCTTTAGTTCGGTGCTCCCTCCGTAAATATATAGGCCCCATTGCACTGTCAACTGCTATATGTAGAAGGTTGGAAGAATTGGTAGTGTGCCTTTAGCAGGGGTATAACTATATAAGGTGGAAAACATTATTAACGACAGCCTTGATTTCTGTGAGGGACTTGGGCTTTGAAACAAGGGAAGAGGGGGAATATGACCTGTATTATGAAACTGAGGGACTGTCTCGTATGGATAGTTCATGTTGATGATTTCTTTGAAACATAGATGAAAAGAAGAAGCCCTCTGAAAGCAAAGGTTAACAATTGGTGAAATTAATTGGTGTCACCCAGGACGACCGATGAAAGGAAGGCTACTCCCAGTAGCAGTAAATATCTATACATCGCTGGTACTGTACGTCTGGTACACACGATGGTCTGGTTTTCTGGCCGAAAATCGGCAATATCGGTCTTGCCGAACTCCTAATAAGACTTCAAACCGGTCAAAATCGGTCTGAAAAATTCGAATTTTCTTGATTTTGATCTTTTCTAATTTAAAATCTGAAAAATTCAAATTTTGATTTGAAAATTTCAGTCAAACCGGTCATTTCCCGTACTACCCCGGTCTCCGGCCAGCTAGCTGCGGCCAACCGTTCCATTCTCGTCTGCTTTGCCTTGTTCTGACTCGAGTGATGGCAACCACCCACCCAACCCGTCCACCCCACATAACCACCCCGGCCAACGGCCATGCATGCAGCAGACAGGTCCGGACCCATGCATTCTGTCCTTGCATGCAGCGGCAGCTAGCTAGCTATAGCTCTAGCCACTGTTCGTCGTCGCCGTCGTCGGTGGTCTTGTCTTCGTCGCGGGTGTGATTAGTTCGAAGTTAGGACCAGACGATTCTTTCATCTCGCCGTTCCGTTCCTCGAACCAAACACCTCGCCAGACGCGGCGCGTATAATTCTAGACGACGGATGATTGCATATTGATGGCGATGCAGATGGCTCGTCGAGGCTGTAAGTTGGTACGCGCGCGCGTTCCTTTCCTCACCGCACTACCGATCGATCAACGTGCAATGATCGATCGGTCCAGCTCTCCGGGATTTCAGATCGCACTAATGCATCCATCCATCCATCGACATCTGCTTTACCTGCTCGATCGATCGCTTTGTTCAATTGTTGCGTGTCCGCTGACCTGTCCTTCTTTCTCGATCGCCGGGTGCAGGAGATGCATGCCTTGCCGATATGTGAAGTGTTAGCTGGTGATCAGCGTGTACAGCTAGCTGTCGCGGTGCTAGTACAAGTAGCTTCCAAGGGATCTTGCATGGATTCGATCAGCGTGTAATTTCACAGAGTAGTACTCCGTATAAGTTTTGTGATTCGTTACAACATGTTGCGACAGAAATGATACTTATTTGCAGCCTATCTTGCAGCTCATGCCAATGTGCAAAACCAGTGACGGAGTAGTACTTCGACACTTGTCGGATCAATTGTTTTGGGTGTGTATGTTTAGTGTGGGTCAAATCTCTGTACAACATTTTCGGATTTAGTTGTTTTTAGATGAACTCTTTTACGATACACACAATTTAATACGGATTGTCCATTCTTTTTTATCCAACGATTCAAATTGGTTAGAATTTCGTTATACTACACCTGGTAGTATTAGTAGAATTCCGATACGGTAGATTTGTAATTGTCAATGTGGGGATTGCATGTGGCACAAGAGTAGTATTTTCAACCCTGGTTGAAAAAGTTCATAATACACTTACAAATAAAATTATAAATACAAAGAAAAATCTATTATACCGTTAACATATCAATTGTCAGATTTAATTTATACTATCACCATATATTAATAGAATATACAGTAAAATTTATCGATGGGTTCCCATAAACAACCTGCCCACACTACCGGACACAGCCCCTTTGCCGAGTGCAAAAATATTTGCCGAGTGCCAAATATCGGGCACTCGGTAAAGAGATATTTTGCCGAGTGCGACACTCGACAAAGAACAACACTCGGCAATCTTTTTGCCGAGTGCCATGCACTCGCAAATCTTAACACTGGTACATTCAACCTTTGCCGAGTGCCCGCACTCGGCAAAGGGCACTCGGCAAAGGGCACTCGGCAAAGGCGGCTCGAGGTAACGGTCCCGCCGACGTCAAATTGTGCCGAGCGCCGCCATTTGGCACTCGGCAAAATAAATCTTGCCGAGTGTCGTCTGCGTGGCACTCGGCAAAGACCCCCTTTGCCGAGTGCCGTGCCCTGGCACTCGGCAAAGAATTTTTTTTTTTATTTTGGCCTCCAAATTTTTTTTGCAGCCCTACTACAGTATCAGGTACTCTATGTTATGATTTGGTACATTTTTTGTGGCTTTTTGTTATACTTAGTTAATTTATTTCATTTACTATAATTATTTTGAAAATGCAAATTTGAACTGCACGCGCATCGAATAATGGAATTTAATGATTCAAAAATGATAGTCATGTTATTGAGTGTAGTGTGAGGTCGATTCAGAATCGACCAAATTTCGGACATCTTGTTGTGAAACATGACCGTGAACTTGCGCTAAGTGTTTTTAAATTCTATAAAAGCAAACAAAGTCCGAAAATTATGAAACTTGTGGGGATGTCATGATATCATATGTGGAGGCTGTGATAAAATTTTGAGAAGGTTTCGTGCATGTTGTCACGCACGATGCTTTCAAACCGGGACATCTCCACATGTGATACTTATATCCCCAATGGCATCCTCGGGTCTTCAGCGAGCAACACTACCCTGCATTGTCACGCACGCCGGAAGGCGGAGCCGCCTACTCGTTTGACCACTACGCCGTCGGCCCCGATGCGGAGTACCCCAACAAGGCGCGCGTGAAGGCGGAGTTTTGGGTAAGTCTCCTCGCACAACATTGCTCAATACATCGCATTTATTGGACTTTTCTTGAAATAATGAATGGATACATCGCGTTTGTATGCGCACTTATTTCGATGCGATGAGGATTTGAGGCCGTGGTGGACCGGTGGCTACCAAAGCTCGTAAAAACTCATCACCGACATGCATCACGAGGTGCGCATCCGAGCCATCGTAAGCTACCACGGTCGGCTTGGAGAGAAGGTCACCAAGAAAGACGCAAGAAACATGACGCCGACCGGAGCGACTTTGAGGTAGATGAAGAACATTAATATTGATTCGTTTTGAGATTAAGTACGTTTAATTTAATCTTCTTATATGTCAAACACTTGATGACGTGTAGATGATTCCCTGGTGGTGCCAATCGTATCCCGAGTGCTGGGCGATGATCGTGGACAAGTGGTTCACGGAGGAGTATCTCCAGATGCACGATGATGCCCGGACCGCTCGTTTGATGATGCAAGGTCCAGACACCATCAAGGCGACGCAGCCTCTCGCATACAAACAAGCATGGGTACACGAATTCATTTATCTATTGTGACGCTCAATTCTGCCTGATTTCTAATTATCTTGCTGTCTTTCTCGAAGTCGGCGTCACATAGTGCCCAACCTTGCTCGGACTTCCAGGCATGGTGTATGGCCCACAAGGGCAAGGCGACGTCCGACGCCTCCTTCAACTCGAGGACCCGCCGAGGCGTACACGAACCCGAGCGCCCACACCGCATCGGTGAGTACACGCGGCGGCAAGGTCGGTCCATGGGCGGACCATGATCCGAGCACCCGTGACTTTGATGGAGAGATCGTCATGAGGGTGGGACAAGGCAAGAAGCATGGGCGGTTCGCTTGGCGGCGGCCTCATCGACACGGCTTCTACTCCATCTCTCCCGGATCCGAGCACGAGCACGAGCGAGAGCCCGCCATACGCCGACGGCGCATCACGCGACAAAGACCGGTCGACGCGACTCGAGGTTATTCTGTTTTACTCGCCGTACATTGATCTTTACACACCTTTATTAGCTTTGCATTATCAAACATTGAGTAAAATATTGCGGCCGGTGGAACAAGAAATGAGGCAACGTCAGGAGCTGGAGGCCGAGCAGCAGAGGATGTCGGCCCAGCTGGAGGCCGAGCGGGCCGAGCGGCAGGCCCAGACGCAGAGGCTGGCGGACATGATGGAGATCCTACAAGGTCTTGGGCAACATACGGGCTTCGTTATGCCGGCTGGGCTGTTCGCTCAACCTCCGCCTACGCGTCTTGCAGCTGCAGCTACTCCTGTGAGTATGAAAGTTATTTGCTTTCGCTTGTGCTTTGCTTGTATGACCTCTACCTTCCTAGATTAGGTATCTAATGTAATCTTGTCTCACATGCAATCTCTTCTCCTTTGTGCAGCCTCAATCGGCGGGTTCGAATAATCCACCTCATGCGCCTCCGAATGATGGAGCTTTTCCTTCACCACAGTCGCAGTGGCCACCTTCGAGATGAATGGTAGTTGTATTTTCATTTGTTGTTCACTTGGTGATGGACTTGTGATATACTTATGATGCACTTGTCGACTGTGATGAACTTGTGGATTTGTTTGGATGGACTTGAGCACTTATTGTTATATATGTGATGGATGTGATAAATATGTGATGGATGAGATATATATGTGATGGATGTGATATATATGTGATGGATGAGATATATATGTGATGGATGTGATATATATGTGATGGATCTGATATATGTTTGGATGGATTTGTTTGTCGTGATGGAATGTAAAAAACAAATAAAAAACGCAGTTTTGGGTCACTTTGCCGAGTGCAACACACGGCAAATAGGTCCTTTGCCGAGTGCCATGGTCATGGTACTCGGCAAAGTCGGAATGTGGGCACCGAAAATCCAGTTTTCGGCTTTGCCGAAAGTGCCATGACCATGGCACTTCGGCAAAGAATTTTTTAAAAAAATTAAAACTTTGCCGAAGTGCCAGGCACCGCGCGCTCGGCAAAGAATTTTCAATTTTTAAAAACTTTGCCGAGTGCCATCATTCACACTCGGCAAAGACATTTTCAAAAAAGTAAAAATCTTTGCCGAGTGCGGTTGGCACTCGCAGCGGCGTCAACAGGGCCGGCTACGTGGCTGGAATGTGGGCACTGAAATCCCATTTTTCCAGCTTTCTGCCGAGTGCCATGACCATGGCACTCGGCAAAGAATTTTAAAAAAATTAAACTTTGCCGAGTGCCATGACCATGGCACTTTCGCAAAGAATTTTTTAAAAAAATTAAAACTTTGCCGAAGTGCGACCACTGCGGCGCTCGGCAAAGAATTTTCAAAAAAATTTAACCTTTGCCGAGTGCGTCGTTCGACACTCGGCAAAGAGATTTTCAAAAAAAAATCTTTGCCGAGTGCACGGTTTGCACTCGGCAGCGCAACGCCAACAGGGGCGGCGCCAGAATCGGTCCTTTTCTTTGCCGAAGTCTTGACTCGGCACTCGGTAAAGCTTTGCCGAGTGCCCGAAAATACACTCGGCAAAGGTCGCTGCCGATTAATTTTTTCCGAGTGCCCTTGCCGAGTGTCGCGACTCGGCAAAGCCTTTGCCGAGTGCAAAGGAGCCTTTGCCTAGTGCCTGAGGCACTCGGCAAAGTGCCTGAGTCCGGTAGTGCCACCCATGCACCTCCGCCCCCTTGCAAGACCTACGTTTGGAATTTAAAATTACATGAGCAAGCACGTGTAATTCGAGTGCATCCGAGGAAGCCAGAACTCATCAAGGTTTATATAGCCTGGGATTTGACACCGGATAAGACAGGGATGCATATGGGATGTTCCAACCTCAACTGTTCCCGACAACAGATCCCCACTTTTCCTCAAGACCTCGTAATTTCGAGGACAACTTCACATGAGCATGATTCACTGATGGATCGAGCTCGTCGTCGCACGGTTTTCGGCCTCTCGCCGGAGCCGGGCAGGCTGACTTCCTCGGCCCATCTAGGGCAGTCTACATCGGCCCAAGCGGGGTGCCGTAGCGTTGGTTTTTTGCTCCACCGTTCATCTCAGTTTGGGGAACACGCGTCACGGCGGAGGAATGGCGTGGAGGATGAATCAACCGAAGCTTCTCGTCGAAGCTTGCCTGGAGAGGGGATCCTCCGTCCATTGATCCAGGGTGAGCGCGTGTCGACTCGGGAGGAAGATGACTCTCGCCCCGAGGTAGGGTTTGATGTTTCGACTCACAGATTTGGTACTTCGCTTGGCGATTTGTTCGCACACTCCTGGAGGAAAATCCCGAACTCAGAGTGGCGGTGGCTTCCCAAGAGAGCGGGTGTGGGCGATCTAGGTTTTGCTGCGAGAGAGAGCGAAGTTCGCCGGTGGGGAGCGGGAGCTAGATCTGCGCAGCGGATCCCTGATCCTCCGCCTCTCACTAGGTATTTTGCGGAAGTTGTTAGGGGAGAGGAGATGGATCGGGGCCGGGGGAGGCTCCTTCGGGGTTTCGGTGGGGGTGGTCGTAGCCAGACCGGAGGAAAGCGTCGAGCGTCTGATGCTTGGATGGAAGAGGATGATCTTTTGGTGGAACCAGATCTCCGCTCAAAACTTCTTCGGGAGAAAGATCAAAAACGGTGGAATCAGGATCGTCCTCAGGGGGGTGATCTGAGATCTGGTATGTTTTCTGATGTTCATGATTCTGATCGGACTCGTTTTGATTCGAATGTCCATGGGGGTGATTTTAGAGAAAATTTTTCTAAGGATAAGGGGTGGATTCATGAAACTCGTCGGGAACATTTGATGCGTGAAGGGGGTTCTCAGAGAGGGAGCCATAGGGGCGGATTTGGAGGTCGGGGAGGTAACTTCAGAGATGATAATAGTAGATCTCAAGCTAATTGGGATTTACCTCCAGTGGTTGATAAAGGTGATGATTGGAAAAAAAACTGGGGTGACATTGGTCCGAACACTGGGGTTCTTAGATCTGAGGATCGAGGGACTTGCTTTCGTTGTTTGCAGTCAGGACATCATCAAGCTCGTTGCACTAATCCTCCGGTGTGTTACAAGTGTAAAAAAGAAGGGACATATGACTTCTGGCTGTCCTGATGAAAAGAAAGATTTGGGTTTGAAGCTTTGTGGTTTTGGTATACCTGGTCAAGGTTTCTATAGTCTTCATGTGGAATGTTTGCAATTGTCAGATCAGTTAGCTGCTTCTGGCATTGTACATATTAAGGAAGGGGTGGCTTCAGTGAGCAAACTTGAGGCTGAATTGAAACACTTGATTAAACCTGATTGGGATTGGAAAGTTCGGAAGCTCTCTGAAAAAGAATATGCAGTAGTCTTTCCTTCTAAGGAAATGCTTGATACCTGGTCTAAAGCACGAGGGGTGGAACTGGATCTTCACTCAATTAAAGCCAAGATTGATAAGTCTAATTTAGACTCTGAAGTTTCTTCAGTTTTGACTGTAGCTTGGATCTTGGTTACTGGAATTCCAGGTCCAGCGAAATCTGCTGATATAGTTAAGGAAATAGCTCGTACGGTGGGAGAACCTATAGAAGTTGATGAAATAAGCCTACTGAGAGCGGATCCTGTCAGAGTCAAGGTTCTGAGTAGAGATCCTGCTAGTATAAATTGCTTTGTTGAAATTTTCATCAATTCTATGGGGTATGAAATTAAATTTGAGGTTGAAGGGGGTGTAACAGGGGGAAAAAAGGACCTGTTTATGATCATTTTCACAAAAAACATGCGCACAAAAAGTTTGAAGATGAGGAAGATGATGATGCTGAGTCAAGTGAAAGTAATAGAAGAACAGAATGGGAAAAGATGGCTGAGAAGTTTGGGGGTGAAAAACATCAATCATCTGAACATAAGAGTGGTGATGGGAGCAACAAACACACTGGTAAACAACAGCAGATTTATGAACAGGAAGACAAGTGTGTTGAATTGGTTAGTTCCCATTCTTCTGATCTTGGGGAGAAGAAGTTAATTGTTGCTGATTTGCTTGAGTCTTGTGAGGGAGAGGTAGACTGTTTGGCTGCTAATTTGGGAGAGGTACAGGATGAGGAGCCTAATGTTCTTCAGATTGTGCCTTTAGATTACAGATATCCTAGTGATACAGGAAGGGTGATAGGATCACAAAATGAGGAGGCTGGTAAGGAATCTTTGGATTTATTAGGGGATTGTAATCTTCCAGCTGAACAGATGGGATTGCTCAATCCTAGTGATTCTATTACTTCGAAGGTTTCTCCTGGAGATATAATTGTTCATCTTGAAGGTGGTCTGAAGTGTTATCTCGCATCTCTTTGGCCTCATTTAAGGACACCTCTGCATACAAGAACTGTGGAGAGGTTTTCAGGGTTCCAGTAATGTCTTCACTGATTTCGGGGGACTTGGTTGATGTGGATAAGTCTATGGTTCATAAGGCAACTGTTGGTAGTGGTCCGATTCCTTCGGGAGAGGATTTTGATTTATCGGGCAATCCTGTTAATGAAGGGGTGGATGAAGTGTGGAGGACACCTAAAAAGAAGGGCAGGAAACACAAAGTCCTGGAACCTCAACAAGCAGTTCGAAAGAGTTCCAGAATTCAAGATAAAGGGATCCCCATGGCGAAGAAGGCTTCAAATCTGAAATCTATTCATAACTTGGAATCCCAAGGTAAATTTGTCACCTCTTGTAATGTACTTAATCATGCTTCTATTGATTACTTAGAGAATGTTGCTACTTCCTGTGGCATTGTTTTGGGTAACTCTCAGAATAGTGACAAAGTGATCTCAGCGATGCAAGCTCAGGAGCTTGTGAGGGCTGCGATAGCTAAAGCTGAGAAAGAAAAGTTATACAAGAAGGAGCAGGAAATTCAAGCTGTTGGGGTGAATGTCTCTGAGGGGGGTGAAATTTTATGCAAAAATAATGTTGATACAAGGGGTGTTTTAGATACTACTGAGAAGAAGAAGTTGAGTGATAACCTGAAAAGAAGTGGTACCAGTTCAAAAGGATCAATAATATGAAAATTTTATTTTGGAATATCAGAGGTTTAGGGAAGTTGGCTAGAAAAAGGCAGCTTAAAGAATTGGTCCTTCAAGAAAATCTGGATGTTGTTGGGGTGCAAGAAACTTTGAAGCAGAATTTTTCTGTTACAGAGCTTCTGAATCTGGTGGGCAATCTTTCTTTTAAATGGCATTGGATCCCTTCAGCAGGACATTCTGGAGGCATCTTGTTGGGGGTTAAAGAAGAATTCCTGGAAGCAGAAAGTTGTGATGCTGGGCAGTTTTTTGTTAGTATGGTGATTAGATGCAGGTTGAGTAATTTTAGATGGGAGCTGGTGGTAGTTTATGGGCCTGCTCATCATGATTTGTCTCAAAAGTTTTTAGATGAACTGAATAACAAATGCAAAAGGACTATTTTACCTATGGTTTTGGGGGGTGACTTCAATTTGATTAGAGAGGTTGGAGACAAGAACTCCACCAATTTTAATTTCCACCTTATGAGATTGTTTAATGATTTCATTTTTGATAATCAGTTACTTGAGATAAAAAAAGGGGGTGCAAAATATACTTGGACAAATAAGCAAAGTTGTCCCACCATGGTTAATTTAGACAGGATTTTGGTTTCCACTGACTGGGAAGCTCATTTTCATTTATGTCATGTTCAGAGTCTTGTTAGGGTTGGTTCTGATCACAATCCCATTCTTCTCAGCACTGGAGAGGATGTGATGATTAAGACTAGCAGATTCTATTTTGAAAGAAAATGGATGGGACATGAAGCGTTCAGGGGTCTTTTACATCAAAAGTGGCTGGAGTTTGTCAGAAAAGCTAATGATAAGGTCTATTCCCTTGACAAATGGAATAGTTGTATTGCCATGTTGAGGAGTTTTCTGAGGGGTTGGGGTGCTAATCTGAATGGGGATTACAAGAGAAAAAAAAATTCTTCTTGATCAACTTAGGGAGCTAGATTCTTTGGCAGATTTACATGGGTTAAAACCTGAGGAATGGTCACATAGATATTCTATTGAGGCTGATCTGGAACAGGTTTATGTTATGGAAGAAAACTATTGGCTTCAAAGAAGTGGTATAGATTGGATTACTAAAGGAGATGCTAATATTGGTTACTTTCACAGTTGTGCTAATGGGAGGAAAAGGAAGAACTATATTTTCAGTCTTGACCATGATGGGGTGTTGATTCATAATAAAGATGACATCAGAAATCACATTTATGATTTCTATAGAAATCTTTTTGGTTCTGGACCTGTTCAGGAAGTGGGTTTGAACAGTGGGTTTTGGAGCAGTAGGCTGAGAGTTTCTGAAGAGGATAATCTTATGTTGGTTAATGATTTTACTGATAGTGAGATTTTACAAGTGATTGAGGATCTTCCAGTCAATTCTGCTCCTGGTCCTGATGGCTTTCCAACCTTTTTCTTTAAAGAGTTTTGGGCTTTGATTAAACATCGCTTTTGAGATCAGTTAGAGATTTTGCTAGAGGTACTTTGGATATGAAGAGACTCAATTATGGGGTGATTTCTTTGATTCCTAAAATTAAAGAGGCAAATAGTATTAAACATTTGAGCCAATATGCCTTTTAAATGTCGATTTAAGATTCGACTAAACCGCTTGCTAATAGATTGGGTCGATTGTCGATAAGTTGATTAATGATCGATCGGCTTTCATAAAAGCGCACACATTACGGATGGGGTGGTTGCTTTGCATGAGATAATTCATGAGACCGAGAGAGAGGAGGAAAGGAGTGATTTTGAAATTGGACTTTGAAAAGCTTATGACAAAATTCAATGGAGTTTTTGGAGGAAGTTATGAGGAGGAAAGGCTTTTCCAACATTGGATTGATCAGGTCATGGGAATCTGTTAGAGATGGCAAAGTCGATATCAATATTAATGGAGAAATTGGTCCTTATTTCAAGACTTATAGAGGTTTGAGACAAGGAGATCCATTATCTCCCCTCTGTTTAATCTGGCTCTTTGATGCATTAGCGAAATTATTAAAACGACTCAAGACAATAATCATTAAATGGTGATATCTCATTTGGTGCCCAGTGGAGTTCCTATTTTGCAATATGCGAGATGATACAAATGCTTATGATAGAGTTTGATGAGACAGCCTTTCGAACTTGAAATTCCTTCTTTACTGTTTTGAATAGATGTCAGGTTTGAAAATAAACTATCATAAGAGTGAGATTTTTGTAATGGGAGGGTGCAGAGAGGACTCTGCTAGAGCAGAGATATTTTGATTGCAAGTGGGTTCTTTACCTATGACCTATCTTGGAATTCGATTGGAGATCGATGATTGGGGTGAGGCGGCGATTTGGTGATTAACAAGTTGACTAAAAAGCTGGACAAGCTGGAAAAACAAGCTTTTATCTACTGGAGGCGAGCTAATTTTGGTGAATAGCGGTTTGAGTAGTTTGCCTACTTATTCAATGGGGTTTTATAGGTTTGGGAGGAGGTTCATAAGCAAATGGACACTATTAGATCCAGTTTTTACGGAGGGGTCGAATAATTGCTTTAAATATCATATGGTGAAATGGGAGGCTGTGTGTAGACCTAAAGACTTTGGAGGGTTAGGGGTAATCAATACAAGAGTTATGAATGATTGTTTGCTTGCTAAATGGATCTGGCGTATGAACTATCTTGGGTCTTGAGCTCAGTTTAGGATTCTCAAAGCTAAATATTTCCCTAGAAGCAGTTTCAGAAATAGTTTTAATACTCACAGAGGTTCTCAGTTCTGGAAGCAGTTGTCTAAAGCAAAAATCTGGTTTGACAGAGGTGTTAAATACAAACTTGGGAGTGGAGTTAACATTTCTTTTTGGGGTGATGTCTGGAATGGTGATTGTCCTTTCAAGATCACTTTTAATAACCTTTACAATATTAGTTGCTCCTCTGAAATGAGTGTGGCAGACGGTCTGATCAATAATCATTGGACTATTCCCTTCAAAAGATGTCTGGGAGCTGAGGACATTACTCAATGGGAAAGTTTGAAGGCTATCTTGGATGATTTAGATCTTTCTGATGCTTCAGACAAAGTTGTCTGGTGTTTGGAGAAATCTGGGATGTTTTCTGTTAAATCCTTATATAGACAAATCCTTTTTGGGGGTGTTGTTTCTAGGAAACTGTAAAAACTTTGGAAATGCAAAATCCCTTTGAAGGTTAAAATTTTTGTGTGGAAATGTTATCTTAATAAAGTTCAGACTTTGGATCAAATTGGTAAACGGGGGTGGAAAGGGGATTTGCGCTGTAAGCTGTGTGGTGTTGTTGAGAGTATTGATCATATCTTGTTCAATTGTGTCATTGCTAAATTTTTTTGGATTGGCATCAAAGAAGCTCTTAATTGGAAGTATATTCCAGTTTCTGTTGATAATTTTCAATTACATTGGTTAGATAGGAGGGGGGCTAATGATTACAATGTAATTTTGTTTAGTTTTGCAGCTTCCGCTTGGACTCTCTGGAATGTTAGAAACAGGGTGGCTTTTGAGGGGGTTTATCTTCGGCAACCTTTGGATGTGATATACAAATTTCTATCTTGTTTGCAGCGATGGCGAATCCTTCTTACCGGGGTTGATCGTTCTAAGCTGGACAGCTTCATAAGGAACATTGAGGAGTGGGCTAAAGTTTTTGGTAATTCAGGCAGTAGCGAATCTAGGAACTTGTAACTGACTTTGTTCTAGTCAGTAACTGATGTTTGCTCTGTTTGTTAATGTCCGGCTGTGTGTCGGGTCTTTTGGAAGTAGGTTGTGGTAGATTTCTTTGTAAGGTTTCAGTTTGAATTGCTGCGAAAATCTGGCTTACCCAGATGCTACTCTCTTTTGTAAACTGGTATATGCTTTATAAAAGCTGGGATTTTCTCCCTTTTCAAAAAAAAAAAAACTGTTCCCGACAACACAAAAGAAACAAGAAAGGGGCAAAAGAAAAGGAGGAGAGGAAAATCGAATGGAGGCATGTGACCATACGCGGCGTCGACATGGAGTCATGGACACGAGATTTGGATTTATGATTCGCACCTTTCTCCCTGTGTCGTTCACATTCACAGAATCACAGGGCAGAAGAAGCTTCTGACATTCAAAGCGATGCGCTCACATGAGCCTCCCATCATTCATTGTTCTTCCAGCGTGTATATGTCCCATTCTTCGCCTTGTAAACTTAGTCGCAATAACTCGGGTTTTCAGATGATATAGTATCCCCATACATACCTCACCGGGAAACTCGAAAACATGTCAGCTAACGCTGGTTTGCTGAACCCTGGTTGGAATCAATGCTTAGGATCGATAAAATCAACATTTGGATCAACTACTACCGAAAATGGATATATAAGGGCCCGATCAACAATTAACATATTTGATCGGGCCCTCGATCTTACACACAAATTTTGCTATCGATAGATCCCAATATAGTTATGATCGACAGTAAGTAATGGAGGTTAGAATCGCGACGAATGAGGTTCGTGCTTCTTCTCTGTTGGAATTAATACGGGCTGGGCCCATTATTAATTCTAATTAATTCCTAAAAAATCCCAAATGCCCATGTGCATATGCTAAAACTGTTTAGTCCCATATGGAGAGAGCCAATACACGCGCGCGCGAGAACAAACGGCTGGCAGTAACGGTTCAGTTACCAGTGAGTAATGGCGACCGTTTCTGGCCTATTCGTTTTTGCCATTATCTGGAACAGAACACTGTTTCTTCTCCGCTCTCTAACACTCTCCATGAAAGACCATAGTAAACCACTGGTTTTTGTTGCTGTCTCTGGCGATCTCCATTCCGGCGAGGCGCGTGTACGGTCGCACCGGGAGAGTAGGCCTCCGGAACCTTCGTCCTTGAAGGCTTGCACGAGCGAGGACGAATAAGGTTTTTGGGGAGCGTTCGCGCGACTGCTCGATTCATCTTATTTTCTGCTACATATACATCTGCGCGACTACTACCACGACATCCTGCTACATCTCCATCAACTGCACAACTACTTCCACGTCGTCCATTACACCATGGCTAACGACGACCTCACCAAGACTTCTGCTTCTACTTCTGCTGCTCCTTCCGCTGGATCTGGGTATGCTTATAACACACTTGTTGTTTATTTAGCTTTCTTATCAGTTGTAGACTTGAACATTGAGATAGATATACTAGTTTCTGTCCTTCTAGAAATTCGTATTGTAGGGATACGGGTAGGCTACGCTAGCAACAATTAAAATTTTCTACCACGTAAACCAGGATGCCAAGCAAGATAGATGATCACAGATCATTACCACTAGACGCGCAGTGCAGTAGAAGTAGAGTCGGAGTAGCCTAGTCCGATGATGAACGCGCCAATGTAGTGGTCGTAGATGATCGTCCAACGTCCTCGCAGTCGATCGTCTCCTCCAGCAGCCTCTGCAGATCCTTGTGAAGATCGCGGATCGTCCTCAGCGCAACAGCGACCGCAGTAGCGCCTCTACGGTATCCACACGTCCAGAGAAGGAACAACCGTACGCCGGTGTGCTAGCACCAAGTCGCACGGGAAGGCTCTCTCAAGAAGATGGCGGCTAGGGTTTTGATGGAAACAACTCACGTGTCTCTCTCGTCCCTTCAACTAGCCTCAAGCATCTCCTTATATAGTGCCCCGTGTCAGATCCTATCCGAACACATTTAACGAATCGTATTCGTACTGGTTTGTTCCATCCCATTAAGTGTGTGACCCGTTAGGTTTATGTGTAATCGGTTGTGACTCGAAAAACCCTTTCCGACCACAAGTCGTAGCGGTCTCTAGCAGGACATAACGATTCCCGAATACACACAAATTATATCGGACGAACCTTAATGCAATATGATCTACGACTAGGTCATCATCACTTACGACCAGGTCTTAATTTTATACGACCAGTTCGCACTTGGTCACGACCAGTTCGTAACTCCTTACGACCAGGTTTCGACCACTCTGTGATTTCGTTCGATCGGTCTACGACTTGCTCGTATCACTATACGACTTGTCTGGATCTGATCGAACTAAGCGACTTACTCTAGTATTCTTCCTTTGCCTCACGATATCTGGTTTGAACTCCAGGTGAGATAATGTGTCATCCATGGACTGTTCAATACTTTCTCGATCGAGTTGTCGGATAACCTTACATGGTCGAACACTTCGACCAGTAGTGGCATGACCATGCACTTTCTTCATCCGACTACTTCGAGGGGCCCAGAGACATCTCTCCTGTTATGTTAGGAGGGGCAAATCTCATATCCGACCAGTCACATCCCTCCGCATGTTTCATAGCATACCCGAAAGCTACCTTTATAACTACTCAGTTACGAGTAGCGTTTGGCAACCCCTAAGAGTGCTATTACACATGTAGGAACCATGCTTGATCTCGTGTCTAAGGATTATACATCATCATTGCTTGAGACCAACTAATGACACACAGGATCATAACAATCTCAATAGTGTCTCAAGGTGGGTCAATCCAACCCCATGTTCTCTAACATGTGTTCACATTGTTGATTCGATATCCCTATATCCATGACCGGTGAAACATGATCATCAATCAATATATGTGCTGGTCGTAGAGTCACTGGTGTTCCGATCAGTGATATTCGACCAGGGATACTTTTAGAGCGACATCATACAAGTCGAAGAGTTTCACCAACAAATCACATACTCGTTGATCTTCAGAACTAATGATTCATTAAAGGAACAGAATAACATTTATTCAAAAACTCATAAACATAGACGTGATACAATCATCTCCATAATTGCCTCTAGGGCATATCACCAACACGTACATCTATAGTGTTTTTGTCTACATACTTTGTGAATAAGGCTATAGTAATTTTCATGATTTATCTAGTATATTTTTGGATTAAAATAATTCAAAAAATACTCATATCTTCAACAATCCAAAAACCTTATTATAGGCATTTTTCGTCAACTGGTTTTGCTGCTGTGCTAAAACCCTCTGAATTCGATGGTGCGAATTACAAGAGGTGGCGCACCAAGATGGTGCTTTGGCTAACTGCCATGAACGTTTTTCATGTGGCAAATGGCAAGTCTGAAGGAACACTTACTCCTAAACAGGAGCAAGCGTTCGAGGCTGCTGATAACCTTTTTAAAGATGCCGTGATTAGCATTCTTGGTGAGAAGTTAGTTGATGCATACATGGTGATCAAAACTAGGAAAGAGATGTGGGATGCACTCGAGGCCAAATTTGGGGTTTTGGATGCAGGAATTGTATCTTATAGAGCAATACCATGACTATAGAATGGTTGATAGCCGTTCTGTAGTTGAGTAGGCTCATGAGATACAATCCATGGCCAAAGAACTCGAGCACTTCTGTGGATATCATGGGGATATGCTCATGATCTTAGGATGATGTGACAATTGGCAATGACGTTGAAGGTTTGCGGAAACACGAGTTTTCGGCAAAGTTCAGAGTCTGTCAGGTCTCAAGCGGTCTGATCGGCCTTGGTGGCGGTCAGACCGCCCATGCCTCGGGTGTTTTGGATGGCGGTTCGCCGGCGGTCGGATCCGACCGTTTGGGTAGCGGTCTGACCGGCGTCTGATGAGCGGTCCGACCGGCAAGTTGAGTGGCATTGGAGTTTGAGGCTGGGCCAAAAATAGAGAGTGTAGGCAAGTGAGGAGTTTCTACTGCACTTGGTCCCATAATTTTTGGAGCCTCCAGTCAAAAGTTCTATTCATTTTAAATTTCCAAAGAGGTTGCAGATTTCAATGTTGAAATTTTGGCTAAGTCCTTTGGTGGCGGTCGACCGCCTTCATTGGCGATTAGGCCGTGATGGCGATCGAGCCGGCCAAGGGTGGCGGTCGACCGGTTTTCACTAAATCGTCACCGTGTGGCGGCGATGGTTCTTGATTAGGTCAAGTTCATGGGTTTCATGTCATATGTGTTGCATGATGTCTGCTTTGACTAACGTGGTCAAGTTGTGAAGAACTTGTTCCGATTTCGATTTTCTTGTCTATTGTTGTGCGAGTTGCTTGGTGGTCAATGACGGTCAACGGCGAGGATGATCGAGACTAGGCTTGGAGAGCGAGGTTCAAAACGATCGGCGATGCGGGTGAAGTCATTGGACTCAAGTATGGTGCAAGATGGACAAAGGTGACCGAACAGCGCGGTTGGTCGCGATCGTTGAATCAAGCGGCGCGGGGTCGTGCAAGTGCCATGGTGGTTTCGGTGGAGCCGGATGGGAGAGACTTGCCGACATGATGAGAGCCGTTGGATCAACCTACACGTGGCGACAGCGAGTGCTTCGCACAATATGGACATGGCGCTTTAAAATGCGTGCGTGTGTCACCCGTTTGTTTTGGGCCTTAACGGGAGCCCATTAGGGAGACTCTATTAGAAACCCTAAGCCTCCACTATAAATAGATGAGGGAGGTGGCTGCACCCCCCTCGACCCTTTCATTGTTTTTGAAACCCTAATTTGCTTAGGGAGAGGAGTAGTGGAAGTTAGGGTTCTAGAGAGTTGGATTGGATTTCGTGCTCATGTATTGAGTCTTTGTCATCCATTGATGGAGTGGCTGTAAACCAATACTATATCAAATCAATCCAAAAAAAGTTTCTTCAAGATGAGGTCAATTGCTTTCTTTCTCTCTATTTGATGATTTGAGTCTTTCTTTGATCTGCGAGTTTTTGCGTGGTTTCTGGCCGTGATCTAGCTTGCTGTGACGTGTGGGAATACATCTAGTATCATCAAGATCATCAATCACCCACGAGCAAGTCTCAAGATCATATTTTCGTTTTGACTCGGTTTTTGACCTAACTTCGCTCAAACGGGAAAAGGTCAGAATCTTGGCAAGGATCTTCACGATCGTTGCTTGGAATAGGTTCCTGACATCCTTAGGAAGGTGTGTGTCAAATTTCACGAAGTTTGGACGCACGAATCAAATGTTAGATCAATTTGCGTTTCGGTTTTTCGGGCTGATTTCACTGTTCATCGAACGAGAGGTCTGACCGCCCGAGGGATCGGTCTGACCGCTTGGATCGGTCTGACCGCTAGACCGACCGGTCTGACCGCCCCCGTGAGAGGTCAGACCGCCCGAGCCTTCGTGTTTTGGTTTTGTGTTGATTTTACTTCGGGGTTTTGAGTTGATTCAATACAAGTCTTCCGCTGTGCATGATTGATTGATCTTCATAGCTTTCATAGCTATTGGAGTGAGATTCGTATTGAATTCAATTTGGGAGAAAAAGAGATCGTGCTCCTATTCACCCCCCCCCTCTAGTCGCCTTTTCGGTCCAACAACTTCAAATGTGTGTTACCGAACAAGTTGTCACGGGAGGCATTATTGACAAGCTTCTTCCTTCTTGGAGGAATTTTGCTACTTCCCTGAAACACAAGAGCCAAGAGTTTTCTGTTGAAAATCTCATCGGGTCTCTTGATGTTGAAGAGAAGGCAAGGGCAAAAGATACACACATCAGAGGTAATGAGGGACATTCTAGTGCCAATGTGGTGCAGAAGAAGAATGACCAAGCTCAAAAGTTCAAAGGCAAGAACAAGACCGCACAAACAACTAGCTTCAAGAAGAAGAAGAAGAACACAAAGGATAGCCTTTACTTTGTGTGTGGCGAACCTGGTCATTGAGTCAAGGATTGCAGCCAACGCAAGGATGAGAAGAATCAGCAAGGGCAGAATTCTAAGTCTGCTAATGTTGTTGTTGGTACTACTGAGACGGGAACATCAGGGTATGGTAATTTACCTACTGTTCTTTCCGTATGTCAATCTATCGATTGGTGGATAGACACTGGTGCTAACATACATGTGTGTGCTGATATTTCATTGTTCTCTTTTTACCAGGTCATTCGGGATTCAGCCGTTCTAATGGGGAACGGATCACATGCCACTGTTCATGGTGTTGGCACGGTCGATCTGAAGTTTACTTCGGGGAAGATTGTGCAACTGAAGAACATGCATCATGTGCCATCTATCAATAAGAATCTCGTGAGCGGATCTCTTCTGTGTAGAGATGGCTTTAGACTAGTATTTGAATCCAATAAATTTGTAATATCCAAGTGTGGATAATTTATTGGTAAAGGTTATGTGTGCGGAGGTCTGTTCCGCCTATCTCTTTCAGATTTGTGTAATAATGTTGTGAACCATGTTTTCAGTGGTAATGATACTACTATTTGGCATTCACGACTTTGTCACATAAATTTTGGTTGCATGACGCGGTTAGCCAGTTTAGAGTTAATACCGAAATTCACCCTTGCCAAAGGCTCTAAGTGTCAAGTTTGTGTGCAATCAAAGTAGCCTCGTAAGCCTCACAAGGCCACGGAGGAAAGAAACTTGGCACCATTAGAACTCATACATTCAGATCTGTGTGAGATGAATAGTGTGTTAACAAAAGGTGGTAAGAGATATTTCATGACTTTGATTGATGACTCCACTAGGTTCTGCTATGTGTATCTTTTGAAAACTAAAGACGAAGCTTTTCACTACTTTAAAATCTATAAGGCAGAAGTTGAGAACCAACTTGAAAAGAAAATCAAAAGGGTTAGGTTTGATCGTGGCGGCGAGTACTTTTCTAATGAGTTCAATTTATTCTGTGAGGAACATGGTATAATCCATGAGAGGACGCCTACCTATTCACCCCAGTCAAACGAGGTTGCTGAAAGAAAGAATCGTACTCTAATTGATTTGGTTAACGGCATGTTAGACACAGCGGGTCTTTCCAAGGCATGGTGGGGGGAGGCTATATTGAATTCATGTCATGTCCTAAACAGGGTTCCCACAAAGAATAAAGAGATAACTCCATTTGAACAATGGAAAAAAAAAGACTATCACTTTCATACTTGCGCACTTGGGGTTGTTTAGCGAAAGTCAACGTGCCAATTTTCAAAAAGCGTAATCTTGGACCAAAAATCGTGGATTGTGTCTTTCTAGGCTATTCTCACCATAGCGTTGGATATAGATTTCTAGTGGTGAAATCTGGAGTACCTGACGTGCATGTCGGTACAATTATGGAGTCCAGAGATGCTACATTTTTTGAGGATATTTTTTCGATGAAAGATATGCCTAGTTCATCGAGTTAGGAGCCTGATACAACTCCTGAACCTGCCATTCCAATGGAATATTTTAAGCAAACCCCTGAGCAAATTCCTGAGGAGGAAGACAATGAAACTCTGAGGAAGAGTAAAAGACAAAGGACTGCAAAGTCTTTTGGTTCTGATTTCATTGTGTACATTGTGGATGATACTTCAAGTACCATTTCTGAAGCATATGCTTCTCCAGATGCAGAATACTGGAAGGAAGCAGTCCGTAGTGAAATGGATTCCATTATCTCTAATGGAACTTGGGAGATCACTGAGCGTCCTTATGGTTGTAAACCTGTAGGATGTAAGTGGGTGTTCAAAAAGAAGCTTAGGCCTGATGGTACTATCGAGAAGTACAAGGTACGGCTTGTGGCCAAGGGTTATACCTAAAAGGAAGGCGAATATTTCTTTGACACTTATTCACCTGTGGCTAGATTAACCACTATTCGAGTACTACTATCTCTGGCTGCCTCATATGGTCTTCTCGTTCATCAGATGGACGTTAAGACGACTTTCCTAAATGGAGAGTTGGACGAGGAAATTTACATGGAACAGCCAGATGGATTTGTAGTAGATGGTTAAGAAGGAAAGGTGTGCAAGTTGTTGAAATCTTTGTATGGTCTTAAACAAGCACCTAAGCAGTGACATGAAAAGTTCGACAAAACTTTAACATCTGCAGGTTTTATTGTGAATGAAGCTGACAGATGTGTGTATTATCGCCATGGTGGGGGCGAGGGAGTCATTCTATGTCTGTATGTTGATGACATACTGATTTTTGGGACCAACCTTAATGTGATTAAGGATGTCAAGGATTTCTTATCTCAGAATTTTGAGATGAAAGATCTGGGAGTAGCTGATGTTATCTTGAACATTAAGCTATTGAGAGGTGATGATGGTGGGATTACATTGTTGCAATCTCATTATGTGGAAAAGGTTCTGAGTTGTTTTGGTTATAGCGACTGCAAATCCTCTCCAACACATTATGATCCTAGCATGTTGCTTAGGAAGAATCGGAGAATAGCCAGAGACCAATTGAGATATTCTCAGATAATTGGTTCACTCATGTATTTAGCTAGCGGTACCAAGCCTGATATCTCGTTTGCTGTGAGCAAACTAAGCCGTTTTGTTTCCAATCTGGGATATGATCATTAGCATGCTCTTGAGAGGGTAATGCGTTATCTAAAGGGTACTATGAGCTATGATATTCACTATTCTGGGTACCCCAGGGTACTGGAGGGTTATAGCGATTCAAACTGGATATCTGATGCTGATGAGATTAAGGCCACAAGTGGATATGTCTTTACACTTGGAGGTGGCGCTGTTTCATGGAAGTCTTGCAAGCAGACCATCTTAACGAGGTCAACAATGGAAGCAGAACTCACATCATTAGATACTGCCACTGTTGAAGCCGAATGGCTTCGTGAGCTCTTGATGGATTTGCCGGTGGTTGAAAAACCGGTACTGGCTATTCTGATGAACTGTGACAATCAGACTGTGATCGTCAAAGTGAACAGCTCTAAGGATAATATGAAGGCATCAAGACATGTAAAGAGAAGACCGAAATCTGTCAGAAAAATGAGAAACTCCGGAGTAATAGCTTTGGATTATATCCAAACAGCTAAGAATCCGGCAGATCCCTTTACAAAGGGTTTATCACGGAATGTGATAGACAATGCATCGAGAGAGATGGGTTTGAGACCCACGTGACTTATACCATAGTGGTAACCCATCCTATATGATCGGAGATCTCATGAAGTAGGATTGGCGAAACAAGCTTTTGGTTAACTGGGAGGAGAGTATCTTTATAGACCCACTCCATTGGAGATGCAATTCTCTCTTAAATCTGTATGGCAGGTTGATTTTTATCTTAATGTATTCTGTGGCTTGTTTAAGTAAAGATGCTGTCCTACAGAGCAGTCTTGAAAGAACACACCTATATGAGCCCGACTGCTAGTCACAGTCTATGAGATAGGGTAATCTCTAGGAAGCTCATGAATAGGCCAGGAGTATGACTCATATGCTCCAACCCGCGGGGATGCTTGGCAGCCTGGTATCAGTTAAGGACTTAAGTAAAACTTATTCACACAAAACTGTCAATTCAAGGCTTAGTCCATTGTGCAGTTGTGGATAAGTGTAGCTTCTGTTCTAGGTGGATCTTCAACCTTAACCGGTCTCCATCCAAACACTGGTATATCAAAACAATACTGTGGATCAAGGCATTTGACATGTGCCCTTGGGATCTGGTGGGGGATTATTGGAATTAATACGGGTTGGGCCCATTATTAACTCTAATTAATTCCTGGAAAATCCCAAAGGCCCATGTGCATGTGCTAAAACTGTTTAGTCCCATATGGAGAGTTGAATGGGAGTTACACCACTTTAAAAGGTGGAACATGGTAACCCCCTTGTGGAATTGGAGAGAGCCAATACACGTGCACGCTCGCTCGCTCGCCTCGCCACGCCACGCCTCGCCGAGCCAGAGCCGAGCCGAGCCGTGCCGTGCAGGTGCGGGTGCGTGTGCGTGTGCATGCGTGTGCGTGCGTACACAGGCGTGTCGGGTGCGTACGCGTTTTTCTTTATCTATTCGAAAATCAAAACGCACTGACTCGCAGTTAATGGCATTAACAAACGGCTGGCAGTAACGGTTCAGTTACTAGTGAGTAATGGCGACTGTTTTTGGCCTCTTCGTTTTTACCATTATCTGGAACAGAGCACTGTTTCTTCTCCGCTCTCTAACACTCTCCACGAAAGACCATAGTAAACCACTGGTTTTTGTTGCTGTCTCTGGCGATCTCCATTCCGGCGAGACACGTGTACGTACGCACCGGGAGAGCAGGCCTCCGGAACCTTCGTCCTTGAAGGCTTGCACGAGCGAGGACGAATAAGGTTTTTGGGGAGCGTTCGCGCGACTGCTCGATTCATCTTATTTTCTGCTACATCTACATCTGCACGACTACTACCACGACATCCTGCTACATCTCCATCAACTGCACAACTACTTCCACGTCGTCCACTACACCATGGCTAACGATGACCTCACCAAGACTTCTGCTTCTACTTCTGCCGCTCCTTCCGCTGGATCTGGGTATGCTTATAACACATGACGAGGATTTAATAATCCTCATTTTATTATTCTATAATCATGTAATATGACATCACATGACATATCCCTTAGTATTATAAGGGAAGAGCAAGTTAGGTGACCGTAAGATGTTCTACGACCACCCCCTAGTCGTAAGCATTTCTATGACTATAGTATAATCGTAAGTCCTGCTACGATTACGTCTGGTCGTAAGTCTTTCTACGACCAGTACCCAGTCGTAAGCTTTTCCTACGACTACCCCCTGATCGTAAGTTCTGCTATGGCCAGCTCTGCTACGACTTCCTCATGACTAACTGGGTCCACTCGTCAGAAGGCCCATTTATTGGTGAGAATCTAAGCAGTCAAAATACGCAGTTATATCCGAAATAACTGTAGTTGATTCTCCACTATCTCTGACTGATAACCGTTTGACAACATGAGGAGATTGCTACTCCAGTAATTACTCTCATTATTACGCAATAATGAGCGACTAATTAGCCTGGAACGACAATAGGCACCACTGCGTAGTATAAATATGTGTCTTTTAGAGATGAAGAGGGAGGTTTTTTGAGAGACAATCAGGAGCAAGATTAGCTCAAGTCTCTCTACTGATTGTAATCAGGATACCCAATACAATACACACAGGAGTAGGGTTGTTATTCTCTCTAGAGAAGGCCCGAACCTGTATAAAAATCCCCGTGTCTCTTTCGTCTGCGTGATCAATTGTGGAGACCCCCCGAATCAAATAATCTTTACGTAAGATCGGTTCTAAAACACCGACAACACACTTGTTGTTTATTTAGCTTTCTTATCAGTTGTTGACTTGAACATTGAGATAGATATGCTAGTTTCTGTCCTTCTAGAAATTCGTACATCTATAGTGTTCTTGTCTACATGCTTTGTGAATAAGGCTATAGTAATTTCCATGATTTATCTAGTATATTTCTAGATTAAAATAATTCAAAAAATGCTCATATCTTCAACATTCCCAGATCTATCGGCAAATCGTGAGAACCTTGGAATTCAACTCTAGCATTTAACTCTAATAGGATGGCCGTTGTGTCATTTGGCTAACACAATGTTCATTTCAGTGTGTCACATCTACTTTGGTTAACCGTGCAGAAATAAGCATAGCTAAGATGGCCTCGAAGCTGACAGCTAACTGCAAACTCCACACGTTACAACAACGAAATGCTTGACCTCGTAGGTCATGGAACATAAGATTATGACATAAGAATACTTGATCAAATGCTACTACAAGATTGGTCAATTTGATCTGACAAGCCTCAACTTCTGTCGAGCCCCGATTTGCATCCAGACCCTCTGTGTATACCCAGCTAGTCCCATGATAAGTAGCTAGCTCACACAGTACAATATCGATGAGTATCGATCACATCCATACACGCGTTTAAGTAAAAGAGTACTTATAATTAGATAAAAGTCGCAAATAAACCTTGAGTCCGAATTCTTACAAAACGGGTCAATAGACCGTCAAGTTTAATTATAAACAACAGCGGAAGATAAATAAACTAAACTGGCCTCTATGATTTATCACAGGCAATCGACTAGGGCTACGACCTAGTTATTGTCGCCATCTTCAGTTCCAAAGCCAGACACATAGAAGTATCTATACACTGGGTCTTCAGTCTCATAGTCTGAATCCGCATATTTGGACAACAATGAGTACAAAAGTACTCAGCAAGCTCTCACACCGAAATGCAAATATATAGATGCTTGGCTAGCTAAAGGAAAGGTCTTATAGTTATTTTAGCACAAAGCATGTTTTGTTCAAATACTATAATTATTCTCCAAACCTACGACCTAGCCATTGGATTTAAAACCAAAATGTTGTTTATAAGCAAGTTTCATCATGTAATAAGGTTCAATCCACCTATTACAACTTATGCGGTTCTATCCACCTATCTCCAGACATCAAGTTCCATCCAGCTGACTCTAGATATCATGTTCCATCCACTTGACTCTGGACCACAAGGTTCCTACCACCAGACTCTAGACATCATATTCCATCCACCTGACTCTAGATCACAAGGTTCCTACCACCAGGCTCTAGACATCAGGTTCAATCGACTTAACTCTAGACAT
This sequence comes from Ampelocalamus luodianensis, assembly GCA_036346255.1. NCBI lineage: Eukaryota > Viridiplantae > Streptophyta > Magnoliopsida > Poales > Poaceae > Ampelocalamus > Ampelocalamus luodianensis. The sequence continues at coordinate 132,706 of JAYEVH010000344.1, read as the reverse complement.
CATGTTTCCACCCATCAGACTCTAGACATCTGGTTTCATCCACCCGACTCTAGACATCTGGTTCCATATCCACCTGACTCTATACATCAGGTTCCTACCACTAGACTCTAGAGATCATATTCCATCCGCATGACTCTAGACATCAGATTCCCGCCACCAAACTCTAGACATCAAGTTCCATCCGCCTGACTCTAGAAATTTGGTTGTACCGACTTACAACTATCTCGTTGCTACAACCATTTTAAGTTAACATGTTCTCATTCCACATTCTTTTTAATAAAACTAACCAAGTGTGGCTTTCTTACCTATTTCCATGATCAGGGCCACGACTATTCGAATAAATTATACACTCTGCAGAGATTGTACAGCTTTACCCATAAGATATGTTCAACTCATAATATCGATCAAGACACGCTTCCTTAGGCGTGCGACGGAGATGATCATAACAAATCTTTTCTTATACCTAATCTCAACACTTCTCCCACCCAGTGGGTAACCCCTCAACACTGGGACAATTACCGTTACAGGAAACCCCTAGAATGCTCCCATCAGCAAGCTACATTTTCAATGAGCAACCACCATTGTGAGGGGAGTCAGCATCCCTTCTCCACGATAGCCAACGTATAAATAACAATAAGCATGCAAGTAATACTTTAAAGAAAAGCAATTTACATTTGAAAAGCATTCTCAACATGATCAACAACAACGACAGTGTCTGAAGTGTCAAAGTCTATAATTGAGAATATAACATAATTCAACACCAATTCAAATAAATTCAAATGAACTCCAAAAATTATGATTTTGGTACTGATGGAAAGCTTTTGAATTTTGATGAATTTATAAAAAAAAAAATCAAGTCATTTAGATTTAAAACGATGAAGAACAAGCTCTCCAAGTTTGACCCATGAGGAAATTCCAGAAAATCTGAAATCCCCCACAAGTGGGTCCGGTCTATTTTTCATTTTATTTTTTAATTTATTTTCTTAATTAATTTATTTTCTTAAGAAAATCTTGTGGCTGACAGGTGGGGTCCAGCCAGGTTTTTAATTTCTTTTATAATTATTTTCCTTAAGGAAAAACATTTGTGGCTAACAGGTGGGTCTAGCCAGGTTTTTTTATTTTTTTTTCTAATTATTTTTATTCAAGGTGTGACTGCAGTCCATATGGACTCGATCCACCCTACTGTTCACAGGGCCAGTGGGCCCACACGTCAGCGGCTTCGGTCTACAGACCAGGTCTATGAACATAGTTTTTAAGGGTGGAGCCCACATGTCATACACACGTACACTACCTACGGCTTAATTAGATTTCCTAATTACTGAGGGCCCACATGTCATACAAACATAACTACTAACTACTGTTAACTAATTACAGTTAACGTAACTACCTCAAGCCCACACATCAAGGTCTCTACACCATCGTCTTCCTCCCGGGATAGAAGAGAGGACAGAGCTGCCATGGTAGGGCTCTGGGCGAGCTCAGCACCGGCGAAGGGGGTTCCAGTGATCACCCACGACCCGCAAAATGGGTTGTGGGGTCCAAGGCGACCCTAACGACTGCACGGCGCGGCAAAAAATGGACCGAGACAACGTCGCTATGGTGAGGTCGGCAACAACGCTACTGTGCATACTGGCATCTACCGAGTGAGGCTACAAACTACAACTGAAGGATGAAAACACCATCTACAGGCTAGTGCGATGCTAACGGTGCTCTTGGTGCTTAAGAAGAAGTGGCATATCGAGCTCTCCACGATGGCCTGTGGCGGCGTTGTGGTGCTAAGGTCGACTAGGCGCGACATTGACTATCCTACCAAGTTTGCGAGATGAAGGAGCGCACAGGAATGGATGGACTCACCCAGGGGCCAAGTGAGGAAGGATATCAATGGTGGTAGTGAGGTGGCGTGCTTTGGGCCAGTGACGGGGACGAAGACGTGTTCTTGCGGCTCTGATGCACGATAGGGATGAAGAAGGTTCGCGTTATAAAGAGAAGGTCGATGCAACCAAGATGCGTGAGACAACAGAGGTGGAAACTCACCTCAACGATGGAAATAGAAAGGCAAATCCGACAGCTGAAATTGGGGAAGATGGCTCGCGCGATAGAATTCTTCTCCACCCAGGGCGGAGAAGAGGGGCAAAGTGGGGAGAAAGCATAGAGGGGGCGCAACGAAGAAGATGGTGCGCTCGGCTGCATCTTTTATAGAGGGAGGAGCAGCTGGCGCGGGGAGAAGCATAATGCTTCTCCCGTGCGGCCTGACAGGTGGAGCCAGGACCTACTTGTCAGCGAGTGTGCGTGCGAGAGAGAGAGAGAGAGAGAGAGAGAGAGAGAGAGAGCAGGTTGGGCTGCGGCTGCTGCCAGGCCTCGGCTCGCTCATGGGCTGCTAGGGGGAAGGAAGAGGGAAGTGGCGGCGCGACGGGGCGCTGGGCTGGGCCGCGGGAAGGAGGGTGAAGAGGGAAAGGTGGGCCAGCTTGACGGGTTTCGGCTCGAGGGGGAGAGAGAGGGAAAGAAATGGATTTGAAATTTTGTTTAGTAATTTCAGGATTGCATTTGAATTTGAATTCAAATGCTGAGGGGGTTTTTGCACACAATTAAATTTGTGGATTTTTGCAAATCCAAATTTGAGGCAAGGAAATTGTTTTAAATTTTTAAATTGCAAGGCAAGGCTTTTGGAAATTCTTGAAATGCAATAAAAGTTTTTGAAATTCAGAAATTTTTTAATTTGGACCAAATTTGGGTTGTTACGACAAACTTCCCAGCCATTGCAGAAGAGCACCAACATGAAATCCTTAATAATAGATGAACATGAACCACAGTTATGACATATGCGGTCCAGCTAGAGAGCGAGCTTCCGAAAAGGCTTACATATTATGCTGTTATGATCAATTTGCCTAGCTACAGCCAGGACTTAAGAGTTGTAATTTTGAAGGAAAACCAAAAGAGTAGCACCACTCCAGGGTAATAGACATAGCAGAGGATGATATTAAAGGAGTTTATCCAAAAGGCAAGTCCAGAGGAACCCTTTAACCGTACGATAGATATAGTTTAGAATACCGAGATGAATTCGGGTGCATCACTCCTCGGTCCGGCGACTGTCCTGTAAGGCTTGTTTGGAAAGTACATTCTCGGTCGGGATTCATATGGGTCGGTCAGAAATTTGAACTAAAATCTCATTCCAAACAAGCTTAAAGTGCAGCTTCTCCACCTTTGTATTGTTAGCGTCTTGGTCTGCCTCGTCGGTAGTTGCCGCTTCATTCATGACCTCGACATTGAGGTTTGGCATGTTTGCTGCGAAGTGAGCGCATTGCCTCAAATCTGTGCATGCCTGCAAGAAGCGCGGTGTCACCAAATGGACTGTCCCTAATTTCCAGCTTCTGCAGATTCTTGAAGCCATTGAGCACATAAATCATGCCACTATCGGTATCTCCTGCAAATGCAATAGAAAGCATCTCGAGACTCAGCATACATGCCGATGTACAAGAACACTTTGTTTGTGAGAAAGCCAGGCATAGATAGCCTCCTAAGGCGTTTGCATGACTGTACTGTTGGATTGACCTCCCTCCCAATTAGCCCAACGACTAATCGGAGCCTTGATCCGCGCTACGATCGGGCGCCAGTATCTATTGGTGGTGGGCCCCGTCATGCTGCTTGATATATAAAGGGGTGAAGTGGCGGCTCTAGTTCTGAGTTAGCTGGCCGTACACCCCACCTACTGAAAACCCTAGACCGATCTCGGGCGCGGTAGCGGCGGAAGTACCACCGCCGTCTTCTTCATCGGATCCGCACCGCCGCCGTCGCCGTCTTCCTCTTCCCGATTCACCACTGCCGCTATGGCGGATCCTCTACCTCCGGCGGTAATCTCTCCTCTCCTCTCCCTTCCCTCTCGGATCAAGAACCCGTGCTCGGGAAAAGCAAACAATGGTATCGAGCCACGGGCAAGGGGGTTTCGGGCTTACGGTTTTGCGCCGCCGATCGCTCCGCTTTAGGCGGCCGCGCTGCGCCGCCGATCGCGACGCCGCGCTTCGATAAGCCGCCCGCCGCCGGTCGTGGCCCGAGCCGCGGCCGCCGTCGCCTGTGGCGTCGCGCCGCCGTCGGCGGCCGCCTCCTTGGTCGCCGGCCGTGCGCGCCGCCGCTCGCCTTGCCGTCGGGGCCACCGATGCGCCGCCGCCCTTGCTCTGCGCGCGCGAGGAACCGCCGCAGGGGCCGCCACCGGTCGGAGACGCCCTAAGCGCCGGCGCCCCACCGCTTCGCTCGCGTGGCCGCCGCGAGAACCCGTCGCTCTGCGCGCCGCCGCTGCGCCGCCTTTGCCGCGCTCCGGCGTCTCCCGCCGCGAGCGTCGCCTCTCCTAGCGGCGCGGTCACCGCCGTAGCCGCCGCTCGCCCCGCCCGCGTGCGACCCGCCGCGCCGCTCCTCCCGGCCGCGCGCGTTTTCGCGCGTGGAAGGGAACGAATGGGGCTAGGGTTGTGGGCACTTTGTTCACGCGAAATTCGCTCGTCTTGTCGGATTGGGGCGGCGGATGGATGGCCGAGATCGGCGAGCGGCGAAGCGGCCGGTAGGCTTTGTGGGTATTTTTCGCCCGCAGGAAAGAGGCCATGGCCGAGAAAGTTTTGGGCGCCACGTGCGCGTGGGAGCGGCGGTTGGGCGCGTGGGCCAAATTGCGATTATGAGCGATGAAATTCGAAAAGGAGTTTTAATGTTTTGAAGCTTTTGAATGTTTTTGAATGCAAATTGAATCAAATTTACGGAAATTTTTGCACCAACGTGTTAATTTTCCATAGATTAAATGTATACGATAAGAATGCTTACAGTATGAATTATTTTAGAATAATTACAGTTTCCGCTGCAAAAGTTAATGTTGATTAATTTTCATTATTAAATTCGAACCAACGGGAGAATTTAATTTTGGAAAAATAGAGATAATTTTCAGATAACTATGATATTGTTATTTTCTGACCAACGTTGATAATAACACATTATAATTTTAATTGATGTTTTATGCGTTATTTCTATTTCTCGCTTACGGTGATGTAGATTTAATGCATAGATAAAATTGTTTTAAATTGTATGTCGTATTTTTTGACCAACGTTGGAAATAAGGCATATAATTTTTCTGTTATGTTCTCACTTTACTTGAACCATTTTTCAGGCGGATACAACTTGATGAGTTGTATCAGAGAGATCCCCCACTCTCAAAGGAGATAATTATGGAGAGTGGAAGAAAAAGATAGACTTAGCGTTTATCTTGGTTGAGGTGGACTGGGTCCTCACTACAGCACGTCCCACTGAGCCTATGGCACCAAGTGAGGATCAAAATGAGGATGATCTTGCTGGCGAGAAAAGACAGAGGGACCATGCTCCTTACGGATGTCTTATGACCTTGAGCATAAGAAATGGACCACACCAACAAGAAATATTTGGTGTGATAAAGAACACGATTGAGCACGCAATTGTGGGCTCAATCGCAGAGTGTGACACATCACAGAGTATCTTGAGAAAATAAAGAGTCGGTTCTTGGCTCTTCAAAGACATACGCTACACACTGATTAAGCGGTTTGTGAAAGAAGGTACTCTGGCGGTGGCATAAGAGAGCACATACTAAGGATGAGCAACTTGGCATCAAGCTTAAACCAATGGATTTGGCTCTCAAGGATGAGTTCCTAATTCATTTGATTTTGCTTCCTTGCGAAAAAGTTTGACACCTTTGTTGTCAACTACAATATGCGGCCGAGAAATGGGACTTAGAAAAATGCATAGCTATGTGTGTGCAAGAGGAGGAAAGATTTAAATCCTCACATGGTGGTTCTATCAACTATGTGAAGGACAACAAGAAAAGGAACTTCAACGATAACTTCTCCTCAAAGAACAAGGGAAAAGCCTCGTCCATCGGCCTCAACAGAATAAGTTTTCAGTAGAAAAAAGATCAGTGCCTTCATTGCAAGAAAAGGGGACATTACAAGAAAGATTGTCCCGATTTCTTGAAAATGATTATGTCAAAGAAAGGTGAGGACATTATTACGTTCATAAATGAGTCCTGTCGTACAATATTCAAAATCTACTTGGTGGATTGATTCGAGTGCAACTGTTCATGTTGCCAATAATATGCAGGATTAGTTCGACGAGGAATACGCAAAGAAAAGAAAGATGCATTAAAGTCGCAAATGGAGTCAAGCCGAAGTTGAAGTCATTGGCGATCTTTCATTGGAGCTAGTGATGGCTTCACTCTTTTACTTAGAGATGTTCTTTATGTTCCTCTTTACTGAGGAATTTGATTAGTGTTTCATGTTTGGACAATGATGGTTATGATTGTCATTTTGGAAATGGCAAGTGTGAAATAATGTTTAATAAAGAATGTGTTGGCCTTGCCATCTTACAAAATGAGCTTTATTTGTTATCATTATGTGATGATGTGAATGTCGTATGCGATAAAGGGAGCGTCGCGTGCGAAAGTGAATGAATCCTCGTCCACGAATGTAAGCAGAAGCGAAAGAGAACTCTAGATGCGTCGTCGAAATTATGGCAATCGTCGTTTAGGCCATATTTCGAGGGAGAATAGAAAGACTAGTTAAGAATGATATTCTTCCTCCATTAGAGTTCTCGGACTTAGAACAATGCAGAGACGCATTAAAGGAAAATATGTAAAGAAAATTAAAAAGACGCCAAAAGAAGCACGAATTCGCAAATTATTCACACGGACATTTGTGGTCCTTTTCTGTGAAAAGTGTGGATGGATATGACTCGTTCATAACATTCACGGATGATTACTCCCGTTACGGATATATTTATCCAATCAAAGAAAGAAATGAAGCCTTGGATAAATTCAAGATATTTAAGGCTGAAGTTGAAAACCAACACGATTTAAAGATTAAGATAGTCCGATCTGACCGTGGGGGGGAGTACTACGGTCGACATACCCCATATGGACAAGTTCCTGGACCTTTTGCAAGGTTTTTACAGGAAAATGGTATAGTGGCCCAGTATTCTACACCGGGCGAACCTCAGCAAAATGGAGTAGCTGAAAGACGCAACCGTACCCTGATGGATATGGTGCGAAGCATGATGAGCTATTCCACACTGCCATTGAGTCTATGGATGGAGGTGTTGAAAACCGCCATTCATATTCTCAACAGAGTGCCTAGTAAGTCGGTGCCCAAAACACCGTACGAGTTGTGGACAGGAAGAGTTCCCTCACTAAACCACTTACGTGTTTGGGGGAGTCCTGCTGAGGCTAAAGTATTTAACCCAAACCTTGGGAAGCTTGATCCCAAAACAGTAAGTTGTCATTTCATTGGCTACCCTGAAAAGTCAAAATGTTTTCGTTTCTCTTGTCGACAGATATACAAAGTTTGTAGAAACGAGACACGCTGTCTTCTTAGAGGATGAAATGATGAGAGGAAGTATGGTAGCTCGTGAGATTGACCTTGAAGAGAAGCGGGTGTATGCACCCACTCCGATGATTCAAGAGCCATTCTTCACACTACCTGCTGTCACTGCACCGACGGTGCAAGACACTGTGGTGCCAGCACCTGTTATTGTTCCTCCTGTGGCAACAATGAATGAGAATGAGGAACCTGTTCTTCAGGATCCTATAGAACCCATTGCCACAGATGAGGGGGAGCAACAGCAGACCTCAAGCGAAGATGTACCAAATGAGGAGGCCCAGGAGGTCTCAAAGAGTAAGAAGATCAGCTATTTCTGATGATTATCAGTTTATCATACAGAGGAATTTGAAATGGAGGATGATCCCATCTCATTTGAAGAAGCCATGAGAAGCGAAAATTCCTCAAAATGGCTTGAGGCCATGGAAGAGGAGATGAGGTCCATGAAGACTAATAAAGTGCGGGACTTGGAAAATATTCCTAAAGGAGCCAAAGCAGAGGGTCAGAAATGGGTCTACAAGACAAAGCTTGACTCCCAAGGGAATGTAGAAAGATACAAAGCGCGACTTGTGGCAAAAGGCTTTACGCAAAGAGAAGGGATTGATTACAATGAGACCTTTTCTCCAGTCTCATGTAAAGATTCCTTCAGAATCATAATGGCATTAGTAGCACATTATGATTTAGAGTTATCGATGGATGTAAAGACGGCATTTCTTAATGGGGATTTGGAGGAAAATGTTTACATGGCACAACCGAAAGGTTTTGTCATGGAAGGAAATGAAAGAATGAGATGCCGCCTAAAGAAATCGATTTATGGGTTAAAGCAAGCTTCAAGACAGTGGTACTTGAAGTTTGACAGTACAATAAGAAAATTTGGGTTTAAAGAAAATGTAGAGGACAAGCGTGTTTATGCAAAGTTTAAAGATGGGAAGTTTATCTTCCTAATCTCATATGTGGATGATATTCTACTAGCTAGTAGTGATGTCGATGCACTCACGGAGACAAAGAAGTTTTGTCCTCAAACTTTGATATGAAAGATCTTGGTGAAGCTTCGTTCGTTTTAGGGATCGAAATTCAGGGATAGAAACAAGGGATATTGGGATGTCACAAAAGGCATACATAGAGAAAGTATTAAAGAAATTTTGTATGCATAAATGTAGTCCTTCACCTGCACCTATAGTCAAGGGCGACAGATATGGGGATTTTCAATGCCCTAGGAACCAGTACGAGCTCGATCAAATGAAAGCGGTTCCATATGCTTCAGCTGTCGGAAGCTTACAGTATGCTCAAGTATGCACACGCCCTGACTTAGCATTTGTTACCGGGTTACTTGGCAGATTCCAGAGCAATCCTGTAATAGAACATTGGAAATTGATAAAGAAAGTCTTGCGTTATTTGCAAGGAACAAAAGGCCTCATGATGACATACGAGAAGATCGAATCACTCCATATAGTGGGGTATCTGATTCGATTTTGCGGAGATGATAGAAAGTCTACATCCGGATATGTGTTCACTCTCGCTGGAGGAGCTATATCATGGAAAAGCTCAAAGCAAACCGTCACTACATCGTCCACAATGTATGCCGAGTTTGTAGCATGTTATGAGGCTACGGGGCAGGTGAACTGGCTAAAGAAGTTCATACCCGGTTTAAAAGTGGTTGACGACATCAATAGACCACTTAAGTTGTACTGCGATAATGAACCCGCAGTAACGTATGCCCACAACAATAAGTCAAGTGGTGCTGCCAAACACATTGACATAAAGTACTATGTTGTGAAAGATAAAGTTCGGGATCAAATCATAAGTCTTGAGCATATAAGTACCGCAAAGATGTTAGCGGATCCGCTTACTAAAGGCTTACCACCCAACGTGTTCAGAGAACATGTAGCCGGCATGGGTTTAAGGGAAAGCCTATGATTCCTGGACTAAAAGATGACCCAAAAGATTAAAGTAACTATTTCAGAACAGAGAGGTGTATTGTAGCTGTTAAATTTATCGGCGATTGACTGTGACGATGAGACATGCTCTATGTACTAATCTGTGATGGAATGAGTAAAGTCAAAAGTAATTAAAAGTTAAAGTATAGAGGAGATCAAGGGGGAGAATGTTGGATTGATCTCCCTCCCAATTAGCCCAACGACTAATCGGAGCCTTGATCCGCATACGATTAGGCGCGCCACCATCTATTGGTGGTGGGTCCCGTCGCGCTCACGCGATATATAAAGGGGTGAGGGTCGGCGGCTCTAGTTACGAGGTTAGCCTGAGCCGTACACCCCACCTACACTGAAACCCTAGACCGATCTCCGGGGGCGCAGGTAGCGACGGGAAGTACCACCGCCGTCTTCTTCATCGGATCCGCACCGCCGCCGTCGCCGTCTTCCTCTTCCCGATTCACCACTGCCGCTATGGCCGGATCCTCTACCTCCGACGGTAATCTCTCCCTCTCCTCTCCCTTTCCCTCTCAGATCAAGAACCCCAGGCTCGGGGAAAAGCAAACATGTACGATTGCCCCAAAGCCCTCATCCAGTGGCTCGCTTGTCACGGCATCTGCTGACCCAGGCTTGAGAATACATAGTCTGAAAGACATGAATCGTGGGCAGTTCTTTGCGATAGTAATCTGTGCAGCATTAGTCATCCGTCCACAAAAATATAGCATAGAGTTCAACTTCTGACAGCCTAAAGATATGGCAACCAGCCCTTCCTGTGTCACAGGCAGTGCGTTTTTGAACATCTGCATTCGCAGGTAGCATTCGCAGGAAATACCCTCAACTCTTGGAGCTCCGTACAACAAGCGGCTACAATCTTCAATCCTTCATCACAAATGTGATCTAATACCTGCAACCAAGGATTAAGCCTAACTGACTTAAACTATTTAATAAGCAACAACCAGCGAGTACATTGCGAATGAAAAATGCATATAAACGAGAAAGTTAACTGTAATGTTCCATTTATCAGGACAATTCGACAGCAGTTAATGCACTAAGCTTGTGTTGAACTAATCATGTGTGTGTTGGCCGAGACTTGTGTGCTGTGCATGTACTCGCGTGGATGCCCTTCGTTCACGTGACTTGGTTGGAAACAAATCAATCATGTTAGATTGATTGCTTATTGATTTGATTAGTTTTTTTCCTTCCTTGGTATTTCCTTCATGGCTGTAATCACGGCAGGAGATCATGCCCTGAAATATGCATGTAATTACTCCTTTCCGTTAGTGTTTTTCCCTTGGAAATAAAAAACCGAAAAGTTTCAGCAGCAAAGTATTCGTGTCGTGTGGCACGAAAATCCTCTGTGTCTTCTCGTGTCACTGTTTTGGAGTTTCCAAAAAAGTGATCGTTGCGTGTGTTTTGTGTGTATGTTCGTGTTTGAGTGCTAACAATTAATATCAGAGCAGCGACAATGTCTGGTATCAGAGCATGCCAAACGAGGCGTATGCGAATGCAACGGCAAAGGCTATCGAACAGCACAGACAGCCAAGGGCAGATCGAACGACAAAGAAAAAGAGTCAGGCGTTCTACGAACGTAACGCCAAGGAAAATCGGAGGGCGTGGACAAAGGACGAACAGATGGAACGACGTAAAACGATCGAGTAGACGTGGCCAGCCTCCCCTGCCCCGTTCTCTTTTTACCTGGTAAGATTTCCACTGTTTATTATTAAAAAATAATGTACTTGGCTACAAGATTTCATTATAATTTAAAATGTTAAGTAACTTAAAAAAAACCCTAAAAATATGTTAGAACTTTTGATTAAATGGAGAAATATGAAAAGAATAATGAAATTTGATAGGAATACAAGTGCAAAACAGAGGTTGGAAAACAATTGCATGGACTACCTTTTGGATGGATCGTGTGACAAAACATTAAATTTATGCTAGGAAATTATATGGAAAAATAATTAAATATCCTGCGGTGCTTCAATCCTACGCAAACAACGAAAAACATTAGGTTGTTTGTACAAAAATAAAGAAAATCTATATTAATCATAAAAGGCTCATGGTCTCATTATTATCATTCAATCGTTTCCTCTAGGTATATTTTGGCTCCAAACATGTTTAAACATTGCAACATGTTAAATAATCCAATCAAACAAGCCTAAAAATATATAAGAGATATTATGAAAAACTAAATTGTATCCTTTGATAGTAAAATATTTAAATTTTGCACGGACATAGCAGTTCTCCAAAAATCAAAGAATAAAATAGGCTCGTGATAGCAGATGAACGTAACTATATTTTCCCCAGCCCATTGGGCCGATCGGATTGTCTCCGTAGAAAATTTTCTTGATACATATGTCAAAAAGTGATGGAAAATAACAAGGAAACATAGAGGAGCATGCCAAAAACTATCTGTGAAGGGAAAAAAAAAACCATTTCGTCGAAGCACGAGGCATAGAGGACAAAAGGAGACAAGATAGGTACCTTCTGAATTAATGATTGCTTGTTCTAACATGAACTCCACGATATCTATCTGTTGTTTGATCCAGAATCTCTACTACTAAAAAGAAGTTTACCGTTCGTCTTCTTACCATCGTTCACGTCCGTCGGACGTCTGATCGAAGAGCAGAGAATGGACAGACCGGATCGCTTCACACAGCACGACAGCATCAAACGGTTGCCCCGACTCCTCTCACACCTCCCACAACAACTGCTCCCACGTTCTTCTCCCTCCCCCTCTCCCGCCCAACCGAACACCATCGCCTCCTCCCACCCGCCGATGCTGCCGCTTCCTCTCCCCACGCGCCAGCACACAACCTCCACTCCCCGCCCCGCTCAGCCCTCGCCCCGTCGGCGGCAGCTCCGACCCCTCCACTCCCCAAACCCTAGGAATTCGCAGAGCCTCTACGGCGGCAGGATGGAGGAGCTGGTGGGGAGGGCAGTGAAGAAGCTGGTGGGGACCACCTCGGCAGGGGAATCCGTGGTGGTCTGGTGGACACATTTCTGATGGGCTTGTCGCTCCGGAAGGCGCCTACCGAGTCGGCGGTGCTGTTGTCCGTCGAGAAGCTCTCGACGACACCCACGCCGGTGTCGTGGGACTCGGTGATGGCTCCGTCCCGTCCTCTGAGGTCCGGAGGTTCTCGGAGCTCTGCAGTTTCACGGCTGTGCATGGCTGGCCAATGTATTTCGAGACCATAATCTGGTTCTCCTCGACAGGATTCAGGTTGGGGAACTCGATCTTCTCGTAGTGGAAATTCCTCCTCGACAAGTCTAAACTTCTACTGGTGTTTGCAGAATCAATTTTTCAAATCAGGTCTTTCAGGGGATGATACAGTAAAAAACTGTGTATTAGAAGCGTTATACAGGCGTATACTTAGAGCAGAAAAAGAGAAGAAGTGCTTCCGGGTTATCATCGTCATACCACTTTTATCTGGTTTTCAGGTAATGTGCTGTTGTAGCAATTATTGATGTTTGGGTGCTTCGTAGTGGCTGGTTATTTACATATTTAATTATAGGGAGGCATTGATGATGGTGGAGCTGCATCTATGAGGGCAATTGTGCACTGGCAATACCGGACTATCTGCAGAGGGTCTAATTCAATACTTCAGAATCTATATGATGTGGTTGGCTCCAAAGCACATGATTATATATCCTTTTATGGCCTTAGAGCACACTGCAGACTAGGTGATGGAGGTCCTGTGGTCACCAATCAGGTAAATAGGCCTCAGTTTATGAGCCACTTTCTGAGAGTTTGTTACCCTCCCAGGTCATGGCTTTAGGCTAATTGTCAATTTATTTTCTTTCTCTTCTTTCTTTTGCTAATAGTCTTAATTTTGCAGATATATGTACACAGTAAGTTGACAATTGCACGACACTGATTGGCTCAGCAAACATATATGATAGAAGCTTGCTTGGATCAAGGGATTCTGAGGTATGGCTTTCTCAAGTACCACTTCTGTATGCTTCTGTAGATTTCCATCCTACTCTAATATTATTAGGTCAGATAGTGGAGTGCTCCTAAGGCATGAAAAACAGATAAACTAATTTTCTGAATATACACATGGCTTATTACATACAGAAGAAATAATTTTCTGAATAGAAATTTTGCTTTTGTGGAAAGTACTTTCTTTCTTGGTCAGATCTAAGGTGCAATTAGTCGACATTAAGGTGTAATTTGACCAACTAGGAATAACTGAAATAATATTTACACGATTGCTTCTTATGAAAGTTTAACAGTTACCGTGTTTTTTTTTAAACATAATAACGTTTCTAAGAAGTTTATTCCTGAAGTTTCTCATGGGTTTATATAGGCATATTCAAATTATTTCCAGGATTTCCATTCCTATCCATGAGAAGGATCCCAAAGAATGTGGTTGGTTAATTTTTTTCCAGCACAACTGGTGTTAATATTTTTCCACTGGTATTTGTAGTGTCTCACTGTCTCCTAGATCAAGATTTTTATATGCATGCCTGTTTCAGGGATTGGTTTCATAGTACTTGATGTACCCTGCAGCTTGAGTACAACCTATTGTCTAGCTGATGCTGATGACTTGGTGTACTAAATTAGGATGGACAGAAATTCCCAATACTATTTCTTATCGAAAGAGAACAAACTGAAGCTACAACCTCTTGTTTGTTTAGCACTTCTAGCCCATGTTTTTACTGGTCTTTTCAATTTGTTCTTGTCATAGTAGAATTACTCTACCTCTCCATTTCTCCTGCTTACCTTTATTTCCACATCCAGAATGTCAATGTGATCATTAAGACATGTGATTTGCTCATGAATTCAGCGTTGTTGTATTCACGACATGCCTGAAAATTCTTGTTCTGAGAAGCTTCAAAACTGGAACTTCCGAAATCCACGAACAAAATCGCGATCAGAAAGTTGTGTCTGATCCGATTTGCCCCATCTTGAAGATGATGTTTCATCCCATACAAAGAATTCGTGATTTAATTCATCCACAGATACGGACTCCTCTTGAAGAGAAGAAAGTTTGAAGTTTTTTTTGCCTTGAAATATCGTGAAGTTCTTGAAAATTATTTAAGTTGTTCTAGCTGCTCTGAAACTTCAAATTGCATGTTTGTGGATAAACATACCAAGTGTGACATTTGTACTTGATTCTATATGGCACTATCCTCGAGGTGAAAGTACATACTACATGATATTCATTGTCAAAATGTTGAATTATGGAGAAATTATTTATTAACTATCATTCTCATTTAGCCTACTACTGATCACTTACTGGTGAAGGAAATTACAACGATGCTGCAATGTGGCTTCTACAATGAAAATGGAGGGTTTAGAGTTTCGATGTTGATGAAGATTACATGAGATCTTGCAGAGTTGTTGTGGCCACTTGTGCATTTGGTGGAGGGGATGACCTTCACCAGCCTATAGGGATGATAGAAGTGTCTATCAAAAAGGTTTATTGTTTCTCTTGTGTTGCATGTTCATGTGTTGAACTTTTTCATGTTTGTTTACAAATGTTTGGTGTTTTTTTAGGTTTGCTATGTTGCACTCTGGGATGAAGTCACCCGTGCAACTCAACAGGAGGAAGGAAACAGAGGATGGACAATGCCAAATGCCAATAAAGTTGGTCCCAAGTATTCCAGAAAACTCTGAATTTGGGAAAGAACAATTACACAAAGTTCCTCTTATTAGAACTATAAAGCATTTTCCCTTCCAATTTGCTGAAAGATCATCAGTCCAACAACCACCTGTGTATCAAAGTTGTATGATTAGGTATGAACTTCTTTATGAAAAATAATGTTTTATATCTTCTGCTCCACCTTATAAATTTTGATATATGGTAGCCTTTTCAGATATGTCAACATTGGCCCCGCTCAACTTTTGGAATGACGCATAGCATTATTTCTCTCTCTGTAACTATGAATGAACTTTAGTTTAAATATTATCTTATTCACAACGAAATTGGGAACACCATAGATAAGCTTCGATTGTTACGAATTGGTTCTTCCTTTCACAGTTTTCACATTCTGGTTAGTCTCATGTGTATATTATCCTTCTATCTGCACATACTTCTCTTTGACAATTCAAGGTATGTGCTTCAGTTTTTTGTTTCCAGTAAAGCTATATCACCCTATATTGTACCAGACTTTATTAGTTTTGTTGGAGATATGCCCTAGAAGCAATCATGGAGATGATTAATTTTGTTATGTTCATAATTTATCGGATAATTTATTATCTTGTTCCTTGAATAATATCGTTAATATTTATTATCAAGTATGTGACTTGATTGTGAAACTCTATATTTATCTTTGTGATGATTATTCTAAAGCGATCCCTAGTCGGAAACATATGAGGACACATATGAATAGACTAGCATATGTATTGGTTGATGATCATATTTCACGGATCATAGATATGGAGATATCAAACCAATAATATGACACATGTTAGTGAACATGGGGTTGGATCGACCCACTATGAGACAATGCGAGAATGTTGTATTCTTCTGTGTCATCAGTTGGTCTCATTTACAATACATATGTTATATCCTTAGACTTGAGATCGTCGCATGCACTCAAGATGTTTAGTGACTTACTTAGGGGTTGCCAAACGCTATTCCGTAACTGGGTAGTTATAAAGGTAGCTTTCGGGTTTGTCATGATACATGCGTCGAGCATAGTCGATCAAGATAGGATTTGCCCCTCCTTGCAACGGGAGAGATATCTCTAGGCCTCTTGAGTGATCGGATTCTAGAAATGCATGGTCATGCTATTCATGGTTAAAGAGTTAACCATAGTCGAGGAATTCGAATCACGTGATCGAGAAAGAGTGGTTGAGCTAACCAACAAGGATGGCACGTACTCGCCTTGAGTTTGACCGATATCGTGAGGCAAAGGGAAATACATATGAGATTTGTTGAGGTTCGTCCGATGTGATCTTTACGTTTACTTGGGAGTCGGCATGTCCTGCTAGGGGGCCACTACCGATTAGTGGACGAGTAGGAGTACTCGGGCCATGTCCAAGTGCACGTGAACCTATAGGGTCGCACGCCAAAGGGTCGGGACACGTTTTGGATGGTGATCCGAATTCTTATGGGCCACGAGTTCCTAATGGGCCTCAAGTTCGAGATCCATCATGGATGCCTATATATAGAGAGGAGGTGGCATAGGGTCAAGTGTGATTTTCGGAATTCCCGAAACCCTAGCCACCACACCTCCTTCGCCCAAAACCGCGCAGCCGTCGCTAGCACTTCGGCGCGTGGTGTTCCTGCCTCGTACGTGTGGATACCTTGGAGGCGTTGTTGCGAGGCTTCAACGCTAGGACGATCCGCAATCTGTGACGGCCACAGGGAGCACTTGGAGGAGGCGCGAGACTAGTACGACTACAACCGCACCAACGCGCTACATCAACTCTTCTTCCGCTGCGAATCTGCGCGTCTAGTGGTAATCCCGTAATCTATTACTAGCGGAGGTTCATTGGTTGCGCGGTAGATTTTTGTATTTATGCTAGTGTAGCCTACCCGTGTTCCTACAAGTTCAGCCCTGTATAGATACAACTATCAGTCGGGCACCATAAATAGGCAAATACAGAGATGAAATAAACACCATTCAAAAATCATGTTAGCAATACCTTCTAATAAGGATAACCGAATGACCTCACCGCCACTGGGCCGACCCTGTCATCTTCGAGTGAAACCGCCTTTCCTAGGACCGACGGTCCCAATTTTGTCATGAGCGACAAGGCATGGGAATAGTGGTACAGGTCTAGCGTAGTGATCAAGCCGAGGGTGCAACACTAGCCGAGCATGATGGCAGAGGTGCAATGCAAGCCACGAACAACGTGGTCTATGATTTTTTTATCCTTAGCAACGCACGGGCATTGAACTAGTCTGCATATTGTTTGTGTTGTATTTTAAGGGGCTTTTGGTAATTTCTCCTTTTTGAGAAAAGATTAAAAAGAAAAGAAAGAAATTTAGAGGGGGCCCACTGGTCATAAGATGGAGGGGAGGATAGGGTCCAACGGGAAAAGAACTGCTTCGGCAGTTTTGGGCGCTCTGTGGTTTTGGCTCTCGGCCAAAATTGGCGGCGGGCGACCCGGGTAATGGAGGCTGGCCGGATCTGGCGGGTTGTGCACCGTTGGGTGGTTGGTCAGCAGCTCCTCCTCTTCTTGATAGATAAGCCCTCCTCTTCTCCTCTCTTAGATCTGGTATCCTAAAAATCAGTGGAGTTTCCCCCAAAAATCTGGTGTTCATCTTCTTCCTGGATTGATCTTTGGTGGTGGGTTTCAGAGAGATCTTGCAACATTGTGAGCATTCCGACGCCGTCGGTGGAAGGCTCAAGATTGATCTTGAAGGGAAGGAAGGTGTTCAGTTGAGTGCTCCAAGGTGTTTTGGCCGGAACATCTTGTTGATTGGGCTTGTGCGGAAACCTCCCGGTTCCTCGGCTTCTTTCTTTGGTGTCATTCCGAAGAAGAAGAGTGGCATTGTATCTCCGTTTGCTTCGTCTTTTGCTTGAGATTACAGGGCGATAGTTATTCTGGGACAGCGTCTATTAGACGTGCCTTGCCTTGATCTTCAATGTGGTTTAGAATACCACCGCTTAGTGAGTATTTCTTTATCACAAACTAAGAGTATCTCTTTACATATATGTATGTGCTGGGCTGAGGATTCTTGATCTGTGATTTTGTTAATCATTGTGCCTAGCTCTGTAGGATATTGTAAATGAGATATTGGTGGGTTTTGATCTGCTCAGTGATGAATTGACAAAGAAAATGAAATTGAATGTGAATTGTTATATAGATTAAGCCTTGAGTTGTGGTTTGTCTTGCTGATTCCTATAACTTTGAGCAATTTAATTCAACCTGTGTTACATGCTGTTCCTGTAGAATTATCAGTCATCTCTTCTTGCTGCTCTGTATACTTTCAGTGCTTAGTTTCTGTTATCTGTGGACTTTGTAAGTCTCTGGATTGACTTTTGCATAGAAGGATATTGTCGATTTCTACTCCTGTGATCTTTTGCATAGAAGGATATTGCCGATGAAGGAGATCAGCCTTGGTAAAGTTGAGTAAATCTACTTGAATCTGTTTGATATGAATAGCAAGTTGTAAAATTGAGCTCAAGGCCTAATCTATGAAAGACATTCAATTAGTGATTACTTTTGTCATAAGGGTTGTGAAGGCAAAGTTTTTAACTTATGGAATTGAGAATCTGAGAGCAATCTTCAAACAAATAAATCTAAGCTCTACGCTGTTTTTATTTGTTCCCTTATCCTGTGTGGTGAGCATGTTGTTCCTTTTAAATGGCATGATTGATTTTCATAATCTTTTGTCTATTATGTCATTTAATTGGTTAGAGAACTAGGTGGGTGGCCGCCTAGCGCCTAGGGAGCCTAGGCGGGGCCTAGGCGACCGAACAGAATTGTAAGCATAATCGCCTCTAGCATTAGTCCAAGCAAGTGAGATGAATACAGAATAGCAAGTTTATGTTTATGTTACATGTATATATGTATATCAGTATATGTGTAATTATGTAAGAAGATATGTTACATGTATGTATGTATGTGTAATTAATTAATGTAAGAAGAGATGTTACCTTGGTGGCTCGGTGATGCAAATATATTTGAATTTTGAAGGCTTGATGTAATGACCTTCATGAGTTGATGACTTGATGCAATAAAAATATAATTCAAACAAGTAACATCGAATAGTTCAAACAATGAAACAAGTCACAAATGAAACAAGCAAGCTAAATATAAATAGTTCATAAGGTCTCACAAATAAAACAAGTAAGCGAAATATAAATAGAGTCATATGATAATTTGATGATCAAATGAGTGAATGACTATTGACTAGTCATCTTCTTCCTCATAATTTTTTGTTGGAAGTACTTCTTCTTGATCGGACTCATACTCAATTTCCTCCTCCTCATTGACCTCCTCCTCTTCTTCTATCGGACTTGAAATCTTCTTCATGAAGTTGTCTCACTCTTATGCTCTTACGAGTTCTAAGACCTCATTAGCTTCACATGCTTCTTCAATTACCTTCCATGTAAGCCCGATGCGGGCTCAACATCTTGATCATCATCTCCGCTTCAATTAACCACCCTTGAGCTTCATTAGCTTGGAACCTATAATGGGATCTATGTTCTTCTTCTCTTTTTTCTCTTTTTTGTTCCTCAATTTGGCATTGTATTGAACATAGACTAGATGGTTAAGGCGGTGGACATCTAGTTTATTTCTTTTCTTTGTATGTATCTACAAATTGCAAAGTGATGTATAGTTACTAGTTAGCTAAATGTAATGTACTAACGTAGATATTGAAAATTGAGACTTCACTCTTTACTTCTTTAGAGAAGTTTAGAGACTAACCCCTTCAAAAGTGCTCCAATTCCTTTCACAACCGGATGAACTAGATGTCAATGAGAGGATCCTCATGGCCATTTTTTGTAACACGGGAACTTTACATCCATAAGTAGACCACCATTTAGCTGCATATAATTAGGAACAATAAAATAATTAGTATATGACAAATTTTCAATCATGCATGTATTTATATTGACTAGTAATTATTAAACCTGGATTAAATTCATAGTCTTTGCATCCGGCCTTTGCCGCCGCT
Organism: Ampelocalamus luodianensis; assembly: GCA_036346255.1. NCBI lineage: Eukaryota > Viridiplantae > Streptophyta > Magnoliopsida > Poales > Poaceae > Ampelocalamus > Ampelocalamus luodianensis. The sequence continues at coordinate 112,819 of JAYEVH010000344.1, read as the reverse complement.
TTCCCAAAGTGGCCTTCTTGATCTTTGAATATACCCAAGTCCACATTTAGCAATTGACTTTGCTTGTCATCATCACCATGGTAAAAAGTCTCCACACAAGTGAATACCCCATCCAAAAAAAATGGAGCCATCACAATAACTATAATATGGATTCAAGAAGTATGCCGTCAAGTGCAATGGAGAATCAAGCCTATCCTTCATCTTCTTGTCAATAATATCTATGATAGGATTGTAGTTGTTCTCTATATTGTTCATGGCTTCCATGATTTCTTTCTTTGCCTTTTGAATTTCTCCATAAAGAAATGCCATAGAAGGCTTAACATCCCCATCAACCATTCGAAGAACCTTTACTAATGACTCAAATACCTTCAAGCAAAGAGAAACACCATTCCAAAAGGCTCTACTCACCAATGTAGCCGTGGATGCCTTGCCTTTGCCTTTTTTTACAATGTATGCAATTTTCCCATTCTTGGCTAAGCGCCATCGACCTTAGTTGTTGTTTCTTCTCAATCAAGCTTTGCAAAGTGAGAAAGGAGGAAGCAAACCTAGTCACCCCGGGCCTTATTATATCTCTCTTCTTTATAAATTTTCTCATCAAGGCCAATGTCTTATGGTGCGAGTAGATAAAAATGGTTAGTGACTTGGCTTGATCAAGTGTCTTCTTGAACTTTGCAATGCTCCCAATTCCTTGTAGCATCAAGTTGATAGTGTGGGTTGCACATGAGCTCCAAAATATGTTAGGCCTTTTGTCCTTCAATAATGCCTTCGCCGCCATGTTGTTTGAAGCATTATCGGTGACAACTTGGACAATATGGGCAACACCTATTTTTCAATGCAAGAATCCACATATTGAAAGATGAGCTCTCCTGTGTGACTCCTCGGATGCCTCCTTTGATTCTAGGAAACATGACCCCAGGCTACAATGCACACACATGTTCATGATGCTCCTCCTTTTCTGATCAGTCCATGCATCAGTCATAATAGAGCACTCAGTCTTGGCCCTCTCTTCTTCATGGTCCTTCAACAACCCTTTGGTTCTATCCACTTCCTCATACAACAACTTCTCCCGCACATCGTGTTGAGAAGGGCGAATAAAGCCAGGGCCAAAGCGGCCAATGGCTTCACACATTTGCGCAAAGGCATCATTGTTGATGGAGTTGAAAGGTACACCTGAAACATGCAATAATTAATTAATTATACAATGTTACTTATGTTAGTAAACAACACTAGGATGTCATTCGCATATTATTAGTAGACATTACAAGAGTTGCAAGTGAATACCTGATTCATAAATCCACCTAGCAACATATTGCCTTACTTTATGGAGTCTTTCTTTCCAAATAGCGGCACTAATTGCTTGTTGTCGTAGTTCTTTGGAGCTCAATGTACTAGGATCAATAGGCATTGCAAACTTATCCATAGGCCCCAACTTTCGACGTCCCGAGGATCCTACATCTTCAAGTTCAAGATCTTCATCACCATCACCGGTGACATCTTCACCAATGATAACTTCATTTCGAACTTCTTGTTCTTTCTCTTTCCTAGTCTTTCTCTTAAGTTGTGCCTCCTCGATTGATTTGTTGCACTTCTCTTGATCTTCCTTTGTGGACAAAGGGCATTTAGCAACATTGCCCCTAATGTGAGCAATATGTTGCTTTATCCTATACACTCCTCCGGAAACAATTTTATTGCACAACTTGCACTTTACTTTATCCATATTATTTGGATCAATCAACACTCCATACTCCCACCCTATATCTTCGGATTTTCTTTTAAGGGTATCCGTAGTCACCTCCACCGTGGCCGACGCAACGGATGACATTGTACAATTCATGATGAACAATTATTACAAACTTATAAATTGTAAGTTACAATCATAATAGCTACAATGCTACTTGCTAATTGAGTAATTGACTAATGAAGTGCTGCTACTACAGTCACAGTACTGCTACTACTAATTAATTACTAATACAACACTACTGTATACTATTACTAGACTACTACAGTACTACTACTACTAAACTACTAGTATTACAGTACTGTTAAACCCTAAACTAGTCGGCTGCGCTGCGCACTAGTACTACACTACTACTAAACTACTAAGTACTACTGCTAAAGTGCTAAACTACTACTAAACTACTCCTACTCAGCCACTAGCCCACTACTACTAAACTAAACTACTACTACTCGACCGGCCACTACTACTACTCGCCTACTCGGCTGCAGAGCGCAAAGAGGCGATGCGCGTGGCGACTGGCGAGGCGCACGCGGAAGGGGAGGCGAGAGGGCGCAAGGGGAGGCGAGGGACAGAGAGAGGGGGCACAGAAGAGGCGATGCAGGGGGAGGCGAGGGCCAGAGGGAGGCGGCTAACCTGGGGGGCGACGGGGAGGGTTGGAGGCGCAACGGCGATGGGGAACTGGGGAGGAGCTGCGCGACGGCGACGGGGAGCCGGGAGGAGCTGCGCGATGGCGACGGAGAAGCAGAGGAGGTGGCGGCGCGCGACGGGAGCAGCCGAGCCGAGCAAAGTAGGGTTTCTGACTGAAGGTGAGAGCAACTTACCTCTTTACTGTTTTTCTTCCCGCTCTACTACTGTTTTTATTCCCGCCGCGCTTCCCGCTCTCGCTTCCGCGCACCAACCTGCCCGAATCCGCCTCGGGCCTTCCAGATCCGCCTCGGGCCGCCTCGAGATCGCGTCGGCCGCCTGAATCCGCCAAAGATCTCGCCTCGGACCGCCTCGCGCCGCTGGGCCGCCAGCTCGGCTTAGGCGCTCGCCCGCCTAGCGCTCCGATCGCGCCAAGTCGCGGCGGTGCCCTTGCGCCCAGCGCCTAGGCGCCGACTAGGCGGGCGGGGCGCCCGCCTAGGGGATCACTGATACTGCCCTATTTGCAATAGTTTGATCCAGAATCTGCATGAATTGACATTGTACCTGTCGGACCCGGATTTTCTAATCCCGAATCCTCAGTGAAAACACTGTGTTATTCCCTGGATCAGTAGATAGCACTCACAGGTACATTGCTGAATCATTCATACATAGCGCGAACTAAAGTATCAAATTTATTACAACCATCAGAGTGACATAGACCACATCGGGTCGAGTTTTACAAAAAAGGCCGATCAGGCCAAATTGATTACATTACATAAAAGCAACGTAGACTATAGTAGAAAAAGAAGGGGTAGAGCTCATCTCTCCACAGGCAAGCAACTGGGGAAAACCTGTGTACGACTGATATTAACCAAAGACCTGGATAATATTTGTGGTGCGCAAGTGCCAATGAGCCCGTTAGACTGGGACGAGGCCTAGACTACAGAACTAGACTATTCTTCATCATTTCCTTGCTTGTTAATATCTGGATCCTTGTAGTATGCATAGTCTCCTTCATCAGCGTCATCTGAAGGGTTTGGGAGGGGGGAGCGAGAATGAGCACAACTTCCGTGCTTGCGAGCCAATACACAATGCAATAATATACATGCAAGGCTTACAAGGATGGCTCAGGATCTTTTATTTGCTAAAGCAACGTTTTCAATTATCATAAATACAAATTCCTATCACTTAGTAGTTTTAACAAATTGTATTTTATTAAAAAGAGTAATTGTGTAATATTTGTATCAGCAGAAGTTCCCTCCATCAGAAACTCTACCTGATTTTTATTTTGATTGGGGCTAACCCCACATATTAACATCACTGAGTCTGGAAACTCAGGCTAAAACCAAGCTCAGGGCTAGGTGAGCCCGCTATATTTTTCATACCACCTACAAGGTTTTTGAAATAGAACTATCTCAAGTTAAGTTCCCATGTCCGCCTTTGACCGTAGACACGGCTGTTTAAATAGTTTTTAACTCTGCAGAGATTGTACACTTTACCCACAAAAGACAATTAACTCGTTGCCCTACACGATTCCGTAGTCGTGTAGTCGAGAGGTTGTCACAATAACCTTTCTAAATATCTCGTTCTTTCCATCGTCTCACCCATATGGGGTTACGTCCATACGTTCGCAAGGGATGTTGTACCCGTAGCGCCTGGCATAGTTGAACTACCCACGACATTGGCAACTTCACCTTGTATTGGTGTCCCCGTCAAGCTGGATGTACTGCAAGCTTGCTCGTGTCATTACTCCACCAGTGAGATGACTTTCAGGGTTTGATAAGTTTACTAAGCCAAGTCACGGTTTGTTATACACTTGTGGTTGTACTTGTTTTATACGGGAGATCGTGACAAGATTAAGTTCTTAGGATTATCTGGGCGGTTCTTCCACATACCATCCACAAAATAACATTCCTTGGACTATATTAGCACCCAATGTTATACCATCCACCTCTCCATACACCCAGATAGGGTAATAGCAATTTAGGGTTTTTGAGAAGTAAAATACAACAACTCAACCATCTCAGTCATTTACCCGTAATGATTGCCCAAAATATCTTATGTTTGAAGAGATGATGATTAGGACAGTTTAATATCACGGTACTTAAAGCAAGGCTAGCATGTCGCTTAAGTACAATCTATAGCTAGTATTACCACATAGTTACTAGGGTGACAATGATTATTGGATTTAAATTGTCAAGGATGACATAATAATTAATTAATCATCAAATGGATATTTAACTACCTTAAGCTTTAACATACATTTGATTAAGGAATTAAAGCATGCAATTTGCTATTTTTAAAAGAACATAATTTACATAAAATGTAGGCTCAATATGATCAAAGTATTGACTCGCCTTGATTGTAGGTAAGAGGGTCCGGGTAGTCTTGTTCTTGATCAACTTGGAGGTTTCTGACGTCTTTGAACTCTATGCAGGCGAAGTACTGGAAAAATAAACAACAAGCAACAAGTGCAAATAAATACAAATGAAATAGCAAATGAACTTCAATTTAAACAAGACCTATGCCATTAGCAAGATCCTGAATTTACAAATTTTTAGAAACAGATTTCACAATTTTTAGAGCTAGAACAGAGGAGAAAAGAATTTTTGAAGCCTTTCTTTTGAATTTAAAACAGAAAAGGAAAAAAGAAAAGAAAACAGCCGGCGGCCCAGGTGCATGTTTCGGCCTAGCCCAGCCATTTGGGCCGAAGCCTTTGCGCGGCCCACGGCCATGGGCTGGCTGTCCTAGAAAGCCGAAGGGGAGGGGGTGCTTGGCCGGGCGCAAAAAGGGAGAGGGGGAGGTGAGGGGACGGCGGCGCTGCACGGGGAGAAGAGGAAGGCTCAGGGGCGCGGCGGCGGCGGGCTTGGCTGGCAGCGACGATGCGGGGAGGTGGTGGCGGCGTGGCGCGGCTACGGGCGACGGCCATGGGGAGATCCGGCGGGACGGTGGCGCGGTGAGTGGGCGAAACGTGGCCCCGAGAGGGTGGGGATCCCATGGGAGGCGGCGACAGTGACGGGGCTCACCGGGCCGGCGAGGAGGGCACCGAGCGGCGGCGGCGACTCCGGGAGGTAAGTCCTTCAGTTTTTCTTCTTCTCTCTCTTTTTTTCTTGTTTCTTCTTCCTCGGTCCTCTTCTTGCTTGGGGGAAGAAGGAAGGAATGGTGGGGGAGGAGAGGAAGGGAGGTGTCGGGGGAAGCAATGGGGCCACCGGGCTCTTATAGCCCGAGGAAAGGAGTTGGGAGCCGTTTGGGGGGGGGGCGTGCGTGGCAGAGGGGGCATGCGGGCGACGGGGACCGACGGAGGCGGTAGGCACGCGAGATGGGCGAGGGTGGTGTGCGTGCGGCGACGACAAGGCACGGGCGCGGAGGTGGGGGAACCGGGACGGGATGCGGGTGACGTGCGCGAGACGGCGGGAGCGGCGGGCACAGGAGTGGGCTCTCTGGCGTGGAAAAGACAGGGCGAGGTGGAGGCGTGCTGAGCAGGGCGTAGGTGCGGCGTAGGCGGCTCGACGCAGCCGGCGGTGCTGCCCGCGGGAGGGAAGGATCGGCGGGCGCGGCTTTTGCCCCGGGAGGGAGGAAGAGAGAAGGAGCGCGCGGGGGGGGGGGGGATGGACCAGGAAAACAAAAGAGGGGATCAGAAACCCCAAACCGGAATTGAATTTCAAATGCTAAGAACATTACATTTGAAACATGAACCGAAAAGGAAGGAAAGTTTTCGCAAATAGCTTGGTTAATTGAAATGCGAACGAAGAACGAAAACCGAATTAGTAAGCGCTAATTACCGTTCGAAAACAGGATGTTACAAACCCTACCCACCTTAAACGTAATCTCGACACCGAGATTCGAGCTGCTCCGAGAACAGGGACGTATAATCCTGCTTCAGTTGATCTTCGTGCTCCTAGGTGGCTTCTTTTGCTAAGTGGTGGCTCCATTGGACCTTGCAAAGGCGGATTGTCTGACGTCTTGCTCGCTTCTCAATGACGTCGAGGATCTTGATTGGATGCTCTGGATAGGTTAGATCTTGCTGAAGGGCGATGGCTTCTACGGGCGTATGCTCTTCAGGTACTCTGAGACATTTCTTCAGTTGAGAGATGTGAAACACGTTGTGGACGTCTGACAAGTTTTCCGGTAGCTCCAGTTGATAGGCAACTTCTCCACGCTTGGCGGTGATTGGGAACGGGCCTATGTATCTTGGTGCGAGCTTTCTTTTAACTTTGAATCTTCGAGTTCCACGAAGCGACGATACCTTGAGATACACCACATCTCTAACTTCAAAGGTTAATTCTCTTCGACGGTTGTCGGCATAACTCTTTTGTCTTGACTGAGCAGCTTGAAGGCGATATCTGATCAGTCGAACTTTCTCTTCAGCTTGCTTGAGAGTATCTGGTCCAAAGACATAACTCTTTTGTCGCAAGTTCAAACTCTTCAGCTTGAAGGCGACGGTTGTCGACACAACTCTTTTGTCGCAAGTTCGAACTTTGGAAATGCAAGTTTTTTGCTTTTACAATTCCTATAAAAAAATCAACATTCAATTCAAAAATTTCGGACGACGTAATAAATAAACCATGTTGATACCTCAAATACCACACAGTGTCGCTGGCTTGGTTCCGCCGATCGTTGCAAAATACCTCAAATACCCCCAAGAAAATGACATGTGTGGTCGTTGCAAAAAAGAAAAGAAAACAAAACAAAAAACATGTGTACAGAAGAGCAGGAATTTGCACGGCCTGACCCTGGGCCAACTTGCATGCACACAAGCCTCCTGTTGCAGTGCTTCAGCGGGTTACCGGCAATCTTCGGAGTCCTCAAAATCCCAAACTGCGAAATTAAACATGCAAGTGCAGGCAAAACATGAACGTGGGACCAGCTAGCCTTGCGGCTTGTAACAACATAATTATCTGCTAAAAATGTAGAAACAATACGAGATATATACCTGGTTCGTCATGGATATCCGGATTCTGCAGATATATACGGACTATGTACAGGAAGGTTCGGCAGCCCCAAAGCTTTAGCTTGAGGCAAGTGAGGCCATCCTCGCAAGATCTGCGCAGATTAGGACAGCTTAATCGGAGCTTCCCGAGTGAAGGCAGGCCTTGAGGATCAAGACGGATGCATTCCGTGGACATACTTATAATTGTTACGCACTCCAATGACGGGTGGTAATTCAACAGTCTGTGCAGCGTCTCATCCTGTGGCAGTGGACCTTGGAGATTCAAGGTGGTGAGTGAGGGGAGGGAACCAACTGCACTCAGGTGTGACGGGAGGGTAGCAAGTTCATTGAGACCTCCACAATCCCCTATGCTTAGTTCACGAAGGGTGGGCCACGCAGGAAGCGTTGCAAGACTTCCACAGAAACGTAGGTTCAATGTAACCAAGGAAGGAAAGGGAGCCCACGGAAGAGATCGCAGTCTATGGGCTTTGGAGATCACCAGAGTATGCAAGCATGGGAAATCACCATCATCCACCCCAGACCACTCTGACCACTTATTCATCCCAGAAAATTCCAAATGTGTCAATGATCGGAAGCCTTTCATACCTGTACCGTGGCTGCAAAACTCCCGGCCAATGCGTTGCACAGAATGCATCTGGTCAAATTCGAGGGACTTGAGGGAAGGCAACACACCAAGCATTAATGTCAAGTTGAGGTTGTGCTCCATCCAAGCAGGATCAATGTGGCCAGCAGCAGTGTTTCTGGGTTGCTGGTTGTTCCTGCCTGCAGATTTGAATGCTGCTATGCGAAGCAATCATTCTGCTTCAGTGGGGAAAAGAACCCGGTTTGATTCGCATGTCACTGTTAATCTGTTGTGTGTTAGGATCATGGAAAAGTTTCCTAAAATCGTACCCTCTTGGTTTGTGTTTTGAGTACACTGGCTGCTGATGATCTGAAGCGTTCGGCTAACTGTCGAGGCTACCTTCAAAAAGTAAAGATTCAGATCAATAGTTACATTGTTATCACTGCAGGCTGCTGTAGCATGTATTTCGCTCCTGCTACTGTCGAGTACAAATGTTGGTGTACAAAAAGAATTGCCCGCGCAGTGGATCTCCCTGTGTACGTATCCTTGCTACATTTACACGCGAAATTACATCGACCGTTCACCGGCCACTGACACGTGGGCCCAGTACTAGAAAACTCTAGACTACGTTACCGCGTCCGCGTCTCTCTCGTCTGCTCTGCCTCCACTAAACCACGAGCAGTAGACCAAGACCAGCCCACCCCTCCCGTGGCTTCTCAATCCGCACACCGCGCCGCACGCTTCCGCTAGCTCGCCTCGCAGTCGCAGGCTCAGATCGCGCCCGTGGAGGCGGCGATGGCGTCGTCGCGGCGGAGGGGCGGCCCGGAGAGCTGGGAGCGCCTCGTGCGGGCGGCGCTGAAGCGCGACCGCCGCGCCGGGCTGTCCACGGCCGCGGGGGTCGGCCTCGCCGCCGCCGTGCCCCCCTCTCTCGGCAGGACCACCAACATCGAGCAGATCCTGCAGGCCGCGGACGACATCGAGGAGGAGGACCCCAACGTCGCCCGGATCCGTACGCCCCCCTCTTCTCCTCCCGTATCTGCTTGTCTGTCTTGTTTAGTCTGGGGAATCCTCCGTGCTTGCTGCGAGGTTACTTCTCATGTGGGTGTTAGTGGCCGAGACGATTCAGAGCGTGCCGCGGCCTCGCCCACGGGACTCAATACTGTGCCTGTGTGCACACCATGTCGATGCGAAAACGTGTGGGTAGTTCGGTCTCTACGCAGGGGGTTTAGGGTTTTTCGGTACTCAATTCGCACTTGTTGGGTGCTCTCAGATGCTTGGCAGCCGGATTAGGTTCACTTTGGGGATAACACTGCCGTGAATTGTGGCTAATTGGGCCTTTCTAGTAGGGTTTTAAGGCTTTCAGCACTGCGGCTTGTGGTTTCAAGAGCTAGTGGCTTGAGATTCTGAGAATGTGTGGTTGATCCAGGGTTTGTGGGGGTTCTCAGGTGCTATGACGGTAAGAAACAACGTTTTTTTGGGTTTGTGGCTTCTGGCTGATTTTCGACTTCGGGTGTTCTGGTTTGTTGATTCAGAGAACCGCCGGTCAATCAATGATATAAGAACGAGAGATATACTAGGTGAACTGCCCCAGGTAAAATACAATCTAGGCTTTCCAATTTTCGAATAACTTGGAGAAATCAGTGATAACTTTATTAATTCTATATGCGATAACCCACAAGGCCACAACTGAACCCTTGGCCATATACTTATAGCGTCATTAGCAGCCTGAACTAGAGCAGTGTTACGGTACAATATCCGCGAAAGTACTGTAGCGTGGGTGCACTGTAGCACCGCGTGTAGTGCACTGTAGCACCACGTGTAGTGCACTGTAGCACCGCATGTACTGTAGCAGCACGGGTATTAGGCAGGTTTGCTATTTAGGAATCTATTTGTTAGCTGTTTGGTAGTATCTATTAGTTAGGTAAGTTATTATTAGATTGGATTGTTAGAGATAAGTTTCCTTATAGATTATTTCTTAGGGGTCAAGTCGGGTCGTCCCTATAAAAGGGATAGCATGTATCCATTATCAAGGAAGCAAAGAAATAAACAAAATTAGTCCTTAACCAGTTGGCTAAAGGTCAGAGCCTCCTTGTTCGTCGGAAAGAGTCTCGACCGAGCTTGGAGGGCGATCCCTCGTCTCCCTGGCTAATCAGGCCTCAGAGCCTCGCTACCTCGACAGGGAAGAGCCCTGTTGGCGGTTAGATGAGGGCGAGCGCCCTACCCTCGGTCCTCGGACCCGTATCCAATCAACGACCATAACATTTGGTATCAGAGCAGTCGATCCCTTTCCACGACTTCTGCTATCATGGTGATGGCGACAGATCAGATCAAGTCGTGGGGACTTCGTTGCCGTGGGGCTTCCAGGGTTGCGACCATGGTGTCACTCTGACTCGAGGACGCAGTCGCTTGTCGAGGAGCAGAGAAGTTGTTATGTGCAGTAATTACTATTCACATGAACAATATCTGGTACTGTAGCATAGGGATTGGGAGGGGATTGCCTTCCTTAATAAGAATATCTAATAGTTAATTAGTTTCCTTGTATAGGGATTAGTTAATTGGAAAGGTTATCTATTAGTTAGTAAAGTTATCTATTAGCTAGGAAAGTTATCATTTAAATTGATTTTATCCATAATTGTTAGAAGAAGCCTCTATATAAGAAGGTTCATTGTATCCATTATGAAGCAAGCAAGCAAAGATGAATAAACAAGTTCTTAGTCCCTAAAGTCCAGCTGTGGTCGTTCCCTTGACCGGCTATTCTAGATCTATTCCTCCCCAATCGGTGCCCTCCTTCATCTAGCGCCGTTCTACCTCAAGTTGTCGCCGTCCGACCTCCCTCCGACGGATGTTTACCCCATTATGAACTAAGGTTCATAACATTTGGTATCAGAGCCACTCATCATGGCTTCCGGTGCTGCACCATCTCTCTTGGAGAAGTTGAAGACTACCAGCGAAGAGCAGAAGGTCTTACTCGACAACATGACTTTTGTCCATTGGAGCTTCGTGGATTCTCGTCCACGTGAAGCGACATCATCATCGTTCATTCTCATCAACACGGGCCACCAAGAACTTCAACCGTGGCCACCACCGCAGCTCGAGGACGAGCTGCCTCGCCGTGAGGGGTGTAATGTTATGGTATCCGCGAAAGTACTGTAGTGTGGGTGCACTGTAGCACCGCGTGTACTGTAGCAGCACGGGTATTAGGCAGGTTTGCTATTTAGGAATCTATTTGTTAGGTGTTTGGTAGTATCTATTAGTTAGGCAAGTTATTATTAGATTGGATTATTAGAGATAAGTTTCCTTATAGATTATTTCTTAGGGGTCAAGTCGGGTCGTCCCTATAAAAGGGATAGCATGTATCCATTATCAAGGAAGCAAAGAAATAAACAAAATTAGTCCTTAACCGGTTGGCTAAAGGTCAGAGACTCCTTGTTCGTCGGGAAGAGTCTCGACCGAGCTTGGAGGGCGATCCTCGCCTCCCAGCTGTCGAGCCTCGAGCCTCGCTACCTCGACAGGGAAGAGCCCTGTTGGCGGTTAGATGAGGGCGGGCGCCCTACCCTCGGTCCTCGGACCCGTATCCAATCAACGACCACAACAAGCAGAAATCCTTAAACTCCAAAAAATGAATTAAACCTGTGTACTTGGCCGATAAAGCTACAATCACTTGAAGGGGAAAAATGAAACAAGACATAAAAAGAGATGCTCCACAAGGGCCATGCGGATCAAATCGGATTGTTTGCGGATGCCTGACTGTAGAAAATTTTTGGAAGCTGACCTGAAGAAACTTATTACTCGTACTACTCCATTGCAAATCCTTTCTAGATTAATATCTTCCGATCCGTAACTCTGATTGAAAATCTTGATATTCAGACAATTAGAGCCGATGCCTCTTGATCTTATATTGTCTTTCCAGATATACTATAAGTAGGCCCCCTCCCCCCTTAAGTCTTTAGTGTTTTGAATGATCAAGAGGAGAACATGGGTGTGACAGTGTGCTTTTGCATCCTCGCATCTGTTTATATGTTGATTTTTTTCCTGAGCTTTGAGGTAGTGGGATCTATCTCGCATACCATAATTTCACTTGTGCAAACTTCTTACTGATAATATTCTTGAAAGTCACAATTTTTTTGGTTGCCCTACAGTTTCTGAACAAGCATATACCATGGCTCAAAATCTTGATCCCAGCAGCGAGGGGAGAGGTGTTCTACAGTTCAAGACGGGTTTAATGTCTGTGATCAAGGTTTGCTTGTTCTCACTGAACCGCATAACTACACATATTAATTACTTCTATTGCTGTTCAATCTCCTTTTGAATTAATGGTATTTAACTTTCTGTGGCTATCATGGTATTCTGCAGCAAAAGTTTGCTAAGAAGGGTGGGGTTTCACTTGACCGACAGAATGACCTTTCAGTCCTGTGGAACTTCTATTTGCAATACAAGAGTCGGTGCCGGATTGATGATATGCAGCGAGAGCAGGAGAGACTGAGGGAGTCAGGAACTTTTAGTACAGAGTATGTCCTCTCTTTGTTCATGCATCGTGGTGTTTTTTGTTGCACAAACACTAGGGCCATAACATCTTGGCGATGTGACCAGACTTTCGTCTGACAAATTTCTTTGCTAGCATTTTTTCTTTTTGGCCGAGGAATCCATCTATGTGTGATACATTGTGCAGCGAGTAGATGCTGATGAAGAACCAATGGCCTAACGATAAATATTGTCATGTTCTGCACATACAAATTGTGCACCCAATTTCAATAGATTGTCATTTGTGTAATAGTATATCCTGGAGCAATGCCAAGCTGACTTCTACCACTTGTCCACATTATTGCACCAGAGGCAGTCTATTTTACCACCCATTACTTGCAAAAAACATATTTCCGATTATCTTCATAAGTTTAAAAGGAGACCATTGCCAATTAAATCCTTGTCTATGTTTTCATAGTTTACCATGTTTTATGAGGTGATGTCACTGCCAATTCACAGTTCTCTTTGATGGTATATGTCGCGAATCTATTCCATTATTGAAACAGAGCTAATGCTACTAAAAATCGACTAGTTATTTTAGTAAGATGATATCGGGGCAGGTTCACATGATTTTTTTTTTATGAATTAGCCCTTTTTAAAATTTTATTTTAAAGTTAACCCCCCGCGCACTTTATTTCCAATTCTGACCCCTTTTGCCACCCAGCATGATAAAACAACACTGTCACGCCAGCCCGTATTTGGACAATCTCTTGTCACACCACCACCTGTGGCATGACAGTATTGTTTGGTCACGCCACAACCAGTAGCATGACAAAAAAAGCTATTTGGGAACTTATCCTGGCTCGTGACAGTGTTATTTTGTCACTCCACGGGTGATAGCGTAACCAATGAGGTCAGAATTGGAAATAAAATGCGCGGGAGGTTAACTTTAAAATAAATTTTAAAAAGGGTTAATTAATAAAAAAAGTTCGTTCACATGAGCCACGTTCAAAGGTGTAGCCTAGTTGGGGGTAGGGTGGGTCCTGGCCCTCCCTTTCAGTTTTAAATTCTGTAAGTATTATTTGTTGCTAGTTATACACTAATTAAGTGCAAAGTTGCCTCCTTTCTTATGCTTTCCAAGCACAATTGTCAATTTGTTTGATTGGCCTCTACACTTTTTATCAGGCTCTGTCTGCTACTGACCAGGTTTCTAACAATGCCAGAGAAATGAATTTGACCTTATGTAAAGGGTAGGGTTAATTCCTTATTTGCCATTGGAAGTTGACGGGTTCCCCAAAATGCCATCGAAAAATTGCTCATCCCTTTTATGTCACTTGTTCTCAACTTCTATCCCTCTTTTGCCATTTCCATGAGTTGATCGTGAATTTGGCCATTGACTTGGACGCGAAAAGACGATTTTGCCCCTAAGTGAAGTGATATATGCTGAGATTTTTAGGGAATTGTTTGACATAGTAATATAGTTCCAAAAATTATAAAATTTTTAGGGGAAGTTCCCGACATAGTGTAGATTATTGTGTAATTTTTATAGAGTTTTATTTGCAACTTGTTTTTCTCTAAAAATCTTTCAAGTTTCGGTTTGAGAACTTCCCCAAAAAATTTCATAATTTTTGAAACTATATTACTATGTCAAACAATTCCCTAAAGATCTCAGCATACTTAGGGGCAAAATTGTCTTTTTGCGACCAAGTCAACGGCCAAGTCCACGGTCAACTCACGGGAATGGCAAAAGAGGGATAGAAGTTGAGAATGCGTGGCAAAAAAGGGATAAGCAATTTTTTGATGGCATTTTGGGGAACCCGCCAACTTTCAAATTTCAATGGCAAATAAGGAATTAACCCTAAAGGGTAGATTAAATTTTTTAGTGTTCCAAAAGAGTTTGAAGTGCATGCCTATGCACCCTTTTTGACACGGATCAACATGTAGTTGACGCACAAGTGGTCCGATCTTTCACGGTACAGCAGCAACAACTTGGTCTCTCCTTTATTCTCCTTGCGCAAAACCCCCTCCAAGCCGATCAGCAAGCTCTCTTCTTCCTTGGCTGAAGCAAGTGACACTGCAAGCTTTCTTCTTCCTTAGGCTGAAGCAACAAGAAGCTCTCGGTTTACAAGATCGAGTTGATTTAATGCAAACCGTGCACAACAACACACGAACCAATCTGCAAGAAAGAATCGTGTGGAAGATCCTCGAGGAATCACATGGACTAAATGAGTAGCAGCCCCTCCAATCCTTGCGCGGCACACAAACCCTAGATAGGTTCTTCCCCGTTCATACGCACACACATATGCGCCACAAAGCAACCATGGCTTTTCTGTATTTTCTCAATAATAAACTCATCCCCTTACATGGCCGCTGGCCCTAGGCTTTATATAGCCTCCACACACGCGCACGATTGGCTGAAGCCGACTCCAACTCACACACACTACAACCTTGGCTAAAACCGACTCCAACTCGCGCATATCACTAGGAATAAACTTGGACGTACACCCCGCTTAGACTCACTTAACCCATAAGTTTATACAACACTTTATACAACTCAGACTCAACAAAACACAAGACTGACACAAACTCTACTTTTAAAAATGGAAAAGAAGCTAGGATTCGGACTAGAATCCGATTGGGACCTCCATAGTTCCCACGTGGAATGTCCTTTCCGAGTTGAACTTGATTTTGGAATCTTCTCCTTGTGCGTGTACCAGCCCGGTTCCGCGTGTTTGCTTGCTGGCTTCCTCCTGGCTCCTTCTTGCACAGCTCCAACTCGCCACCGATTCCCACACGCCTTCCTTGTCTTCCTTGCGCCGCACACACTGGACCACACACATGCGCTCACCCACACGGTTTGCACGCCTGGCCTCCTCCTTGGCTCTGCATGTGCTGCATGTCCACACGCCGCGCGCTTGCCCGGCCTCCTTCCTCGCTCCGCGTGCGCTGCATTCCTTCATGTGCCACAGCCTTGTTTCTATTGCACAAGGCAGGAACTACATAGGCTGGCGCATGGAGTAGCTTCCCTCTTTGGCCGACCACCCCATCCTCCCTCTCGGCCTTAACAATCTCTTGCTTTCCTTGTTGCAAAACGGCGCCAAATTGAGAATTAGCACTAGATTGCAATTTAGGGATACTCACCGAAGTAGTAGATGCACTTAGGGCCGTATCCAAGGATCAAAAACCCGTTTTCGGGGTAAATCCCGGTCGCTGACCAGAAAAAAACCCGGCCAGTTACCGGATTTCCTGGAAAAAAACCGGATGAAAACCGCTTGAATTTGATAAAAAATCATTCAAAATTCAAAAATTAGAATTTGAACCTGCAAAAACCGGCCGGGATCCAAAATCCTGGACCCCCGCCGGTAAGCGGTTACCGGCCGGTAACCGGCGGTTACCGGCAGGGTTTTTTTTTCCCTGGCCGTATCACTCGTTCTCTGTGTTTTCTGATATTTGTGACAACAGCATAAATATTTGTGACTGTCTGCTGGCTTACTCTCCTTACGCATTTTAGTTTTGATGTGCACTAGTTAGCATATTTGCCTTCTTATTGTTGAATCACTATGTGCTGCAGTGGCCACTATACTGCTCAGCACTTCTTAGAACATAGTTCGTTAAAGTTAGTACCGCATTACTATTCCTCTGTCTGTTGTGCTTACATTCCATTATGTTATACATGGCAAAACATCTAATGTACATTATGATATTGTTCATGAATATTCCATTTTGTGTGCTATGATCAGGTTGGGAGCTAGGGCTGTGGAAATGAAAAAGATTTATGCTACTCTGAGGGCTTTGCTTGATGTTTTGGAAGTTCTTGTAGGAAAATCACCAACTGATAGACTTGGTAGGCAAATACTAGAGGAGGTAATTGTTTGATCATGACAGAACTACTGATCTTCTTTCACAACAATTCTCAGGATTTTTGTCTTGCTTCATGTGTGATTGTATCCCAAATATACTAATCTATCTTTGAAAGCCTGCAACAGTCATATGGTTTGCTTGACACTTATGTCATATTGTAATGATATTCTTTTTCACTGGCTCTTTTCAGATAAGGAGAATAAAACGATCTGATGCAGCCCTTAGAGGCGAACTTATGCCGTACAATATTGTACCCCTTGATGCACCATCTGTGGCAAATATTGTTGGGTTTTCCCCTGAGGTATCCATTTTTTATTTAATTTCTTCAGTGAAATGGACAGTGCGGTCAATGCATATGTATAATTAGGTTATATGCTTCTCACTGTTTTTCACCAATTATATCATGTAGCATGCCGTGTCTGTTTTCAAATTTGTCATATTGATTAGATGTAGATATACGACGGGGTATATCTTACCTCCTTGCGTGGGGGCATTATAATGTTTTGGGGCTTTGCTTGTTGCTAATAAATAGCAGATAAGAGGTGGTACATATTACCATTTAGTTGTTTATGGTGGAACTCGAGGACACTTTCTGGAAGAGCTCAGGGAGTAGCGGAGGTTCCGGAGGGCGTAGCGATGGGACACCGGCGGCCGGGGCTTGAACCCCGTGCGGCGGCGTGAAGGAGCCGTGAGGGCGCGCGTGAGCAGGGAGAGGGAAATTGCGGGAAGCCGGCAACAAAGGTTGCTCTGCTTGTTTATTCCATACTCTCTTCTGGATATTTATATCCCCTAACAAATCAATCTAGATCCTATTCTTATGGAAATAGGAGATAACATTCTAAAGAAGAGATAACATTCTAAAGAAGAGATAACATTCTAAAGATAGATATTATAGGCCCACGTCTCTTAATGGCCGTCGTCTGCTCCTCCCTGTGCGCGCCCTCTGCGTGTGTACGTGATGCCGGTCATAACATCTCTCCCTGCCTCCGAAAACAGCTCGTCCTCGAGCTGAACATTGGGGTAGAGTTCTGGAAGTCGCGGGTGTTCCCATGTGGCGTCGATCTTTGGACATGCGCGCCATGCACCAAGACATGCCGGATGCCACGCGGCTGGCGCGGAGGGCCGCTCCGGGCGGGTGCGACCGTCCGTCGTCGCGTGGCGATGTCGGAGGCATTGCCGTCGGGTCGCCGTGGAGCGGCTTTAGCACCCACATGGAAGACATCATGGGTCGGGAGCCTTCCGAAGCCGGAGGCGGTGAGGCCACTGTCCGATCCGCTCCAAGACACGGAATGGTCCCGCGTGGCGTGGACCGAAACTTCCCCTTGGGCGGGGTTCCAATGTCTGTGCGGTCGGTGGAGGAGCGCAACCACACCGGATCGCCCACCGCAAACTCCAACTTCGCGGTGGTGGTCATCGTAGTAGCGCTTGGCGTATTGCGTGCTGGAGAGCGATCGCGGACCATGGCAAGAAAATCATCGCGATTGCGCGGGAGAGTGTCCACCGCGTCCGTCTGGCAGCACCCCAGGTATGCGGCACAAGTGGCGGAGGAGGCGGCGTGAACCACGGAAAGGAGTGGGCGCAGCGGTGTGGAGCGGTGTTGTAGCAATACTCCGCCCATGGCGACCGATCGACCCAAGCGGGGCGATCACCCGTGATGCGGCGTAGGTACATGGCGATGACCTTGTTGACAACCTCGGATGGCCGTCCGTGCGGGGTGAAAGGCCGTGCTCATGCGGAGTTTGACGCCCGCCATCTTGAAGAGGTCCCGCCACATGTGGCCGGTGAAGACCGGGTCGCGATCGCTGACGATGGAGGCGGGGAATCCGTGGAGGCGGACGATTTCCTCGAAGAAGGCCCGCGCGACGGAGGCGGCGGAGTATGGGTGGCCTAGCGCGATGAAGTGTGCGTACTTGGAGAAGCGGTCGACGACGGTGAGGATCACTGATTTGCCATGCACCTTCGGCAAGCCTTCGATGAAGTCCATCGAAATATCGGCCCACACCTGGGATGGCACGTCGAGGGGCTGCAACAGGCCCGCCGGCTGCAGCGTCTCCGTCTTGTTCTTGCGTGGCGGTGAGACGAGCGCGCAAGTCCCGCACTGGCGCCCGATGCGCCGAGAATGTAGAAGTCCGCGCGCAGGCGTTGGAGTGTCTTCTGGATGCCCTCGTGACCCGCCGTATGGGCCAGGGAGAGCACCTGATTACGCAAGTCTTGCTGCGCCGGCACGAAAATGCGCGATCCATGGAGCAGGAGGCCGTCGGCGGTGCGCCAGGGCGTCGCAATTGTGCCGTCCTGGAGCTGCTTGCGGAGGCGGCCCGCCTCCTCGTCGGTTGCCGTTGCGGCGCGTATCTCGTCAAAAAGGTGGAAAGAAGGTCCCGAGAGAGCATGGATCGCGGCGGAGTCCGAGTCGCGGCGCGACAGTGCGTCGGCCACTGTGTTGAGGCGCCCGGGGCGATATTCTACGGTGAAGTCGAAACCGAACAGTTTGCTGATCCATTGGTGCTGCGGAATCGTCGAAAGTCGGCGGTCAGCGAAACTTGAAATGAAGTGGTCGGTGCGGATGAGGAAACGGCGTCCCCACAGGTACGGACGCCAGTGTCGGACGGCCTGCACAAGGCCGATAAGCTCCCGCTCATAGGCCGCCAGCTTGAGATGGCGGGCAGCGAACGGCTTACTAAAGAAAGCAAGGGCCCCGCGCCACAGTGGAGGAGCGGCCGAAGCCAGCGCTGGCGTCGCGATCCCGATAAGCGGTGGTCAGCGGGCATCTGCAGGACCGGTCCCGTTGTCAGAGCCGTCTTTAACGCCTGGAATGCTGCCGCGGCCTCGTCCGTCGGTAGCGTCTTTGCGCGAGAGCCGTCAATGGTGCCGCGATCGTGCCGAAATCGCGGATGAACTTCGGTAGTAGCCCGCGAGCCCAGAACCCCGCAATCCCGGGCGATCGGAGCGGCGAGGCGGCGGTCACCTTGTCGCTATCCATGGCGGCGCCGTTGCGGAGATGGCGTGGCGAGTAGGCGGCCGGCCGCCCAAAGGAGCACAGAGTGCTTGAGGTGTAAGCGTGGCGCGGAGGCGTCGGCGAGCGGACATCACGCAAATGCTCGGACCACGGCGGTGTAAATGAGTATGTCGTCGAAGAACACCAGACGAACTTGCGGAGGAAAGGGCGGAGGGCGTCGTTCATGAGGGCACAGGCGTTCTTTGTGCGTTGGGCGGGCGAAGGGCATGGCGAGGAACTCGAAGTGGCCGTGGTGGGAGCGGAAAGCCGTCTTCTCGATGTCTGTCGGATGCATGCGCTTTGGTGGTAACCGAGCGGAGGTCGGCTTAGTGGCGGCGCCATGGAGCTCGTCGAGGCTGCTCGTCCCTCTACCGTATCGGAAACTTGTCCTTGAGTCTTGTCATTAAGAGCACGGT
Source organism: Ampelocalamus luodianensis (assembly GCA_036346255.1). Lineage (NCBI taxonomy): Eukaryota > Viridiplantae > Streptophyta > Magnoliopsida > Poales > Poaceae > Ampelocalamus > Ampelocalamus luodianensis. Next base: position 93,214 of record JAYEVH010000344.1, on the reverse strand, counting down.
AGTCAATGCAGAACCGCCATGAGTCGTCCGCTTTCTTGACCAAGAGCACCGGCGCAGAGAACGGTGATGTGCTTGGTCGGATGATGCCCTGCTCCAACATGGCGGCGCACTGGCGTTCCAACTCATCCTTCTGCAGCTGTGGGTAGCGGTACGGGCGGACGGCTACCGGCGCAGTGCCTGGCAAGAGGTGGATGCGGTGATCATAGGGTCGGGCGGGTGGAAGACCCTGTGGTTCCGCAAAGAGCGAGCTGTACTGGCGCAGGAGGTGGTCCAAGAGGGGCTGTTGAGGTGCCCCGGTGATGGCGCGGAGGGTCGGCTGGAGAGCGTCGTCGCGGGAGGAGGCGGGCCTTTCGGAAAACTTCGCGGGTTCCTCGCGGAAGGTCATGCGAGCTCGCGAAGTCCCAAGGATGGGTCCCAAGGTGCGGAGAAATCGACAGGGGCGGTCGAACCCGCCCAGGTCGATGCCGTAGCAATTGATGGAGAAATCCTCGGGCCCGATGCTCATGGCGACGTCGCGGGCCATGCCCTTGCAGGTGACCCGGTCGCCATTGGCGACTGCTACGCGCATATTGGCGCTGTCCGCCGTCGTCAAGCGAGTCGTCGCAGGTCCGGCTTTGGATGAAGTTATGGGTAGAGCCGGAGTCGAGGAGCGCCAAAAGCCGGATGCCCTGGATGTGTATATGGAGGTGCATGGTATCATCCGTGCGAATGCCGGCGATCGCATGAAGGGAGACGACTGGTAAGTCGGACGCGACCGTGTCCCCGCCCGCACCGCTGGAGGCCTCGGCGGCGTCGTCGTCCAGGTAGTCTGTCACCTCGATGAAGAACAGCCGCTGGCACTTGTGGCCGCGGACGTACTGCTCGTCGCAATTGTAGCAAAGCCCCAGCCGGCGACGATCGGCCAACTCCGAAGGCGATAAGCGTAGCGGCCGACGGCGCCGCCGCGGCCGGCGCCGACGATCTTTGGGCGTCGGGGCGGCTGGCGCGCCAGCGCGGTCGAGTACGAGGCGGCCGTTGCGGTGTGGGCAAGGCCTGCGGCGGCCGCAGCGAGGTCGGGGCAGTCGCTGTGGCAGAGCGGCCGGGGGTGTCGTCTCGGCGCGGCGTTCATACGCCCGCGCAAGGTGCATCGCGGTTTGCAGATCGCGCGGTTCCCGGAGTTCGACGTCGATCTTGATGTGTTCCGGAAGACCGCCCGTGAATAACTCCACCTTCTGGGTCGGTAAGAGGTGCGGCGCGTGGCAGAGAAGCGCATTAAAACGCTCCTGGTAATCGTGGACGGTGGAGATGAACGGCAACCGTGCGAGTTCCGCCAAGCGATTGGCGCGAATTGGCGGCCCGAAACGGAGGTGGCACACATCCTTGAAGCGCTCCCAGGATGGCATGCCCTCGTCCTGTTCCAGGGCGTAATACCACGTCTGGGCGGCCCCCGTGAGATGGTACGATGCGAGCCACACGCGATCCGAGGCCAAGGTGCGCTGGCCACGGAAGAATTGCTCGCACCGGTTGAGCCAATGGAGAGGATCCTCCCCGCCGTCGTAGGTGGAGAACTCAAGCTTGTGGAAGCGAGGGGGAAGACCCGCGTTGGCACTACCGGACCCGGTCGCCAGTCCTGGCGGGAGAGGCGGTCTTGCAGGGAGCGACGGCACACTGGGAATTGGTGATGGCGAGTGGGGAAATTGGATGTGGTGGATGGGAATTGGCAGGGTGGTGGCGGGTGGGGGGGCGGATGTAGGGGTGGTGGTAGTTGCCGGCGGCCGGAATTCCAGGGCGTCCAGGCGCGCCGACACGGATGCCATCTGCCGGCTGAGCTCGGACAACGCGTTGGCGATGGACTCAGCCGGCGGCGCCGGCGGTTGCTTCGTCTGTTGGTCGCCCTCATCAGAACCTGGCATCTCTGATACCAAATTGGAAGAGCTCAGGGAGTAGCGGAGGTTCCGGAGGGCGTAGCGATGGGACACCGGCGGCCGGGGCTTGAACCCCGTGCGGCGGCGTGAAGGAGCCGTGAGGGCGCGCGTGAGCAGGGAGAGGGAAATTGCGGGAAGCCGGCAACAAAGGTTGCTCTGCTTGTTTATTCCATACTCTCTTCTGGATATTTATATCCCCTAACAAATCAATCTAGATCCTATTCTTATGGAAATAGGAGATAACATTCTAAAGAAGAGATAACATTCTAAAGAAGAGATAACATTCTAAAGATAGATATTATAGGCCCACGTCTCTTAATGGCCGTCGTCTGCTCCTCCCTGTGCGCGCCCTCTGCGTGTGTACGTGATGCCGGTCATAACACTTTCATTATCTAAGCATGCCTTGTCAAATCCAAAAATCTATATGGTGACTGCTGACTACAATTTCATGCAACTTTATTAGGTCAGGGCGTCCATAGCCACAATTCAAAACTGCGAGGACCTGCCACGGTTTCCTTATGACACACCACAGCTAAGACAAAGACATTTTTGACCTTCTGCAATATGTATTTGGCTTCCAGGTTAGGAAACTTCCTATACCATATCCTTCTTTGATTTGCTTACATTATGTTGGATCCTCTGTTAAATGTTTTGAATGGTTTAATATTGTATCCTGCAAGTTGACATATGTTACAGTTAAAACTGCTACTTGTTCTGAAATCTGTAACATAGTTTTTCTACTTGCAATGTTACATACATAGTTTTTTTTACTTGCAATGTTACATACATAGTTTTTTTTTATTTGCAATGTTACATATTGCAATATTTTTAGCTAATACTGTTATAGTTGGAGGCATCCTGTGCCCAGATCGTAGCATAAATGAAACTTTGGAAAAAACTTGTAAGTTGCTTAGTGCTTGTACTTTCCAAGTGTCAAATAATAAGAGCAACAAACTGGCAACGATACATATTCTTTTACTTACAACGTTACATATTGCAATATTTAGCTAATATTGTTATAGATGGAGGCATCATGTGCCCAGATCCTGGTATAAATGAAACCTTTAGAAAGAAAACTGTAAGTTGCTTAGTGCTTGTACTTTCCAAGTGTCAAATACTAAGAGCAACAAACTGGCTTTGGCCTTTTAACAACTTTCCTATACTCGTTGACAAGCCATCTTGAGACACTGGGTTGGTGAATCACTCTATTATGATGTTGTCTATAGTTTGGAATTGGATAGTTGACAGTTCAATGTTATGTGGGTGTTCTTACATCACGATTCATTTAAGGACCTTTTTCAGAAACAACTAAAGCCAAAGCTTATGATTAGTCTTACAATTGCTTTGCTGCTCCTGTTAATGCTCTCTCGCTGTCAAGCAGCTGATATTGAGAAAATATTGGGATGCCTTAGAGCATCTTTAATGTGGAGTTTTGCCGGTACCAAGGGAGGAGAGAGAAGGTTTGGGTCCGGTACCCCACACTGCATGCTGCCGGTGCTAGTTTTTTTTTGGTTGGAACCAGTACGGCAGTACCTCACCTTGACCTGGTACCCGGTACCAAGCAATGAAAAATGGAGGGAGAGAGAGTGTGTGTGTGGGGGGGGGGGTGAGTGAGTCTGTTGATGGTATAGATATGTGTGATATTTTATTTAGCTGTGGGTCCCACTTCAAGAGAAGTAGATGCTAAAACACTAGAGGGAAAAAGTAAACTTAGCACTGGGTGATGTGGCATTTCTTAACGCTAGTACGGGTACCTCACACTGTGGATGCCCTTAGCTGGATTTATTATGAGCCCAACTCTTGTTTGTTCATCCATCTATGTTCGGCTTCGCTGGTCTGGGTGTGGCTAATCTAGCAAACTGTCCCATCTCTGAACCTTAGCTGTACATATGTCAGTAGCCAATCTGGGAGGTAGGTTGTAATTTGTTGCTGCCTCTTTTCAGTTTTGCATCCGTCATCAAAATCCTTGTGCAACTGTTTAGACTTACTTTATAACGTAGTAATGTTTATTATTCCCTGTATTCTGTGTCCTCTCTTCATAATCAACAACCTTACTCAGTTATCTGCTGCTATGGCCAATTCTTTGATTGGTTTACGATCGTAAAGTAATATGCCCTTTAGCAATCCTTGCGCGATCTTGATGAATAAGTCTCTGTCCTGTGGTCTTTGTGGGGTGGGCACATGGTTCTTGTGACCCTGATGCATGGTGGTCTTTGCTGCCCCATCTAGGACAACATCTTGGACTAGCTTTAGGACAGCATCTTGGACTAGCTTTAAGACAGCATCTTGGACTAGCTTTAGGACAACATCTTAGCATCTTAAAGGACAGCATCTAGGACAACATCTTAGACTAGCATTTTGGCATATGCTTGGCTGATTAGCAGCCTATAAATATGTATCCCCAACCCCTCAGGTGGGTATGGCATTGTGTGAGAAATAAAACCTAGAAAATTGCCCCATCTCCAAGTGTCATCCTCTCGATGAGAGTAAGGATCTTGCTATCACCAAGAGCAAGAATCCAGCGACTAACAAGTGGTATCAGAGCCATACTATCCTGTAGCCTGAGCATCTCCTGCTCATCTTCTTCTCCGGCCTCGCAGCGGCCCGACCGTGCGCGGCGGCTCGGTATTTCTACTCACTCCTCTCGAGGCGGGCAAGCGACTGCGTCGAAGCGACCCTCTCTCCACGCAATGACCCCCACTAGCGCGTCATGTCGCGGCGATCTCAACGCTTCGGTGCGCCTCGAGCACGCGGCGTCGGCCAGACGGCCCGGCTCGCGCGTAGCGAGCGGCGAGCAGCGGCGGCAGAGATCGCTGCGGCGAAAGGCGTCGGTGGCGGCGGCCGAGCGGAGGTGGAAGCGGCGGCGGGCAGATGCGGCGTCGCGGCGGCGGCGAAGGTCGAGTTAGCGGCGGCGGCGGCGGCTCCATCTCTGCGATAGCGGCGCCGGCGCGGATCTGGCTGCTGAGAGAGGCGGCGAGAGGCGGCGGCGATGGGCGGCCGCGCCGCGCCCGCAGCGGCGGCAGCGAACGGCGGCGGCCGCGTGGCGCTCTGGAGGCGCGCGCACGACAACGGCGGCAAATGGGTCGATAGAGTGCGGCCTTCACGAGCGGCGTGACTCTCTCCGGGCGAGTGCCGTGGTTACCACGGGTTCCGGTGTTGTCGGGGGCCCGGCCGGCGGTGGGTGGCCTACCCTCACCAAGACCAACTTCGTCGAGTGGGCGCGGTGATGAAGGTGAGCTCGGTGGGGCACATGTGGGAAGCGGTCCGTGCGGCGTCGACTACGACCCGGGATCGGCGGGCGGCTGGATGCCCTCATCGTTGCGATCCGCCGAGATGCGATTCGCTCTCCAACAAGCGGTGCCAAGGAGGCTTGGGGCGCCATCGGCTGCGGCACGCATTGGCGGCGACCGCGCGCAAGTCCACTGCTGCGGGCGCCGCGCGGAGTGGGAGAACGGCCTTCAAGCGGTGAGGCGTCGATGACTTTGCTCTCCGTCTCAACACTGCATTGCGAGAAGATGGTGCGATTCGGCGGCGACACCTACGGCGAGAGAGAGCGTGGAAGCTCTTCAGCTGCGTCCCAGAAGTACAAGCAGATGGCTCGCTCGATCCAGTCTCTGCTGGACCTCTCGACGATGTCGATCGAGGAGGCGATAGGTCGCCTCAAGGTCGTCAACAGTGATTAACCACAGTCTCTCTCGGGGCCCATCACCGTTGGCGGGAAGCTCCTCACTCGGGAGCAGTGGGATGCTTGCCAAGGTGACAGGAAGAAGGGGGAGTCCTCTTCCACGACAGGCGGCCGCAAGCGCGGCAAGCCGCGCAAGGTGCGCAAAGGCGCCTAGGCCGGGACGCGGGGCGTCGAGGTGATGCTCGCGAGCGCCAGGCGGCGCCGCGGCAACATAAGGCGGCACGGGCGACTCGTCGACACAAGCTGCGGCGGCTTGGCCATTGGGCCAGGGCGTCGGCGACCACGCGCGGCGGGCCCGTCGCCGCGAGCGGAGGAGGATCGGCTCTGTTCATTGCTCATGCGAGCATCGAACTACCTCCACGCACCCGGCGCGGCTCTCCTCCACCTTGGCGAGCCAAAGCACCGCCCTCCTCGGCTCACGGCTCGCAGCGACAAGGCCCGGCGGGTGGTGCCTCGACACGGTGCCACCCAACACATGACCGGTCGGCGGGAGTTCTTCGCCGAGCTTGACTCTGGCGTCAGAGAGCTCCGTCAAGTTTGGGGCGCCGGCGTGGAAATCAAGGCGTCGGCTCCGTCATCTTCACCACCATGTCGGTGAGCACGAGCGCTCACGGCGTCTACTACATCCCGATCTGCGAACTCCATCATCGACTTGGGACGGTGGATGAGAGCGGCTCGCGTGTCGAGATCGAGCACGCAGTCTTTGCGGTTGGAATCTTCGCGCCGCCTTCTTGCCAAGGTAACGGCGCCGTCGACTCTACATCTTTCACGTGCGGTGGCACAACCCTCTGTCTCGTTGCTCGTCGAGGCGGCGAGTGTGGCGATGGCACAGCGCTTTGGCACCTTCGCCGAGGCCACAGGCGGCTCGGTGCCCGCAGATGGTGCGAGGCTGCGTGCCTTGACCATGTGGAGCGGTTCTGCGGCGTCTGCGTGTTGGCGAGCGCGGCGACTCCTTTCCCAGCGGGCGAGTTTCGAGCCAAGGAGAGCTCGAGCTCGTGCGGGACTTGTGGCCGTGACACCGGCCACACCGGAGGATAACGCTACTTCTGCGCTCGTCGGCGACCTCTCCGCTACATGTGAGTGATGGTCCTCGGCGGCAAGGAGAGGTTGCGGGCGCCATCGAGCGCCGCAGTGGCTGCTGCGAGGCGGAGTGCGCCGTAAGTTGCGCGTGCTACGCCTGGACAACGGCCGAATTCACGGCGGTGGTCGCGTCATCTTTGCGGCGATGAGGCATTGGCGCCACTACTCCGCGCCGTCAGCCCGCGCGAGCGGCGTCGTCGGCGTCGGCGGCGCAACGAGCGGTTGTGGGATGGCTCGGGCCCTCCTCAGCGAGAGGGGATGCCGTCTTACGGGAGAAGCGGTGGTGGCGGCGTCTACATCCTCAACGCTCGCCTACCAAGGTTCGGCGGCGGGGCGCCGTCACGAGGCTTGACATGGCGCAAGCCGGCGGTCTCCCACTTGCGGGTCTTGGCTCCCTCGCGTTCGCCAGGAGCTTGGCCACATCGGCAAGCTTCGGCGGCGAGAGCACTCGGGAGTGTTCGCCGGCTCGTGGAGGGCTCGAAGGCCTACGCATCCTCGACCTGTCACCGCAGCGCGTCGCATTTCGCGTGGCGTTGTGTTCGGCGGCGGCGGGCGTGAGACAAGGCGGTGGGCGGCGGTTCGACCGACTCGGGGACCGTTGTCGACTCGTCCGCCGAGAAGCGGGAGCTAGCGGCTCGTCTTCACGAGCTTCGTCCACCTCGACACCTCGCTCGCCACCGGCTCGGCAAGTGCTCCACCACCTTCCGGCCCGGCTCGCCCCTCTTCACCACCGGCCACTCCACGCTCTCCGCGCGGCTCACCACTCTCACGCCGGCGGCCACACCACGAGATCGGCCCCAGCGGCCGGTCCACGGCAAGCGGCGCCGCGGTGGAGTTCGCTACTCCGTATCCCACGGCGTGGACGGCGTCGGCGCCTACTACGATGGCGAGCCTCTGCGCTACCGTACCATGGACAACATCCTCGGCGGCTGCCGTCCACGGGTGGCGCGGCCGCGACCGGCGAGTTGCACTTGGCGTCGCGGCGGCGGCGAGCCCGCTCCTTGGCGCGAGGAGAGCGCGGCGTGGCGTGTCGCAATGTGAGGAGATGGGCGCCGTCGGCGGAGCCGGGCGTGGGGCGGCGGATCTTCTGCCGGTCACGCGCGATCACCCTTAAGTGGGTGTTCAGGTGAAGCGGGATAAACCAGCGCCATCGTCAAGCACAAGGCTCGCTTGGTGGCGCGAGGCTTCGTGCGAGCGGAGAAGTCGACCGGCGGCGCCGCACCGTCGCGGCGCATGGGACCGTTCGTCTTCTCCTTGCACTTGTAGCCCGGGGAGGTTGGCGCGTCCATCACATGGGCGCCAAGTCCGCCTTCCTCAGCGGCGACTTGAAGGAGGAGGTCGTCCGTCGGCCGCGGGATTTGTCATCGCCGGCAAGGAGGGCAAGGTTCTCCGCTTTGTGCAAGGCCCTCTACGACTGCGGCGGGCACCACGAGCTGGAGCGCTAAGCCGGATTCCACCCTCAAGCAAATGGGGTTCCAGCGAGCGCACCGAGTGCGGTCTCTTGGCGGGGCAAGGCGGCAACGCCTGGCGGTGGTGTCGTCGGCGACTTGGTGATCACCGGCTCAAGGAGGCCGAGTCGGCGTTCTAGGCGGAGATAAAGACCGCCTTCGGATGAGCGACATGGGGCTCCTCTTCTTCTACCTGGGGATCGAGGTCCACCAGGACAGCTCTGGTATCTCCCTTCGCCAGACCGCCTACGCCAAGCGCATCCGGGTGAAGTACCACTTCATCCGAGGCTGTTTGGATGAAGGCAGCATTAAGGCGAGCTACATCAATACCACGGATCAGCTTGCGGACCTGCTCACCAAGCCTCTTGGGAGGGTCAAATTCCTCGAGCTCTGCTCTAGGATCGGGATGGTTCAACTTGTTAGTCACTGGACTCTTGCTCTTGGTGATAGCAAGATCCTTACTCTCATGGAGAGGATGACACTTGGAGATGGGGCAAATTTTTCTTGGTTTATTTCTCTTCACAATGCCATGCCAACTTTGAGGGTTGGGGATACATATTATAAGTGCCAATCAGCCAAGCATATGCCAAGATGCTAGTCTAAGATGCTAACAACTTTGTCCTAGATCTTTGTCCTCTAAGATGCTAACAACTGTCCTAGATCTTTGTCCTCTAAGATGCTAACAACCTGTCTAGATCTTTGTCCTAAAGCTAACAAAGATCACGAGTACAAAGACCACGATCTGAGACTTATTCATCATTCTCCCCTAAGTCTTGTCGTCGTCTTGTGGGAATGTTGAACCATCCGATCTGGAGAGCGAGCTCGAGGAATTTGATCCTCCCAAGAGGTTTGGTGGCGAGTCCGCAGGCGATCCGTGGTGTTGATGTAGCTCGCCTTGATCTTGCCTTCATCCAAGCGACCTCGGATGAAATGGTACTTCACCGAATGTGCTTGCTCGTTCATGGAAAGCGGGGTTCTTTGCGAGCAGGCGGACTTGCTGTCCACCACGGCGCCACCGCTTGATGTCTCTGCCGAGAAATCACCAGCGATCGAGCAGGCGAGGCGCTGAGTCGAGCGGTGGAAGCCGCTATGTACTCGGCCTCCGCAGTGGACGGGGCCACCACTGTTGCTTGACTAGCGCCCGGCTAACGAGGCGCTTGCCGAGGAAGAAGAGAATCCGCTTGTGCTCTTGCTGGTGTCGATGTCGCTGCGTGGTCATTGTCGGCTGCGATGAAGTGCGCGGCGCGGACACCTCGGGTAGTGCAAGCCGTGGTCGGAGGTGCCGCATAGCGTAGCGGAGGATCCTCTTCTGACTGCGATGCTCGTCGTCGGTCTCTGCATGAACCGGCGATGTAGCCGACGAGACGCCAAATCCGGACGCGTGTGGGCGAGGTGGCGGCGCCCACGATGCGCCCGTCTGCGTCGCGTCCACCTCCTCCGCCGTACTCTCACGACTCGGCTTGACCTCTCCTCCATAGGAGTGTGGGTGGGTTGCGATCGGTGAGGCCGCCGACTCCGCGATGCGTTTGGCGTGGCGATCTAGTGAAGAGATCTGCGGGCTGTCCTAGTGGACCTCGATCCCGGTGAAGGAGAGGACCCCAAGTCGCTCATGCGGAAGGCGGTCTTCATCTCGCCTTGACCTCGGCCTCCTTGGGCGGTGATCACCAGTCGTCGGCGTGGCGCCCACCGGCGGGCGTTCGCGCCCTTGCCCGCCCGATGAACCGCGACCTGCGTGTGCGCTCTGCTGGAACCCCATTTGCTTGAGGTGGAGTCGGCTTAGCGTTCGGGCTCGTGGTGCTGCCGCAAGCCGTGAGGGCCTTGCGCGCGGAGAACCTGCCCTCCTTGCGGGGATGGCGAATCCGGCGGTGGCGGGCGTGAGACCTCCTCCTTCGATCGCCGTTGAGGAAGGCGGACTTGGCGTCCATGTGATGGGCGCGCCAGCCCTCTGGGTTGCAGCTGCGAGAGAAGGCGAGCGGACTCCATGCGCGCGCGGGTGCAAAGCGTCGTCGAAGTCGACCCCCTCTGCGCAAGAAGCCTCGTGCCACCAGCGAGCCTTGTGCTTGCGATGGCGCCGGCTTCATCCGCCGGCGAACACCCACTTAAGGGTGATCGCGCGGTGGCCGGCGGGAAGATCGCGGCTCCACGTCGGTTCCGCTCGGCGGCGTCCATCTCTGCTTCATCGCGACCGCCACGCCGCGTCTCCTCTCCTCCTCGGCGAAGGCGGGGCTCGCCGTCGTCGCATGCCAAGTGCGGCTCCGCCTCGGTCGCGGCTGCGCCGATCGAGGCGGGCGGCTCGCGAGATGTTGTCCATGGTGCGATAAGCGCGAGGCTCGTCGTCATGGTAGGCGTCGGCGGTCCTCGTCGTGGGACAGGAGTAATGCGAACTCCACCGTCTTGGCGCTCGTCGTGGACCGAAGCTGTTGGGCGATCCGGTGGTGTGGCCAGTGTGCGAGAGTGGTGGCCGGTGCGGAGGCGTGGAGTGGCGGTGCGAAGGTGGTGGAGCACTCGCGGAGCTAGTGGTGAGCGAGGTGTCGAGGTGGGCGAGCTCGGTGAAGGCAGTGCTAGCTCCCGGCTCTCGAAGTGGGCGTGGTCGACAACGAAGTCCACGAGTTGAAGTCGAACCGTCGTCCACCGCCTTGTCCCGTCGGCCTCGCCGCCGTCGAACACAACGTCCGCGCGAGATGCGGGCCTGTGTGTGCGAGGGTCGAGGATGCGGTATGCCTTCAAGCCCTCGCGTGGCGATGAACACTCGGTGCTCACGTCGTCGAGCTTGCCGATGTGGCCAAGCTCTTTGGCGAGCGAGGGAGCCAAGACCCGCAAGTGGGAGACCGCCGGCTTGCGCCCATGCCAAGCCTCGTCGGCGTCCTGCCGTCGGCGCTTTGGTAAGCGGCGGTTGAGGATGTAGGCGGCCGTCACCACGCCTCTCCCGGAAGACGGCGGCATCTTCCTGCGCGAGGAGGGCGAGCCATCCCCACAACCGTGCGGTTGCGCGCTCGGCAGCGCCGTTCTGCTGCGGTACATGCGGCGCGGAGTAGTGGCGTGAATGCCCTCATCGGTGCGATGCGGCGAATTCGGCCGCCGTGGTCGCCGCCGTTGTCTGCGCGCGCGGCACGCGCGGCTCACGGCCGCCTCCGCCTCCGCGGCGACTGCGTGCGCTGATGGCGTCATGGCCTCTCCTCCCTTTGCCGGGACCATCACCCACATGTAGCGGGAGAGGTGCGTCGACGGCGGCGAAATGGCGTCGTCCTCCGGTGTGGTTGGTGTCACCGGGCCACACAAGTCCCGTGCAGCTCGAGCCTCTCCTTGGCTCGAAACTACGCCTTTGGGGAAAGAGTCGCCTGCCCGTCAACACGCAGACGTCGCAGAACTGCTCCACATGGTCAAGGCACGGCAGGCCTCGCACCATCTCCGTGGCACTGAGCCGCTTCAGGGCCTCGAAGTGAAGGTGCCTAAAGCGCTCGTGCCACTGCCACGCCTCGTCGTCCGACGACGCGCGAGACGAGAGGGGTTGTGCCACCTGCACATGAAGGATGTAGAGTCGATTTGCGCCTCTAGTTACCTTGGCAAGAAGGCGGCGGCGAAGATCCCAAATCCGCAGCACCCCGTGCTCGATCTCGACACGTGAGCCGTTCTCATCTAGCTGTCCCAAGCTGATGATGGAGTTCCATGGTCGGGGATGTAGTAGGCGCCGTGGCGGCTGTGCTCACCGGACATGGCGGTGAAGATGGCGGAGCCGGCGCCCTTGATTTCCACGAGGCGTCCCCAAACAGCGGAGCCTCGGACGCTAGAGTCAAGCTCGGAGAAGAACTCGCGCCGGTCATGTGGTGGGTGGCGCCGCTGTTGAGGCACCACCGTCGGTCTTATCGTTGCGGAGCCGTCGCCGAGGAGGCGTGTGCTTTGGCTCGTCAAGATGGAGGAGAGCCGCAACCGTGCGGCGGAGGTAGTTCGATGCTCGCGCAGCAATGAGCGAGCCGGATCCTCCTCACTTTGTCGGCGTGGGCACGGCGCGTCGTGGTATCGACAATCCTTGGCCCAATGGCCAGGCGGCGCGATTGTCGCCGCGAGTCGTCCGTGCCGACTTATGCTTGCGGCGCGCGCCGCCTGGCGCCTCTGCGAGCATCACCTCGGCTGCGTCCTCGCGTCCCGGCCTGGGCGCCTTTGCGCACCTTGTGCGGCTTGCCGCGCTTGCGGCGGCCTGTCGTGGAAGAGGACTCCCCCTTCTTCCTGTCACCTTGGCAAGCATCCCACTCCTCCCGAGTGAGAAGGAGCTTCCCGCCAATGGTGATGGGCCGAGAGAGGCGTGGCTCATCGCGCCGGCGACCTTGAGGCGACCTATCGCCTCCTCGATCATTTATCGTCGAGAGGTCAGCGAGATGGATCGGCGAGCCATCTGCTTGTACTTCTCGGGGACGCAGCGAAAGAGCTTCTCCACAGCTCTCTCCTCGCCGTAGGTGTCGTCGCCGAACTGCACCATCTTCTGCAACAGAGTGTTGAGACGGAGAGCAAAGTCATCAACGTCCTCACCTGGCTTGAAGGCCAGGTTCTCCCACTCCGTGCGAAGTGCCTGCAGTGTGGACTTGCGGGCGCGGTCGCTGCCGATGCGTGCCGCAGCGATGGCGTCCCAAGCCTCCTTGGCAGTCCGCTTGTTGGTAAGCGAGAACTGCATCTCGGGCGGGACTGCAGCGATGAGAGCATCCAGCGCCCGTCGATCCTGGTTGTAGTCGACGTCGCCGTACCGGACTGCATCCCACATATGCCGCACCTGGAGCTTTACCCTCATTACCGCAGCCCACTGGACGTAGTTGGACTTGGTGAGGGTAGGCCACCCGCCGCCGGGCGGCGTCCTGACGGCGACTGGTACTCGTGGTGACCACGGTGCGAACGGGGAAAAGAGAGCGTCGCTGTGAAGGCGCGCTCTCGTCGACCGTCTGCCGCCGCCGTCGTGCCTCCTCGGGAGGCGGCCGGCGCGTCCGCTGTCTGGCTGCCGCCGCGCTGCGTGGCGTCGTGTGGCTGCCCATCGCCGCTTCGCCTCGCGCGCCTCCCTCTCCAACAGCTCGGGATCCGCGTCGTGTTGTCCTCGGCGAGATGGGCTGCTATTCTTTGCCGAGAACCTTGACCTCGGCTGCGACGCCTGGCGTTGCATCCCCGCGCCGCCGCGCTTCCACCTCGCTCGGCTGCTTTGCCGCTCGCATTGCTAGCCTCGGCGCCCTTTCGCTTGGCCAGCGGTCTCTGCCGCCGCTTCGCTCGCGCTGCTCTGCCGCGGCTTCGGCCGTCTGCGACACCGCGTGCTCGAGCGGCCGGCGGCGAGAGCGCCTGCGGACATGGCGCGCTCGGGGCTGTTGCGTGGAAAGTCTTTCGCCGACGAGTCTTTGCCGTCTCGGAGAGGTGGCGAGGACAGCCGGGGCTAGCTGCTGCTCTGGTGGGGCTGCTGCGCGGCGGAGAAGGAGATGAGCGAGGAGATGCTCGGGCTACGAGGATAGTATAGCTCGATACCACTTGTTAGTCATTTGGACTCTTGCTCTTGGTGATAGCAAGATCCTTACTCTCATGGAGAGGATGACACTTGGAGATGGGGTAAATTTTTCTTGGTTTATTTCTCTTCACAATGCCATGCCAACTGAGGGTTGGGGATACATATTTATAGGTGCCAATCAGTCAAGCATATGCCAAGATGCTAGTCTAAGATGCTAACAACCTGTCCTAGATCTTTGTGCTCTAAGATGCTAACAACTTTGTCCTAGATCTTTGTCCTCTAAGATGCTAACAACTTTGTCTAGATCTTTGTCCTCTAAGATGCTAACAACCTGTCCTAGATGCTGTCCTAAAGCTAACAAAGACCACAGTACAGAGACTTATTCATCACAACTCTCCCACAAGACGACGCACAAGACTTAGGGGGAGAATGATGAATAAGTCTCTGTACTGTGGTCTTTGTGGGGTGGGCACATGGTTCTTGTGACCCTGATGCATGGTGGTCTTTGCTGCCCCATCTAGGACAACATATTGCTTTAGGACAACATCTTGGACTAGCTTTAGGACAACATCTTGGACTAGCTTTAGGACAACATCTTAGCATCTTAGAGGACAGCATCTAGGACAGCATCTTAGACTAGCATTTTGGCATATGCTTGGCTGATTAGCAACCTATAAATATGTATCCCCAACCCCTCAGGTGGGTATGGCATTGTGTGAGAAATAAAACCTAGAAAATTGCCCCATCTCCAAGTATCATCCTCTCGATGAGAGTAAGGATCTTGCTATCACCAAGAGCAAGAATCCAGCGACTAACAGATCTATTGCCACTTTTGAAAGCTTAAGTTGGCATTTTATGCTCTTAAGTCCTTTGGGGATCTGAAATTACATAAACATTCTTGATTTGTGTTGGAACTTGTGAACAAGGTTACCAGCGTCGAGATCCCAGGCAGTGTTGTTACGTGTTCACTGGCTATGGATCATGGGACCATAGCTTGAAAATCATGATTCTTATTGCTACAAGATCTAGACTATTATTATTTTTACAGTCCTACCTAATTAAGATCCTATGTAGGATCATGATTGGAATGGTCCCACGGGATCATTAGCATCCTACTATTCAGATCGAGATCTTGATAACCTTGCTTGTGAAGAACTGAATGTTGTATATGCTAGATTCTGGAGAGGAGGATTTTGCTATTCACAACTATGCATCTTATTCATTATTGAGAAGATATAATAGACATGATTAGTTGGGCCTCATGAGCTACATGGGCCAAGAGAGAGAGAGAGACTACTAATATATACAAGACTCTTAACAGTACAAAGGAAATTAGATAAATGGTCGAGTTTGTGTTTTGTTATGCTTGGCTTGGTGATCTTATGTTATGTGAATTAGTTACTCATCAAGTAACTACACGTATTGCTGTTTCTTTCTGTTTTTCTGCTGATCCAGTTATCGACATTACGATCCAATATATGTTATTGCCTTTGTATTGAGTATCTAATTCAGTTGAATTGTTGTTCCAGGACGATAATGTTAGGAATCAGCGTGAAAATGTTGTACTTACCTTAGCCAATGCTCAGTCCCGGCTTAGACTGCCCGGTGAGACAGAACCGGTTAGTTCTTCCCCTTTTCTAATTAGGCAACTTATCATCTGGATCTGGAATTAATAAGATCTTTTTCCCCTGCTGATATAATACTTCCTCCGTTACTAGATGTTGTTTTGGACATTGACACGGTTTCTAGTGTAGGAAAGAATTTATGATCATGATCAGTAAGGTGTTTACCACAAGCTCGGTCTTGAAACAGCCCGGTTGCCTGCATAGAATTCATGAAAATTAAGATTTTTTTTTATAGAATGAAGAATATACATCTGAATAGATAGGATATTTTGTGTGTGCGCTAATTGATCTGTAGACACCTATCGATCTAGATCTGCTAGTTTAATTGCCTCAGGGAACTGAAGTTGTCAATTTTAAGTCGGAATCCTGCAGTTATGAATGAGGTATACATAACTATTAATCGGTAATGCCTAGGCTGATTGCTGTTTTGTTTTCTGTTACCAGTAAACTTAAGGCAACTTTAGCTTTGTAGATATTCTTTTGCGGCCATTTATCAGTAAATTCTTGTGGTGGTATATATGGATGCTTTCTTTTGTCTTCTGTCATGTGGCCGTCACGCTGGCAGTAGGTGCAGTGGAGACCCGTAGTAGAAGTAGCAACCACTGGTGCGCTGGGAGCTGTGGGAGGTATCACGGTCGGTGATGAAGAAAACGGTGAAGGAGCAGGTGCTGAAGCAGATAAGACAACCTATATCTGAGCCGCACCACGATGACGAGTCTCCTCAACACGCACACCCGTGAGAGCCTCCACCAAGCTTGGGCGCGGTTGGTGAGTCAGGAGCTGAGCACGCACAGTCTCGAACTCAGGCTGAAGATACGTCAGAAAGCCCTGCTGAGCGCGGAACCGCACACAGCAGGGATAGGTCCGGCAGACATCCGGCCCCAGAGAGTCAAGTTGACGCCACACCTAAGACAGTTGCTGGTAGAAGTTATCCACGGTGGCATCGAGCTACTGAAGAGAATGTGTCTGGTGCACGACTGAGAGGTACATAGCATCACTCGTCAGTTGATAGTGAGCTCGAAGGCGCTCCCACATAAGCTGTGTCGTCGGCAGCTCCGCCACATCCATGGAGATGGCCACGTACATGCTACCCACCAGGATGGCGGTAGCACGAGCCTCGGCATCCTGTCATCGCTTGTAGGCATGTAACTCAGACTGGTAGATCTCCAGGGCCTCCTCTAGTGCAGCATTGGTGGTCTCCTGAGCTGCCTAGTCCGCACTAGCAAGAAGAGCGGGCATAACTGGCGGTGTAGGGCGAGGCGGACAGGGGTGCTCGCCGGTGAGATGACCCCAGAGACGCTGGCCGTTGAGGTGAATCCTCAGGTGAACGGCCCACTTCCGGAAGTTCATCCCATCGAAACGAACTGGGGGAGTGGGATGGCAAAAGAACCACCGGTGGTAGCCATCCGGAAGTGGCCGAGGCGAGCGATGGCTGCTTCTTAGGCCGAGAGTAGGGGAGCAGGGGCCGAGGAGCTACTCTGTGAAAACAGCCTCATGCTGAACCTGCCGCTTCAGGGGCAGAGAGGCCAAGACCTTCGCCAAAACACCTCCGCTCACGACGCAACTTGGAATGGGCAGGCCAACATGATTACGTGCACGGGGCCCAAGCACAAGTACCAGCACGATTACGCGCACGGAGCACAGCATGGGAGCGTCAGAGCTGCATGCTGCGGAGGCGGCGTGTCGGGGCGGCGAGTGTGGCAGCACCATCTCAGGGAGGAACAGATCCGGGCTTGGGCGGCGCGATGACGCCGGGATTTGGCGCAGGAAGCGCAGATTCGGCTTGGGCGGCGCGGTGACGGCGGGATCCGACGCAGGAGGGGTGGATCCGGCCCAGACGGCGGGATCCGGCGTGGGCGATGTGGATCTGGCCTAGGAGCAAGGGAGGCGTCAGCGGTGGAAGCTTCGGTGGTGCTCCCACTGTGGTCGCCAATGGAAAAGAAGGCAAAGGAGGCAGAGCACGGGGAGGACAGCGGCGGTGGCGGCTGTAGGAAACCCTAACCCTAACTTTGCTCTGATACCATGTTGGAATGAGACTTGTTCTATTCCAGTGGACCAACGCCCAATAGACCAATATATAACATGTACAGGGTTGTCAATATACAAAGAGCACCCTACACTATCTTCAATATACAAAGAACACCCTACACTATCTACATATCTAACAACCTAAATGCAATATACAATAAACATGGACATGACTCTTGTAGAAAATTGATGAGAGGGCTGTCACAGAAGTTTTTTGCAAAGTTCTGGAGAACTACATAAAATGGTGCAGGTACTTGGGCAAGCGTGTTGCATGGACCAGGTAATTTAACTACTTACGGGGAGCTTTCTTTGTGCATGCTATTAACTCGCTGGATGCTTACCAGTTTCCACTTATTTTTTGGTAGCCTTGAAGCAGTAAATAACAGAGAAGTCATATGGCTTGCTCTCTACTTTCTTATTTGGGGTGAAGCTGCAAATGTTCGTTTTCTTCCAGAATGCATATGCTACATTTTCCACAATGTGAGTTTCCTTGCTGTCCTACCAAGTGCAGTTCCTGTTGTTTTGATCTGTTTAGCATAGGCTATACCTTTATGTAGATGGTCTGGTTAGTTTGTGACGATGACCAAAATGGTTAAATGCAATAATACAGCAAACATTCGACAGCTAAATATCTTAGCTTTCTCCTTGGTAGTACTATCAGAATACCTGTTGCATCTTTGCACATTTCTAGTTAGTCAAATCATAATTCACAAAATTATTTGTGTAAATTGTTAATGATGATGTAGTTTTCTATCTTCTTCTTGAGCTGCCTTTCTTTCAGGGATCATTCATGTTTCCACATAGTGATTATTGTGCTATAAGATTAATGGAAATTTGCTTTATGCCGAAAAAAAGATACAAATAGATCCTTTTTTTTGTAGTGCCTCATTTTCAGTAGGAAAGTAGACCATGAATTTGTTTTTGTTCGTCCAATGGAACAAGACAGTCTCCTTTAGTAACCAATTTGGTGAGTGGTTGAAATATTGAATATACCCCTATTAGAGGGAACAGTTCTGTATTTCTCTATCAATGTGTGCTGTTGTACAATTTATCGAGCTTACTGATGCTGTTGGCATATTTTCAGATGGCAAAGGAACTTGATGGGATTCTTGAGTCATCTGAAGCTGAACCTGCAGGGAGTTGTATTATTAGTGATGGTTCGCCCTCATATCTGGAGAAAATAATTACTCCGATATATCAAACCATGGAGGCGGTTGGTTCATCTATTAAAGTTCTATGCTGATTTACTTTTGTGTTTAACTGTTGCCTCTATTAGATCTAAATCAGTACTGTTTCCCCACTTGTATATCTTGCTGCATTTGGATTGACATGGATCTTTCCTAAATTCGGTATAAAATCCTAGTCTGCTAGTACCGTTTGCGTTGGTGCTTCAAGATCATGGCTTTACCGATTTTCTTTATTTGTTGAAATTGTTTACTCAATATTTTAGTTGCGTATATTTGGAATTGGTTTGTTCTTGTGAGCCATGTGGTTTCTTTGATCCAATTTGTTTACTTGTCATCTGCGAATTAAGCTTTTTTATGGGGTAAATTACTAACTTTAGCTAGTTACGTAGCGACTGCTGAACTGTCTTTTGGATCTTTTACTACTGCATCAAAAGTTTTATGCGTTTTATACGTTCTGCAGGAGGCTAATAATAATAATAATGGAAAAGCTGCACATTCTGCTTGGCGGAATTATGATGACTTCAATGAATATTTCTGGTTTCTTCTCCAAACCATTGCCTTTGTGCTGTTTCCCTTATATTCTTTGCTTCACCGTGTTTTACTTTGTTCTATTGCATATGTGTAGGTCACGTTCATGCTTTAAGCTTGGTTGGCCACCCACCGAGGGTTCCAAATTTTTGCGCAAGCCTGCTAAGAGGAAGCGTGTAAGTTAATTGTGTATATTTTTCTGAAGAGACTAGTATTTTTGTCAATATGTGAGGTGCAAACATATGAGAAATTCTGTCTAGAGTACTATCATTTGAGATTCATTCTTTTCTGTCTGCTAGTTTCAATCTAGGAATGTTTTGTCAATGTTATAGTTGTTTTTTTGTCACTAGTAGACAACATTTGAAAAACATATCCAGAAAACTGAAAAAGTATGAAAAAAGAAGAAAAAAATACTAGTTTTACTCCACCTTAGAAAACCTCGCAGCTTCTGGCTTCAAAATAATATGAATCTAATTTGAAATTGTGAATATTAAATCCAGTTGACTATAGATGTTTTTGGGACGATCCACTGTCCCGGTGTAGTAGGATATCTGCAAAGAGGAATGAGCTAGAGATATCAACAACAACAACAAAGCCTTTGGTCTCAAACAAGTTGGTGTAGGTTAGGAATAAAACCTCTTCAAGGTCAAAGAGACATTAGGAATAAAACCTCTTCAAGGTCAAAGAGACGAGAGCCTTGCAAATACAAGAACAACAACAAAGCCTTTGGTTCCAAATAAGTTAGGGTAGGCTAGGACTAAAACCTCCTCAAGGTTAAAAAGACGAGAGCCTTGCAAATAAAATAATAATGAAAAAAACATCTATAAAGCTAAAACCCTAAACCGTACATCCTGTCATCTGAGTCGAGAGCCTAAACCACAGCCTCTAAACTTTATTATGGTTCCAGTACGTGGATCGCTAACTTCCATGCGCTCCTATCCAAAGCTAATTCTTTAGCTATATTCCAATCCCTCAAATCTCTTTTAACTATTTCCTCCCATGTTAGTTTTGGTCGACCTCTGCCTCTTCTTACATTTTCAGTACGTCTTAAAATTCCACTATGTACCGGTGCCTCAGAAGGTCTCCGTTGGAGATGTCTAAACCTTCTCAAGCAATGTTGGACATGCTTCTCTTCAATTGGTGCTACCTCCACCCTATCACATATATCCTCATTGCGGATTCGATCTCGCCTTGTGTGGCCACATATCCACCGCAGCATCCTCATCTCCGCTACACTCATCTTCTGTATATGTTGTCTTTTAGTCGCCCAATATTCTGCTCCATATAGCATCGCAGGTCTGATCGCCGTCCTATAGAACTTACCCTTTAACTTTTGAGGGACTTTTTTGTCACACAGAACACCCGATGCTTGGCGCCATTTCACCCACCCCGCTCTAATCCTGTTGCTCACGTCTTCATCAAATTTTCCGTCTCGCTGTAGCATCGTTCCCAAATATCAAAACGTGTCCTTTCTAGGTACTACTTGTCTGTCTAGCCTAACATCTCCATCATCTGCCCTGGCACCGCTGAAATCACACTTCATATACTCAGTTTTAGTCCTAATAAGTCTAAAGCCCTTCGATTCTAAGGTCTTCCTCTACATCTCTAGATTCCTATCGACACCTATTCTACTCTCATCAACTAACATTACATCATCAGCGAAAAGTATACACCAGGGGATATCTCTTTGTATGTCCCACGTGACATCGTCTATCACTAGGGCAAAAATGTATGGGCTCAACGCTGACCCTTGGTGTAGTCCTATCTTAATAGGGAAATCACTAGTATCATCACCACATGTTCTGACATTACTCATAACATCTTGGTACACATCCTTAATTAGGATAACATACTTTGTTGGAATTTTTTTCCTTTAAAGCGTCCATCACATGACCCTTCTTGGCACTTTGTCATAGGTTTTCTCCAAGTCGATAAACACCATGTGAAGATCCTTCTTTTGCTCACCTCTCCATCAAATGTCAAGAAAATCGCCTCCTGGTTGACCTCCCAGGCATAAAACCAAATTGGTTTGTCGTCACGCTAGTCACTCTTCTTAAACGGTGTTCGATCACTCGCTCCCAAAGCTTTATTGTGTGGCTCATGAGCTTAATTCCTTTATAATTAGTACAATTTTGAATGAGCTAGAGGATATGCTTACATTTTTTTTTTTAATATGGAACTACACTTCTATCTTAAATTATTAAGTTTTGGACAAAAGTGTTAGGGACATGGGCCAGGGGGAGCTGCAGCCACAGCCCATTATGAGGGGCTGCACTCAAGGAAACAGCAGCCGCACCTTTGATTATATTAGGAATAGTATCAACTTGATTAGCAAGTTGATATCTCTAGAATATAGAATAGTATCTCTATTAGGTTGAGCGTTATCTCTAGTGGTTCGAAGGTTTAGATTGTGTTTGTTAGGGCCGGCTCTATACAAGCACGCTATTGTCATCTATTTTCATTAAGCAAGAAAGAAAGAACAAAGTTCATCCCAGTCTTAGTCTCCTCTCTCCCCAGCCACGCCAACACCGCCCGGCCATCTTCCCGGTGCTGCTTACCCATTATGATCTAAGGGTAATAACTCATAACAAAAGAATATTAAGAAGGGCATGGGGTCTCTTGAGCAAACATGTAGCATTCATCCTCACCTATCTTTATTATGTGAAATATTGGGTGGTACTGGTGAGTGGTGACTCAGAGAGAGGCATTTTGACTTAAATGAAATAAATGGACTTTTTAATTGAATATTGGCACATGCCTTGTTTTGCATAATTATTGTTTTTTCCATACTTATTATTTCTTCTTTTAATTCTTTATTTACAGACAGGAAAGACCAACTTTGTTGAGCATCGCACTTTTCTGCATTTATACCGCAGTTTTCATCGCCTGTGGATTTTTTTAATATTAATGTTTCAGGTTAGTGGTTTGAGATTGTCATCAATCATGCATAAATATATCTAGAATTTATAATGCTAAAGATGCCTTTTTCTCAATGATGATGCAGTGCTTAGCTATTATAGCCTTTCACCATGGGAAGATAAACCTTGATACCATTAAAGTATTACTTAGCGCTGGACCAGCCTTTTTCATACTGAACTTCATTGAGTGTACGCTCTCTATTTTTTTTTCATGATTTTCTTTTTACAACTTCCCTAATTCATTCTTCGTTTTCTTTATGTTATATTTTCTATGATGCCTTTTTATGCTCCTTTCCTAATTCATTCTACCTTTTCTCAAAACGTTTTCGGACTGGGGTCTACTAATATTTCTACGGTGGTTCTTCTATGCTCCACGTTTTATGGCTGCTCTGTTCTTTTGTAGGTTGCTTGGATGTTATACTCATGTTTGGCGCATATAAGACAGCTAGAGGCTTTGCTATCTCAAGACTAATTATCCGGTTCCTTTGGTTAACTGCAGTTTCAACATTTGTAACCTATCTTTATTTGTTAGTATTCAGTTGAATTTTGTTCTTCTTTTCTCTTAATGTACCCTAAGTTACCTATTTGCTAACAGGAAAGTCTTGGACGAGAAAAATGCAAGGAACTCTGATTCAACTTATTTCCGGATTTATGTTCTTGTTCTTGGTGGTTATGCTGCTGTTCGGCTTGTGTTTGCATTAATGGCCAAGATTCCAGCTTGTCACAGGCTTTCCAGTTTTTCTGATCGGACACAGTTTTTCCAATTTTTCAAGTGGATATACCAAGTATACAACTATACATATCTTCATTCTACATCCTAGTTTGGGAACATATCTTCATTATGAAATATTGAAATTATGTACTCATCTTGTTTTTCCTTTTTGTACTTAGGAGCGATATTATGTTGGACGTGGACTTTATGAGAGTATAAGTGACTATGCCAGGTTCTTTCCTTTCACTTAAGAATTTTTGTACAATGTGTACGGAATCCTTAGTTTTTGTGATAATCACTCCAGATTAATATCTTGACTCTTGAGCATAACATTTCTTTCCTTTTTTTCTCTTAATTTTATTATCATGATAATAATATCCAGTTGCTGTCAATTCTCCTGGCTGATCATCATATTTCAGCTATATTGTGGTTGTGATATTTTGTTATGTTACTTGCATTCTTATTGGGGGCAGATCCATACAAACACTTAATATGAGTACATGAAGTCAGTTACTAGCAATAGCCTGAGATATACATGTGAGGGCACAATTACTGCCTGGCATTTGCAGCTGCTAGCAATAGCCTGAGATATACCCTCTGCTAGCTTCTTTACTAGTTGCCGGCCTGTCAAATTGAATAATTCAACAGCAGTTCTCTCATAGCTAACTGGTCTTCACTGCTTGTATTCGTCATGGTGTGTTATTTACTTGTGACAAATTTTCTGATGCAGATACGTGGTGTTTTGGTTGGTCATACTGGCATGCAAATTTACTTTTGCTTATTTTCTTCAGGTGGTTATAGTTGCGTCTTTCAGAGCTTCGATGTTTGCTCTACATTTTCTGTGATCAAAATTTACTCTTGTTTATTGTGTCATTCACTTTTGCAGATTCTGCCTTTAGTTGTGCCAACCAATATAATTGTACAACTCCATGATTTGCAGTATTCCTGGCATGATCTTGTATCAAAGGGTTAGTAGATTTATACATATTACGCTAAGATCATTGTTCATTTGCTGCCAGCCTGCCACATCATTACTAAAAAAACTATTCTCTTCATATTTATCTCAGTACATTGTAGCAACGCAACTACCATGCTGATAATGTATTTTTCTAGGAAATAAAAATGCTTTGACCATCCTAAGTCTATGGGCACCAGTGTTAGCTGTAAGTTTCCTTTGTTAAGCTGTAAATTTCTTGGAGATTAAAGAAAAAATGAACTCTGCAAACGATACATTACATTTTAATTGCATTTTTAGATATACCTGATGGACATTCACATTTGGTACACTGTTTTATCTGCTCTTGTTGGTGGTGTTATGGGCGCTAGAGAACGCCTTGGGGAGGTACATTTTGCTCTTTTTATGTTCTAGTGCTGTTCATGGATCCAAGTACTATCAACTGTTTATACATTTCTTGTGATTTGCAAACTGGAGTATCATTCTGACATGTGCTAATTTAATGCAGATTCGTTCAATAGAAATGCTTCATAAACGTTTTGAGAGCTTTCCGGAAGCTTTCGCAAAAAAACTTTGCCCACAAAGGTCCTTAATCCTATTCGTTAAATTGTGTCATTTTGAGCACTATATGACTAAGAACATCTTGTTCAAATTGATTTGGATATTTAGGTCCTTGTTTCTAAATACTGTTTATTTGACACTGCAGGATATCTAGCAGACCAGTTCCTCAGGTAAACAAACACCTGTTCATTACATATTGATTTTAATACTTCCTTTAAAAAGATTGGTTCCTACATTCTCTCTCTCTCTCTCTCTCTCTCTCGCTCACACACATATAGATTCATTATTGAAGAAAGTTTACAATTAGTTTTTGTGAATTGTGATCCAATATGTTGCAAACAAGTTTATTTAAGTTAACCAAGCATGTCAAGTTTAGCTTGTTGCCTCACTAGCTACTAGATTAATTCTTAACTTCTGAAGCCAGAATTCCTGTATTCGTATTTCATTCTTGTTGTTACCTCTATTAGGGTAGTAACCTAACAGCTTTGACGATGGCCTGAACATATTGTTGTTTTAATGGTTCCGTTTTTATTCATCGTACAAAAGTCGTGCTAGCTGATTTGACAGTCTTATTTTTTAAATCTCGATACAAGTGTATATCTGAATGTACTGAAGCTTTGATCACTCTCAACATTAGGACTCAGAAATTACTAAGATGTATGCCTCGATATTTTCCCCGTTCTGGAATGAGATTATCAAGAGCTTGCGTGAAGAGGACTATATCAGCAACAGGTATGGTAAACCCAGCTTATTATATTATCTAACTACCCCATTTGCTTCAATATCATGACAAATTTTCTTTCAGGGAAATGGATTTGCTTATGATGCCAAGTAACTGTGGAAATTTAAGGCTTGTACAGTGGCCATTGTTTCTTCTGACTAGCAAGGTATCCTAATTGAAATTAACTAAATAGTTTTTTTGCAAGAACAAATCTGCTACATATAAGGAAACCAACGATTTGGCTGCTATAAATCTGTTGGTTGCTTCTTTTGTAGATCATGTCAGCGAATGACTATGCTTCCGACTGTAAAGACTCGCAGTATGAGCTATGGTACAGAATATCGAAAGATGAATACATGGCCTATGCTGTCAAGGAATGCTACTACAGCACAGAAAGAATTCTGATCTCTTTAGTTGATGCTGAAGGGCAGCGCTGGTACGCTTTCTTACTGAAAGATGAAGTATATGACGCTAACATCAACGTTATTGTAATGCATAATTGATGCTAACATCAATGTTTGCCCTAAATTATGTCTTCACAATCACATAATTGTGATGCATTCTCCAAATACATGTATAGGGTTGAAAGGCTTTTCCGAGATCTCAATGACAGTATAACACATCAATCACTTTTAGTGACTATAAACCTCAAGAAGTTGCAGTTAGTCCAGTCAAGGCTTACTGGTTTGACAGGACTTCTGGTAAGATTGTTATCCAGTTACCCTTGATTTTGGATCTGGACAAATAAACCAGACTGAAGTGCTTTACTTGAATCATCCACATAATTTCTTCTGTATGAGGATTCAACGGATGGACATTATGTCTTGGTTATTGTTGAAATATTTCCTAGTTCATTTATGTTTCATAAATTTATCATGAAGGCATTCTATATGATAAACCAAATATCTATTAGATACGCGATGAGACTGCTGATCGTGCAGCTGGTGTTACAAAAGCTCTCCGTGAGCTTTATGAGGTTGTTACCCATGAGTTTCTTGCACCAAACCTGAGGTATGCACTAAAATTGCTATTTCAATTAGTAAAAGATATCCGTTCCACTTTATTTTCTATCACTAATATGTCCTTTCTTGCTGCAGGGAACAGTTTGATACATGGCAATTATTGTTAAGAGCTAGACATGAAGGGCGTCTATTCTCAAAGATTTTCTGGCCAAAAGATCTGGAAATGGTACTTTTCTTACCCAACTAATTTAAAATTGCTTAGATATTTATGTTCTTACTAGAGATGTTTTTATATGTGCCTGCAGAAAGAACAAGTCAAGCGTCTGCACTTACTTTTGACTATCAAAGACTCTGCTGCCAACATCCCAAAAAATTTGGAAGCTCAGAGAAGATTGCAATTTTTCACCAACTCTCTATTCATGGTCATGCCAGCAGCAAAGCCTGTCTCTGAGATGATACCATTCAGGTACTATAAATGCATATGAACACCATCTCAAGGAATTGGATTATTAACACCTAATTATTTTGTGCAACAGTGTCTTTACCCCGTACTACAGTGAAACTGTACTTTATAGCATGTCCGAGCTGTGCGTTGAGAATGAAGATGGCATTTCTATACTATTCTACCTTCAAAAAATATATCCTGGTATTATTACCACACTTAATTTTCAAGTGTTTTTTTTTTCAACTTATTATCCATGAAGGTTCTTTAGCTTTTGAACAAATCTATGTTTTGACACCTTGTTTTAACCTACTTCTCCTCAAGGGGCCACTTGCTCACCACAAGTAAAATAGTAAATGGATAACTTTGGGACTTGTGAATAGTTTACAGCTTCTGAATTCAGATTCATAAAAATATCTGTTAGGTGCGTCATATCGAGATGTTCTAGCTGATTGGGAGAATGTGTTTTTTTATACCAGCAAGGGGATGAGTAGAAAAACAATTAAGTCTTAGTGAATGGTAAAAATGTGTCCGCCTCTGATTTTTTTTTCATATGCTTTCTCTTACAACTTGTTGGTAACATCCTAGTTCATTAGGGTTTGGTTCTATGTTTATATTCTTATGGCCGTGCTGCATGGTAAACTGTATCGATATCATGT
This sequence comes from Ampelocalamus luodianensis, assembly GCA_036346255.1. NCBI lineage: Eukaryota > Viridiplantae > Streptophyta > Magnoliopsida > Poales > Poaceae > Ampelocalamus > Ampelocalamus luodianensis. The sequence continues at coordinate 66,326 of JAYEVH010000344.1, read as the reverse complement.
TTTTAAAATGTTCTTTGGGGGAAATTAGAAGTCTCTCTTTCGTAGTTATCAAAACTGGTCCCTTCTATTGTGTTTGTAGAATCAATTTTTTAAACGAATACTGTTTTCTCAGCGGTGTCCCCCTAGAGGGCTATACAGTATTGGAAGTTTCGAACAATTGCAGTTGTTTTGTCGAGGAAAATGTTCTGTTACTTTATGTTGCATACATGGTATTTCCTTTTTTTCTTTAACATTTCTTTTCACTAAAATTCCATAGAGCAAGCCATCTTCACTAGATCATTGTAAATACAACTTCAATTATAACAAGTTTCTGACATATCAGAATGCGAGATTTGCTTAGTGAAATGTCCCCGTTAGGTCAGTCACCAATAAGAAGCGATGATCCTTTTTTTGTTTCATTTTACCCAATTGCTCAATAGTTCTACACTCGACATGTTTAAATTTAGTTTGCATTAATTATTATTAATTGGTAACTCATATTTTTGAAGTGCTTCTTTTTAAAAAAGATTGTTGTTTTCATATAAAAGATGCGCTTAGTTGTTACGAGCTAACGACATAGCTTTTCATTTGATTTGCAGATGAGTGGGCAAACTTCTTAGAACGAATTGGCCGCGGAGAATTATCAGAAGATGATTTCAAAGATAGTCCAAGCGACACCTTAGAATTGCGGTTTTGGGTATCGTATCGTGGCCAAACTTTGGCACGTACAGGTCAGTTTGTTGTTTCATTTCTTTCGTTCACAGCTAAATGCTCAAGTTATAGCAGAAACTATCTGTAATTAGGCACCTGTAATTATTACATGTTCCATACTACACTCATCCATATGCTTTGTTCTGATGCCTAACTGCATGATGCCATGATGTTTGTCCTTTCTTTACTGCTAATCTGCTATATTCTACGACTTTGTATTTTTCTGAAGCAGTGCGTGGTATGATGTACTACAGAAGAGCCTTGATGTTGCAGAGTTACCTGGAGAAGAGATATCTTGGAGGTGCGTATATGGTTTTCTATTGGTGGTAAATTAATTCAACATATTTATTGGCTATCTCTTCATCCTTTTGTTTGTTCTACCAGGCATTGAAGATGGCTATTCTGCAGCTGAATATATTGACACTCATGGCTATGAGTTATCTCCTGACGCACGGGCCCAGGCAGATCTTAAATTTACGTACGTTGTTTCATGTCAAATATATGGACAACAGAAGCAAAGGAAGGCTCCAGAGGCTGTGGATATTGCTCTCTTAATGCAAAGGTTAGTTGACTTTCTTGTATTTCTTGTTTACTGGATGGGTTGTAAATGGATTACAAGGACACTGGACACAACAATCCTAAATTCTTGGCTTACCGGTTGTGTTCTTTTGTCTACCAGATGGGCTAGTTATTTTTTGTTTCGTTTTCTTTATTTGAAGTTCCATAACATGTTTCTGATCTTGATTGTTGCTATATTAACTTTTAGACTGTGCCACTTTAGAATACTGATTGCCTTTTGTTATAATTTATAGAAATGAGGCTCTTCGGGTTGCTTTCATACATGAAGAGGATGGTGTATCAAGCGATGGACATGCTATAAAAGAGTATTATTCCAAGCTAGTAAAGGCTGATGTCCATGGAAAAGATCAAGTCAGTGTACTTCCATAAATTTGTTTTATTAATCTTTTACTAATGAATAGTGGTGTGGTGTGTGCATTCTTCTTACCTATTTGATATCAAATATGAGCCTGTACCCATCCACTGTTCCCATCAAGTTCTGTAGTATATGGACAATAGTTTGTTGAATTATCATCTATCTGAGCCTCGGTGGTGGTAAGGAATCAAGTGATATTGCTACCTGATGTTCTACCTTCCTTCTCCCTTTCTTGTGATCCCATAAACCTCTGTAAGCCCAAACTTTTTGACATTATTCCTTTTAGATCACATGTTGTTCCATAGTCTGGTAAATATTCCCCCTTTTAGAATAAAACTGACAATACATTTTTCTCATGTTCATGTGTTGAATAAGAGGTCCTGAACAAATGATAGCTATTCTTGTCATCATTTCCCGTTTTCTTGCTTCTGCACTACCTCTTCTAGAGGTGCGCCTTTACCATTGCCAAGCTACTGAACAAACTCCACTGCCGTCAGCAACCACAATGTTACTGTAGTCTTAACTGTCCTAGTTTCTTGCAACCGCATTGCTAATATACCAACCTTGTTTTCTGTGTTTTTGCAAAAGCCTTGCAGAGAAGGCATCAACAAACTTTTGCACAGTTTATAATAATGGTCTTTCACTATATCTTTTGACAACTTACCAATTCAAAAGAAAATTAATTATATATTGTAATGGTAGTAGTCTCGTGCTAGCCAAAATTTTCCAAAATTTACCGATGCAGGCAAATATAGTACGCTTTGAATTGCAATATACTCTTGACTTAAGTTCTTGAGATTATTCCATTGCGTTTATTGTAATTCAGATGTATATGCTACTGATTTTATCGTATTTGCTATTTTGATGCAATTTAATTCCCCAAACTACAGAAGGAAATTTCGTTTGCTGCAATATTGTCAGGCATAATGTATTTTACTGATGTAGCTTTTGCTTGACCTCTTATGCTTTATTTTGCCATACTGTTGCACATATAGGAAATATACTCCATTAAACTGCCTGGGAACCCCAAGCTCGGTGAGGGTAAACCTGAAAATCAAAACCATGCTATAATCTTCACTCGAGGAGATGCAGTACAGACTATCGATATGAATCAGGTTTACTTTTTTTTCCTTTAGTACTAACAGTAGCCTTAACCTTTCCAGTTTTAGATTCTCAATTCCTACAAAAAATGTATTACTGCTTATATTCTTACGCATCTTTTTTAGATTGTGTGCGCGTGTGGGTGGGTGGGGGGGTACCTAGATAAGATATAGGGAAACAACATCTTTTTCTCTTATTTTTTTACGAGAAACAGTAGGGGAGGCCCCTACAGCATATTTTAAAATAGATTAAATGGAGTTCATGTACAAGAAAGGGGGAGGGGGGATTTACGCAACCATACTGAGTGGGGTTAGACAAACACATCTTTAGGTGGTATTCAAAGGGATGTGAGGATCGCTAACCCCCTCACAGATGGAGAAATAAACAAGGGATCCCACCTCCTCATACCCATCTTATCCTGATCTGCCCATCATATCTCATCCTATGGTCTTGTGAGAGTTTATGTCTTAGCACTTAAAGATGACAGTATAGAAGTTAAACAACCTTGACTGATAAAAATTCTTACATAGGATAACTACTTGGAGGAGGCAATGAAAATGCGAAATTTACTTGAAGAATTTCGTGGTAATCATGGTATGCGGTATCCGACAATTCTTGGTGTGAGGGAACATGTGTTCACCGGAAGGTTATTCTTTGACTAATCTCAATTATTTTACCAGCTATTGGCTTCTTTTTATCTTTCTACGTCAGCCTGTTCTATTTTATTTCTTCTACAGTGTGTCTTCGCTGGCTTCATTTATGTCAAATCAGGAAACCAGTTTTGTTACTTTGGGGCAACGTGTTCTTGCTAACCTCAAGTGAGTAAATATTGACATCAATACAGTAGCTAGCTGTAGGAAATAATCTCTGCACTTCCTTGCTACATTTTCTCGTTTTTGTAGCAAGGAACCTGTAACAATAGTTTCAGACCCTGGCAACTTAATTGTGTTTTGATATCCTTCTCCAGGGTTCGAATGCACTATGGACATCCTGATGTTTTTGATCGGATATTTCATATAACCAGAGGTGGCATAAGCAAAGCATCCAGGGTGATTAATATAAGTGAAGATATATATGCTGGTTGGTATTTTGTATTTTCTACAGCTAAGTTACATCATGAACTTGACTTGGTGGCTTCAGTGTTCATTGGCAACCTCACATGGGCTCATGGCTATCTAGGTTGCTTGTGATGCTTTGAAAAGGACTTCCAGTCCTTGTAAAAATAAGAACTGGAACTAAAATGAGACCTTTTCCTTGCTGACCTATAAGCCTTTTCCGTTCTTTTCACTTTTTTGAGCTTTTTCTTTTCTTTTTTGAGAGGTTTTGAGTTTGTGCTTCATGAGATAACCAATCAGTGTTCCTAAAATTGGGTGCCATTGTTCGAATGTACAAGATAAGTACTATTTTAATTACCTAAAAAGTTTGATAAAACCATCTTCGTTAACTGTATCACATTAGACAAGATGATGTAACACTAACACCCCGGCCCAACACTGAGCCTAGAATGTCTCCTAAACCATTCTAACTACCAATTTAAACCTTAATTAATAATAATTCCAGCAAGGTATGCATGGAATAAAACCCCTCAATGGGCCACAGAATACAATATAAATGCATAAAGGATTAACTTTCACAGCTTGTCCACATACGCCAAGAATGCTCAGGTTACACGCGCCTGAGAAACGCTCGAGTCACACGCTCGAGAAACGTTTGGGACGTGCCCAAGAAACGTCGAAAACATGCTCCAGTACATAGGATGACAGGAAGTAATAATAATCAAACTATTATTAAACTAACCAAAGTTCCAATCATTAAACTAAAAAATAACCAAGCCTAATAATAAAACCTAAAGGGAATTATCATGTCTCTATTTAGTGAAAACAAACTAAATAAGAATGTCTGTGATAATTGCATGTGATGTGCATGTGCTATTCTATCCCATGCATGTCGCCTTCAACGATCACCTAAAAGCAACAACAAAATAAGAATGAGTTAAAGACTCAACAGATGCATAATAGAACAATAAACAAACAACTTATCATTCAATAAAATCATTATCATCACCATAAACATATCCAAATGTCATTCTCATCATCTATATAATCAATTCTCATCATTATCTTTTCATGTATGCAAACTTTATCAGCTGATACTGGTATAGCAGAGTGTTCACCCATCGATGATACACACTATCCTCTATCCCATGGAGCCCCTACTTCTGTAGGATTTTGTCAAGAGCACTTCGGAATAGTCATGTAACATGTCATTTGTCACCGCCTTGGTCCTTATGCATGTGCAAATGATGCAACTATGTTCATTATTCATCAACATTATTCGTTATCATCATTACCATGTCATCCCCATAGTTATGTCATCATCATGTCTTATCATCATTATCGTGACATTTAAATAAGCATAAATAAACGTCATGGCAAGTTAATTGTAAAGACATGGGCAAACAAACCGATGTCTACTGTTCTACCATGCACTTGCCTTTTAGCCACGAGAATTTGAACGATGCAAAGGCAGCACCGAACTTGAAGCAACACTCCCTATACAACAATCAATAATACACCTCAAAAACATGCCATCATAGTACATGATCCACAAACAACTCAATATCGCTCATACGTGCAAATTCGGCACAAAAACCCACTTTCATCGGACAACATACCATTGTCCTAGTGATTAAACACCCATAACTTTTACCTATGGATTCCAAATATAGCAAACTCTATATAATCTAGAATCTACACAAAATTTTCTATAATTTCCTAGTTATGCAAATTATTAGATTATGTCATCTAGTTTCCCGTTGTCAACCCCAAAGGTTAATCTGGAACTTCACAGAACAACAAACTTCACAATTTTATAACTATTTTTCTACTATGTGAAAAATAGCAAACCATACCACTTCTGGAAACTACAGAAAATTCTCTAGCTAAACCTAGTTATGACCACAATTTAAATCTAACATCTACTGCACGTAATAAAACAGTCTACATAATTGATGTTAATGGCGATAGGATTCTCGACAACAGTACTCCATAAGCCATACTTTTCATCTGCTTATCCAAATCTAATGATCTTGAACTCTCTGGAAAGCTTAGAAAATTATCTACAACTTTCCTAACATGGCAAAGTCATGAATCTGGGCGAAGATACCCCAAAACTCCCCTGCAAGGTTCTGCAGTACATCTAATCGAACTAGGGCATCCTGAATTACCCGATTCCCGCGATCAATCTACTCCAAACTTTGAATAAACGGCAATCTAAGATCAAAGCAAGGTTTTCTAGATCGTCACCCCCACGAATTTAGACGATGAACACGGATGGATCCCAAAGCCCTAATTTTGCCTCTCTTTCCTTCCTCTTCTCTTGCCTCTCTTTCCTTTCTCTGTTGTGGCAGCACACCATCCAGCAGTTTCTTCCTTTTCCTCCCTCCCTCTGTGTTTGTGTGTGTGTGTGTGTGTGTGCGTGTGTGTGTGCGTGTAGAAAGCATGCAGCCTCATCACTCATGCATAGCAGTAGCTTGCAGAACTAGCAGCTAGGAGGACATGCAGAGCAGCGCATGTGCTAGGGAAAAGCATGCATGCTGCATACAGGCAGGCGGCAGCACAGGGGCGCAGGAGGCTAGGCAAGCACGGCAGCATGCATGGGTGCGGCAGAGGGAAGCAGGCTGCGCAGGAGGCAGGGGCTGGGGTGGTGGTGGCGCAAGGAAGCAGCAGCCGGCTGGGGACAAAAACTAGGGCTTAATTGACCCCTCCCCCTCCTTGCTTATTAAGGGTGGCCTGGCCCTCCGCTTGCCGAGTCCAAGGTGGACTCGGCTTGGGCTGGAAGCCCACTAGCTCCCTCTCCCCTCCTTTTTCCTTTAATTACTCCTCTAAATCCTTTTCTATTTCTTTTTAATAAACGGGGTATTACAGATGACTTATAGATAACTTAAACATTAGTTTAGGATCACATATGTATAACTATTAACTAGATTCTGAAACTCTTTAAAGCTTGACTTGTTAGTTTTAACTAATCTGCAGGATTCAATTCGACTCTGCGCCAGGGTAATATCACACACCATGAATATATCCAGGTTAGTTCTCTTGTATTACAAAAGCGTACATGGATAATATGCACTTTGGTGCATTTGCACCTATTATGGTTGGATCATGAGGATGCTCCTGAAAATTCCAAACTATCCATGGCTGTTTCACATGATAGAACATGTGCCCTTGCAAAATTTTGTTCACAAAGATGTTTATATGTACATTATGGGAGATGTTAATATGAGCATTATGGAAAATGTTAATATGTGCATTATGAAAAGACAAGTGAAACCAATGCATACAAGGCATATACATCATTATGTTTTTTGGGGGGTATAGTGAACACATTTGCAAGTGTGCATGAGCTAACATGTCTTACATTCAATGAATTTTTGAAATTTCTTTTTTCAAGTGCACATGTGTGTGCATTTTCTTAATGGGTGCATTTGCCATTACGTGTGTATTTGCATTTCCCACAAAGTGTATCCTTGTTATATCTTTTTTCCAAAAAAATGTACTAAAAGTTTTGCTTCTTTCCAGGTTGGGAAAGGACGGGATGTTGGTTTGAACCAAATCGCACTTTTTGAGGGGAAAGTAGCTGGTGGTAATGGCGAGCAAGTTCTCAGTCGAGATGTGTACCGTCTTGGGCAGCTGTTTGACTTCTTTAGGATGCTATCCTTCTTTTTCACCACCGTTGGTTATTATGTTTGCACAATGGTATCCCCCCACCTCTCTCTCTGCGTTCATGGGTTTACATTACTTTGTCATTGCTTGGTTGTGCCTAAAGCATCTTATATGGGTTTATGCATGCTGAACCAGCTTATCTTGAATAGATGCATCTAAATGTGTTATTTGATTGCGTGAGTGTCCTGCTAGATGGGCTAAGATGGTGTCTGTTTGGCTTCGTTAGAGTTATTTTACATTTGCTGTGTGGGTAGATGCGAAGTGCTGTTTGTTGATCATATATCATAAATTGGTTTTGATTGCATCACACCATCATAAATTGGTTTTGCACAGGGTTCTAGATACCTGGTGGTTGTAGTATGGAACATCTACTAGAAGCCTAAAAACACCCACCCATGGAACTCTCATAATCAAACAGCATAGTGGACCCTCATTATGCATCCACCAAATGTGCATAATTGCATGCGGATCTTGAACCAGCCCTTTGTATGCAGCAACACTTAGTGTTTACCTACTAACTCTATGGAATCTAAGATCCTTATATAAGCATTGTCGTGAAAAATGGATAATGCATGTGTATTTAGCTGCCTTTCTGCATACAGGATTTTGGACACACACACACACACCCTATAGGAAAATGGTATGGTACTTCTGGGAGTACGTACTCCCACTTCTCATATACCACTTAAATCGTTTGATAATACATCTTTATCTATTGGAGCATACTCAAATAATGATTATAAGATAGCCCAAAGTGAGTTCCACGAAAAAAATCATTTAAGTCCACTTTTTAGAGCAAAATTTGTGTATATACTTCTTTTATATATGAAAAAGGTTATATAACAAAAATAAATGGCTCCAATGAATTTTTTTCAATCAAGTCGCGTTGGAGTCTCCTATAATTAGTATTTAAGTATACTGAAAGTGATAAAGAAGTAAAATATATTTGTTTAAGTGGTATATTAGAAGTGGAAGTATGTACTCATAAGAGTACGAAACGGGCGTTATACACATACACACAAATACATACATACATATATATATGTGTGTGTGTGTGTATGTGCGTGTGTGTATATATATGTACATATATATACATATATGTAATTATGCATTTTATCATTTTATGTATTTGCCGTTTGCTCCCATGTTGATTACCATCAGTTGTCGACTTATTTATTTTTGTCTGCATGCAGATGACTGTTCTAACTGTGTACATTTTCTTGTATGGGAGGGTGTATCTGGTAAGTATTTAAAGTTTATAATATGTTATGCTTCTGGAGTTCTGGTTGATGCAAATATTTCCTATTAATGTTTCTGTTGTTGTGTTTTGTGTACTTTTACAATTGTGACTTGCTATTGTAATTTTCAGGCACTCTCTGGACTTGACTATTCAATTTCTCGCCAAGGTAGATATCTGGGAAGCACTGCACTTGACGCTGCTTTGAATGCTCAATTTTTGGTCCAGATTGGTATTTTTACAGCAGTACCAATGATAATGGGTTTCATTTTGGAACAGGGGCTAGTGAAGGTGTGCTCTTTGTTTTCTAGAAAAAGAGATGTGCTTTTTTACACGGTTACTCGTAATCACATCATAATTATAATCTTGTGCAGGCTGTTACCAATTTTATTACAATGCAACTACAGTTCTGCTCAGTATTTTTCACCTTTTCACTTGGAACTAGAACACATTATTTTGGCAGAACAATCCTTCATGGTGGTGCAAAGGTACAAAGGACGTGTTAATTTTTATAAATATTATTTTTTTAGAATTCTGCTGACACATGATCCTCTATTCAGTATCGTGCTACTGGAAGAGGGTTTGTTGTGCGCCACATAAAGTTCGCTGAAAATTATAGGCTCTATTCTCGAAGCCACTTTGTCAAAGCGTAAGTTGCTACTTTCTAAAGCAGTCAAGTGAATTCTTAAAAGGAAGTTCAGCTGTATGAGTAATGGTCACACAAAGCCTTCTTTATCGAATGGAATAGAGCACAACTGTCATGTTGATCATATTGCTTTTAGTATGTCATATTACTGTGTCCCATGCCTACTGGAATTATTAGACAAGATTTATTGTTTGGAAGTGATAGGCGTGTCTTTATGCTAGTACAAAATGAAATCCAAAATCTGATTGTATCCCATCTGTTGACATTGGTGAGGAAATGACCGGATTGCTGTGCTTAAGAATATTCAGAAACCTACATGCAAACATTGGATTTCTGTTTTTTCTGGACATTGCAGTGATCTGATACAACAAATGGAATCTTCAATTTTACTTGCAGTGTGCCTGCTACCATTATTTGGTGATCGAGCTGATAGACATTTTGTATTGCAGGCTTGAGGTTGCTCTACTACTTATTATCTACATTGCGTATGGCTACACGAAGAACGGTGCATCTTCCTTTATTCTGATAACTATCAGTAGTTGGGTCCTTGTTGTTTCGTGGCTTTTCGCACCATACATTTTCAACCCTTCTGGTTTCGAGTGGCAAAAGTATGTTCAGACCAATCCTATATTTGTTCCCCTTTAAATTAGTTGGCATTCAGGCAATATGACCAGTTGATCACTGATTGCGGAAATTGAAAGGTTGTTCGATTTTTCATAATAGAAAAGAAACAGAACACTACCTCTGAACTATCTTGTCTAGAATTATAGGGTAATAATATATGCACACTCTTCATGTCAGTTTTCAACATATGTTGGTGCATGCATGAATATAAGATACATGCATGCTAGATAACTAAATATTCATAGTAATCTTCAATGCATTTGGTTTATGCACAATGTAATTGCTTGCATTTCTGGTATTTCTTTCCACCCTTTCACTGACTTCCATTTTCAATGTAAGGACCGTTGAGGATTTCGATGATTGGACAAATTGGTTACTCTATAAAGGTGGAGTTGGTGTAAAGGGAGAAAACAGCTGGGAATCTTGGTGGGATGAGGAACTGGTCAGTAAGACAGTAACCATGACTTTGAAATCTACGTTTAACCCTGTGTGGTTTGTTCTTTTCACTTATGCACTGTTTTATTACATTTATAATCTGTTTATACAGGCTCATATCCATACAATAAGGGGACGTATCCTAGAGACTATCCTGAGCCTGAGATTTCTTATTTTCCAGTATGGCATTGTGTACAAGCTTAAAATTACATCACATAATACGTCTCTTGCGGTAAGCCAAGAGCTCTCTCAATCAGTACTTCTGTACTGTATAATTTTTAATTGCTTTAGCTGACTATTCACATGCATTAAATCTGTCATTTTTCAATCTCTTTCATGTTGACTAGTTATCCATTCTTCTGTTCATGTTGGTTACTTGGTTGCATAACTGACCAGTGCCAGTAGTGTGGTAGCTCTTATGTCTTGACCTAAAATTGTTGCTTGAGTTTTTGATAATATGAAACACATAATTTGATCTCATAATTAGTCATTGGACCTCGCCATTTTTTCCTTGTAATGGGTTTTGATGTTCAAATGGAATCTACCAGTTTGAATTTTGATGTTGTAGACATTTAATGCCTTCAGTGTTCAAACTAGGCAACAATAATAATAGTATCTAATGCCTTTCTGTTGTTCCTACCATCTGTTGTACATAATTTGAACGGGATGCACATCGTGCTTTTCTGAAGTCCCTACCATCTGTCAAGTCTTTCTAACTTCTGTTGTATCTAATGCCTTTTGTTATTGGTCAGGTTTATGGCTTCTCATGGATTGTACTTGTTGTTATGGTGCTCCTATCTAAGGTTTGTTATAAGAAGTCTTAATATTTTCATCTATTTCATGGTTTTACATTATATGGACAACTATGTGTAAGCTAAACTTTTGTTGTATTGTGTTCCAGTTTTTACTGCAACTCCGAAGAAGTCAAGTGCCTTGCGGAGTTTTTCGGTTTATACAGGGCCTCCTTGCACTTGGGATTATTGCAGGAATTGTCCTAGTCATCGTACTTAAAAAGTTTACAATTGCTGATTTATTTGCAAGTGCACTTGCTTTCATGGCAACTGGATGGATGGTTCTATGTGTAAGTACAAGACAGACTTCTTGTTTCTCTCTCTAAAGTGTTATATCAATCTGCTACATTATTACAGCAAAAATAGTATTTTACACCAGATTTAGTTAAATCGTGAACTTGCCTAGTGCAATATCTGTTGCCCTTTTTACTGCCGCCAGAGTAAATCACAATTTTTTTATTAGCTTCACCAATTTTCTTCTGGTATTCCTTTTAGTTGATTTTCCGTTTTGCCAGGTTTTCCAACATTTTTGAAACAGTAGAGCTGATGCTAGAAAAAAATATTCATGTTCTTACTAGTACCTAAAGATATCATTAAGACTTGTATGGATAGCTTGATTGGTTATTCACAGGCCTGTGAATTCTCAGGTCTATCGTTAGACCAGATAGAAGGAACAAAGCCTACTACAGAATAACGTACATTTATAATTAGGAAAAGCACAATCATAGCATATGCGAGTACCTGTGCTTGAGTCTAGTTGTCACATTGCCTGCACTAACTTGTTACCTATCATGGTAGCTGGCCGTCACATGGAAGCCTCTAGTGAAAATCCTTGGGCTATGGGATTCTGTACGCGAGATTGCTCGGATGTACGACGCTGGAATGGGTGCCCTGATCTTTGTGCCCATCGTGTTCCTCTCATGGTTCCCCTTTGTGTCCACCTTTCAGTCACGTATCCTGTTCAACCAAGCATTCAGCCGTGGTCTGGAGATCTCCCTCATCTTGGCTGGAAACAAGGCAAATCAGGAGACATGAAAGCCCCCATCCGCCCTCCGCCCTCCGCCCTCCGCCTGTGTGTTTTGTTGTACATTATTGGGATTAATTAGGGATGCCCTCCGCCTGTGTGTTTCGTTGTACATTATTGGGATTAATTAGGGTTGCATGGTTTGAACAACACCCTATGTACATAACCGCCTCCATTATTTAGAGTTGTAGACGCCGATTGTCTGGACAGAGAGCTATTATGCCAGTTTAGATGTCAATATTCACCTATTGTTTGTAGTTTGAGCAGCCAACTGTAATTTGGACAGTCTGGTAATGTGTTTTTTTCGGGATACCGTAATTTGGATTGCCTGGTAAAGGTGCGTTGTAGCTTAACGAACTGCCATAATGAATCCTCCTCCCTCTGAGCTCGAAATCTTTGGTGCTGAAACGCTGCTCGTACCTCCTATCCTCTGTGTAACTGTCTGCCATTTTGTGACTGACATGCTTACCTGGTAGTTTTGGAGCAATCAAAAGGAGGATGTGAAAGTGCCACTCTGCCGCTGTTTTTTTTGGAAGAAGCCGTTCTGCTGATGGATCCGTCTAGAATCGATGTATGAAGACTTAGTAATGTGGCCAAGCATTAATGTCAGGTTGAGACTTACTCCCGACTAACACTATTTTGGTCAAGTTGTACTTGTAAAAGGAAGCATTACCCAACCAATTGGGGTATTTCTGAGACTCGTAGTTCACTATCGTCAGTTCTCTTAGGCCGTAATGTGGTCGCAAGCTATCAAGCAGTTGCTCATGAGTTACTGTAACAAGTTCAGTTTGCACACTGTGCGGACAGTATACTGACCATCGTTCAGAAAAGTCCAGTTCTAGTGAATGGAGGTGCTTCTTATTCAGTAGCTGAGCTTCATTTGCATCCTCGATAAGACATAGACTGCCCCGTCGTTCTATACGCAGTTTCCTAATCTTGTTCAAGTTCCTCAGCTCTCTCATGTTATAATTGCAATCACATCTGCTCATACGTATTGGAGGCAATCCATGCAGGTTAATTAATCTGCTCATAATTCCAGTTGCTGTAGGCTCTCCCCAATCATTGCGAAATTTCAAATGGCGTAGTAGTTTCAGGGTACCCATGTTGGCCGGTAATGCCCCTCCGGAGTAGGGCCGTCCTAAGCTAAGGGCCCGCAACTTCTTACAGTGCAAAAATAATGCTTCCGGATTTTGAATAATAGTGCCTTTTCCTTCCCCCAACACTATGATGGCCCTGACAGAATGCGAGACATTTGAAATTTCAACAGATCTATAATCTTCAGGTATGGACACATACCGAGCATTCCGTGGAATTTCAACAGATATATAATAACCTTCAAGTGTGCCTCCGTCAAGTCTAAAGAACTCTTCCCCAGCAAGAAAGCATGCAAGATCATGAATTAGGTCATGCATGGTGTGGCTGCTAAAATACACTTGAAGCAATGACCGCTGAACTAATTCATTGAAGTATAGCCATCCAATTTCGTCCTCATTGTTACTTCCATCACATTGTAGTAAATCAAGAAATTCCCACAAATGAAGCACCTCATCCTTTGAAAGTAAATGGTCTTTTGGAAATAGAGAAAGGGCAACAAAACATCGTTTCAGGTGTATAGGCATGTACTTGTAGCTCAACATTAAGGCCGGTAAAATCTCATTTTGTGATTGCTCCAAGTTCCATAGCTGACTTTCTAAGACATACCTCCATCTCATTTCATCAGATTCATAGCGCAACATGCTTGCTAATGTCTTGATTGCCAATGGCAGGCCCTCACACTTTTTCACAATACTCCTGCCAATCTCCACCAGGTTTACTGGGGTGTCATTTTGTTGGTGAACAGCAAATGCAACTTGTTTGAACAACGACCAGCTCTCATCAGAACTTAGAAAGTTTATGCGGTAGAAAGGCATTGTTTGCACCAGCCTTGCGACTACCTTACTACGAGTTGTTACTATGATCTTACAAACTCTTGTTTTGGACAGCGGTGTACACAGCCTCTCCCAACTGTCTCCTCGTTCATTCCATACATCGTCCAACACAAGTAAAACCTTCTGCTCCTTAATTTCATGTAACAGTTTCCTCTGAAGATTAGCCAGTTCTGTAACATCACACTTGTCCCCCGTTAGTGACATAATGATCTTCCTCGTTATGTCACTAACATCAAATTGCTCTGACACACAGACCCAAGCAAGCTTGTCAAATGAATGGCTCACCCTCGGGTCATTATACACAAGTTGTGCTAGTGTTGTTTTCCCCAATCCTCCCATGCCAACTATAGCCTGGACAGAAATTCGATTTCCAATACGCTCATCTTCTCTGGACAATAATTTTTGCACAATGCTGTCCTTGTCATGCTCTCTTCCAAGAATGCTCCTCTCGCATACATCAGAGCCAACCTCCCTTAAACTACTAATGTCAGGAGCAGGAGCAAACCGTCTCTCTCCATCGTTCTCTGATAAAGAGATATTTCCATAGTCTTTAATGATCTCATAATATCTCTCTATAATTTGCCTTGCTCGTACCACCAACTCATTTGGAACTGCTACTGTACCGGTATCAATAGCACTGGTCCCATTTCGCTTTTTCGACACAAGAAAAATGCTAAGTCAGTATGCATCCATTTTCCATGTTTCTTGTGGTAATAAATGCAATCAGCATATGCGCACTAATATTGTATTCAAAATCCATAGAACTTAAAAGAACGAAATTGCTATATACCTGTAATATCTGAACCAATGCATATATATGTCTAGTAGCTCTTTTTGTCTATTACCTATATATCACGTACTAATGACCTGTTTGTTTGGAGGGATTTGGTGAGAGGGAATGGTGAATGGAAAGGAGTGGATATAGGAATTTAAATGGAATGAGGATTAGAAATAAGTATGTATTAGGATTTCAGTGGGACGAAGATTAGGAATTTGAGGGCCCAACTTCCACCATTTCAAACCAATGGAGGGGATAAGAGTTGGAAAGGAATTATTGCTTTGAGAGAAAGTCAATACATCTCAGCCATGGTAAAAAAAAACGGGCAGTTACTGCCCGTTACCAGTTTTCACGGTGGTATCGGTAGTAGCTTTAGTGCTACCGGTTACCATATGTTGTTTTGGGGGTAATTTTGATTTATTTTGGTTGAATTTGTTATTATGAGTTGTTTTGAGTTAGATGTCATATACATTTTGAAACATTTTTTTTGAGAAAAATCAATTTCAAAATAAAATTGCTCAATAACCGTCTGGTTACCGAAAACTGGCGGGCTCTAGGAAAAAATCAGAAATCTTTTTTTGTAGCACTGATCTTCTAAGGTCTTCATAACAACTTAGGTAGGGTCTCTTCCTCAAGCTTATCAATTCCATTCCAGTACCGACCTGAATGGCTGAAACATACCATACCGTCAACCAAAACGGCACACAGCAGACTCAATCCCGTACCAGTCTTAATACCGGTCATTCTGGTCCATTCCGGTAATTCCGGTACCAGACATAATTGAAGTGACTCCTCCTTTGAATCAGGCTGAAAGGCCCAGCCCAATACTACTTCTTTGATAAGTGAAATTATGGTAGACTATGGTAAAATATACGAAGTTACGAACTCGTATTGTATTATTTAACTGCGTACGACCTTTGTGTTTACGAACTCATTGAACTATATGTCATTTTTATTCAATGGTTATGTATTTGAAGTGAGATTCCAAGTAAAATTATGTGTGCATATAATTGTATATATATTTATGAATAAATATATATACTATATTAAAATTTGGAACGGTACGATAGAATGGACTAGTACCGACACATTCCAAACCAAGAGGCAAACTAGAATAACCTCCGGAATGGAGTCGACAGCTATACTCTTCCTAGGTACAAATCACATGCTCACCATTTCCTACCTTTCTTGCCAAACAACGGTGTTGAGACTAAAAAACCAAAGTCACGTGCTCCAACCACCTCAGTAGAGATCTCTCTACTGTTTTCGGTCAAAAAAAAAAAGTGCTCCAACCACAAACTTCCTCCCATAAACTCCCATTTTTCTTATCAGCTGTTGTGCTGCAGGAATCGTCCACCACAAGTTATGCGAAGTTTAGCTAGAATGCCTAGGCCAATGTTCTAAATAAAGTGCATAATTTTCAAAATAATAATAAAAAAAAGTATATCAACGTAATCACATTCTGAAGTTATATAGATTTTGGAATAACCTAAATACCACTTAATTAGCATGGGCTTAGCTTACAATCAATTAATTGACAACACTTGCAGAAATCAATAGAAATTGCCGGAACAAATTAGTTACAGGAGTGGAATTAATTACCTCAAGGCGCCTAGTTTGTTGTTGCTGCTCTCAACACTTGCAGATCGCCCGAGAGCCTCCAGCTTGCACAGATTCACCTCATACTGTGCTGCCGACCACGTCCTCCGTCGCACGCCACCTCCTTGAGCTCCTTGAGCCGCAGCTTGGCGGATTCCTCGCGGATGTTCCAAAGATCCTCCGCGTCTTGAAGCACTGCGCGGATCCTGCGCATGGTCCTCTCCGACTCCTCGGTCCTCCAGTTCCTGCGTCGCCGACGAGGACGAGGAGGAAGCCGTCGGCGGAGACGTCAGGCTCGCCGGGAGCAAGGATGAGAGCTTGTCGAGCGCCCATTTGACGGACATGGATGCAAACAGTCCGGCCATCTCGATCTACGTTGGTTGTGCTGTGCTCCAACGATCTGCTTGCAGACGACGGGAGCTCGAAATGGAATGACTGTGATACAAGGGAAGGAAGGGAAAGGGACAGGCAGCTTCGATCTTTGCCAAGACAATGATACGTAGGTGGCGGGCCCCACTCTCCGTCAAGCGCATCCACACTCGCACAGCAGACATGCGAATATTTCGATTTGCATGGTGGTGGGTCGGTGGGCATCTATGATCGATCGCTTAATTAATTAGATGTCTGTGGACCCGTATGCTCTTCTTCAGGGGATTTAATAATATGCGGTGTTTTTTAAGGTAAATGGCCCGAAGGGACCCGAGCTCACTGGTGAATACTAAAAAAGTTTGGTGCATCTGTCCCCATGTTACAAGAACACCCAAGCGAATACATATTGAATCGAATACAGATTGTCTCGATCACAAATATTTAGTCGGATATTACGCGAAAACAGAAAAAACATATGTTGCACATATAAAGTGTTGGAAATATACCCTAGAGGCAATCATAGAGATGATTATATTTCATTATATTCATAACATTGGATACTATGTTATCTTGTTCCTAGAATAATATCGTTAATATTTATTATCAAGGATATGACTTGATTATGAAACTCTGTATTTTTACGATGATTATTCTTAAACGTCCCCTAGTCGAAAATATATGATAACACATATGAATAAATTAGCATATGTATTGTTTGATGACTATATTTCACAGGTAATAGATATGAAGATATCAAACCAATAATATGAACACATATTAGAGAACATGGTGTTTGTTTGACCCATCTTGAGATACTGTTGAGATTGTTATGATTTCGTGTGTCATCAGTTGGTCTTAAGCAATGATGATGTATAATCCTTAGATCTGAGATCAATACAGTTTTCTACATGTGTAATAGCACTCTTAGGGGTTACCAAACGCTACTTGTAACTAGGTAGTTATAAAGGTAGCTTTCGGATATGCTATGAAACGTGCGGAGGGATGTGACTGGTCGGATATGGGATTTGCCCCTCCTAACATAACAGGAGAGATGTCTCTGGGCCCCTCGTTGTGGTCAAATAAAGAAAGTACATGACCATGTCATTAGTGGTCAAAGTGTCGACCACATGAAGTTATTCGACACTTGATCGAGAAAGTATTGAACAATCTATGGATGACAAATTATCTCACCTGGAGTTCAACGAGATGTCATGAAACAAAGGGAGAATACACAAGTAGGTTCGAGGAGGTCCAAGAGGGTCTCCTGAGGAGGTCTAAGGGTGGTCTAAGGAAAACTCTCACTGGTCATGTGGACCACTTGTTTTGACCATAATATTGCGACCACATTGGTCTTTTGTAAATCAGTCGTAAGGAGTTACGAACTGGTCGTAATTAAGCACTAACTGGTCGTAACTAAGTATGGACTGGTCGTGACTAGGTACGAGCTGGTCGTAAGTGATAATGACCTGCTCATAGATCATATTGCATTAAGGTTTGTCCTATATATTCTATATGTGTTTGGGAATCGTTATGTACTGCTAGGTACCGCTAACGACTCGTGATCGGAAAAGAGTTTTCGAGTCACAACCGAGTACACATGAACTTATAGGGTCACACACTTAAAAGTCTAGGATTTGATTTGGATTGTGATCCGAATTCTTATAGGCCACTAGTTCCTAATAGACCTCAAGCTCGAGACCCATTGTGGATGCCTATATATAGAGGGGCGGTGGCATGGGATGAGACGAGCTTTCGAAGAACTCACTAAACCATAACAGCCACGCCTTCCTCAACCACACTGCAGGCGCTAGCACTCCAGCGTGGTGTCCCTGCCCCGTATGTGTGGATATCTTAGAGGTGTTGTTGCGAAGCATCAGCACTAGTATGATCTGTAACCCGTGACGATCATCGGAGCATGAGGAGAAGGCGCGCAGCAAGTAAGACTACGACTGCATCAACTCGCTGCTTCGACTCTACTTCTGCTACGAGTCGGCGCGTCTAGTGGTAATCTCGTGATCTATTACTAGCAAAGATTCCTTGGTTGTGCGATAAATTTTTTGTTTTGGGCTATCGTAGCCTACCTGTAACCCAACATAAAGATCAATCAACCATACTACATGTCCAAAATACAAATACATTAGGAGTTTCAACAAGCAAATTTAACTACATCACACTATCACGGCGACTAGTTAAAGAAGTAGTAGCAAGTCATAGCGATAACAGTACAAAAGATGTGCAAAATGTATCTAGCCAACTACATGACAAGACAGATACAATATATACAAAATCTACAGACTACTATTAATAACTAGTTAGGGATACACATAATGTCCATTAGTAGCAAGTATGTAGCATTACAATTATCAAGTTTTTGGAAATGTTTTATTTAAAATAAGGTTTTATAAAATTTCATGATTTCCTAGAATTTGACAAAGCTTAAATAGATTTTTTCGAAATGAAAATGATTTAATATGAATAAATCAAACATCCATTAAATTCAAAAGTGTTTTATTTAAGTTCCTTATGTTGCAAAGTATTTTTTGTAAATTTTTTGGAATTCTTCCGAGTTCATTTGATATTTTTCTTGGCTTATTTGGATTTCCTGTATTTTTCTAAAAATAAAAATAATTAAATACTAAAAATCCTCGTGGGCCGATTTCTCTCTCCATCCCACTGGGCCTAGAGTTTACCGGATATCTGAAATAGTATTTATCGGTTACTATCTGATAAATTATCCCAATAGCTCCGAATCTGACGAATACCTCCTTCTAAAATTCGCTTCTATATCCGACAAAAACTATCCGGCTCCGAATTCGAAATCCAAGAAAAATCCCGGATATCCGGTTTCAGACTCCGGATAAGATTCGAATTTATTCGGATAGACGGACGATAAAAAACTATCCGCTCCGTTTACACCCCTATCTCCGTGTGATGGATGGAGTTAAGAAGGAAGGAGATGGCTATGTGTGGGCAACAACGCGCTATGTGTAATACATCTGGTTGCAAGCGGGGGCGTCTACGAGATTAGGCCATCCACGGTGTATGCCAAAAAAAGTGGGCTAGAAAAGTAGTGTGTCTCTAAGCACCGATGCAACTCATTGGACTTGCGGGGGCGGTGCTAGAGGAAAATTTTCAAGCACCGGTGCAAGTAGATGTATCCATGCCAGCTCAATAAAAAATTCGTGTGGGCCCACTGTCAGCACGCCGCAGTGGCTTTGGCACGAGGATGTCATCGCTTCGCTTGGGGACAAAGCGTCATCTGGATCTCGCCGCCTCGTGGCCATAGGATGGCAACGGGGTCATTCTCCGTCGGGGAGTGGTGGAACATCTCTATCCCCGAGAGACGAAAAATTCCTCATCCCTATCCTCATCCCCGTCCTCGGGTGCTATTCTCCCTCCGTCCCCGTTCCCATCGGGTTATCGGGGCCCCACGGGGACCCATACCCGCAAGTTGGATCCCGAAAGAAGAGAAAATAAAATTCATAATGTTATAAAATGAGTATAAACATTCACATGTAATACTAAAATGACAATATTTTTTTATTAATTAGAATCTAGAAAGTAATGGATGTAAATAAGATTATCTGGCTATCGTCTTATCGGGCTGTGCGGTACTGGGCTAGTGGTCTACATGTCTTATTGGGGGCCCATGCGGGTAACGGGGATAGGGAGTAAGAGAATGTCCCCATCCCCGCTTCACCCGATGGGAAATTATATTTGCATATTAGCATCTCCGTAGGGGAAGAAATAGCCCTATCTCCGTCCTCTAATGGGTGAATTCCCCGTCGAGAAATAGGGAATGGGACTCCATTACCATCCCTACGTGGCCACATTGTCGGACCGAGGTCGTTGTCATCGTTTTCAGATCCACCACCACTTGGATCAAGGAAGTGGTGCCTGGATCTTGCCGTCTCACCACCGAATTTGGATGATGGCCACCGTGCACTGGAGGGCTGAGCAAGGCAGCAGTAGGGACGGTGGGGCGAGGCGGCTACAGAGACGGTGGGGCGAGGCAACAGTGGAGTTGGAGATGGGGGAGAGAGAACAAGACACGCGATACCAAGGATGGCGGAATTCACGGCGGTGACATATGGTGTGAGGAGTGTGTGCTCAAGAGGGGGTGATTAGTGGATTGTGCCGTTGCGGAGACGGGTAGATGGTTTTTTAATTTTAGTTTCATGTGCAGTGGGTCCCACGTGGGAAAAAGTAAGCATGTGCTAAACACAGGAGTAAAAAGACAATTCTAGCACGCGGGCCTAGGAAGCTTACGGGTAAGCGCGCGTAAAAGGGCACCTTCGCTGCTACAGTACTACTGAATTATATTCTGATTTTTTAGCTGCACGGTTCTTGAAAGTAGCAACCGCGTATTAATTTTTAGTTCTATTCACTTCTATGCATAAAGACAAATCAATATATAAATTGGTACTATGCTACGATAGCTCTCAACCTACATGTCAATACCGTCTTTTTTTCACCTTTGCACCTATCAGAATTTTTTAAAATAATATTATTTTAAAAAATAATTATAAAATTAAATAGTCGATTTTGTTTCTAAACTAGATCTCTGTCTCCATTTCAATTGGCGGTAGGAGTCCTGTCGCCAATTGAACTGACGACAGGAGGGCTATTTAGCTTTTGATTTTTTTTCCTTTTGATGTTTCACGGACGTCTGTTTCGAAAATTTTAAATCTAATTTGAGATAGGAAGAATTGAATGGTTCTAAGTGAATGTACAATCCTATGCAGTAGATCTTATTTCTAACCTACAATGTTGTTAGTTTGAATGAACAGATGGATGATTACGCAGGCACATCCCATGATAGGTGGTGCTCTTTACTACTTAGGGGACGAAAACCATTTAGTGTATACTTCCAGAACACACCTTTTAGACTATTATTTTTATGTTGTTTCCTATCTTGCTACGCCAATAATTGAATACCAAAAAAGAACGAGATTTGAAGTCGGCTTTACAACGCAGTTACGAATTGAAATAGACTTCATAATAAAGTTGCAAAATACACAGTGTGTAGGGTTTTGTTACGTGCATAAGGAATGACATCATGTATGATGCAACAACTCGAAATACATCTATGATACATACGCGCATTTTTGGAAAGAAAATAAAGTCTATTGGAACAAAGATCATTAGTTTCGACGGCCTATCTCTCCCTTCCCCTTGTCTCCTTGCTGCCTGCGGCGGCGATGGTCAGTCTCGAAGTCATCCATATCCCGCGAGATGGGATGGGATGATAACTGGACATCAGAAGCAAGGGAACCACGGATCTAATTGAACAAGCATAGATCCATAGAGGAATCAGCCCTCCCCATAAGGCCAAAAAATGAAGAGTATTAAGAACATGCTAGCACAATAACCGAAACAGAAGAAACACGATAGATCCATAGAGGAGCCCGACCTCTCTATAAGAGAAGATGTACAGAGGAATCATCCCTCCCCAAGAGGCCAAAAAATGAAGAGCATGAAGAACTCGCTAGCACAATAACAGAAACACAACAAACATGACAGATCCACAAAGGAGGCTGGCCTCTCCATAAGAGGACAAAAAACGCATCGACAAGACCACAGTAGAACCAAAGACAGAGGAAAAAGTGGAACTAATTGAACAAGCCTATATGCAAAAAACGCCCTCCCAATAAGGACTATGAATAAAACGCAATAGGATCAAACAAAGGCCACAACAGGAATAGGAAAAACCGAAGGAAGAGAACGGTTAAAGAAAAGCGCCGACGACTGGAAGGAAAGAGTAAGTCGAACGACAAAATCAAGAACGAAACAAAAGAGCCAAAACGAATGAGGATGAATCGGGAGGTATTACAACACAAGAACACAAAAAGAGAAAACGTCAATCTAGCTTAGCAAGGCTAAATGCACAAAGAAATCCGGTCTCCCCATAAGAAAGAGCAATGAAGCGGGACCAAAGGAAACAAAGAAAGACAAAAAGAAACAAAGAACACCATAGGAGACAAAAAAAAACCCCAAGGAAAAAAATGGGCAGAAAGAGCTTCAACAACCGGAAGTGAAGGTTGAAGCTTAGCGTGTGTTTGGTTTGGAGGCAGTACGGATAGAATGGCTCTATCCCTGTTTTTAAGGATGGGACCGTCCTCGTTCTTTGTTTGGTTGTAAGGGATAGGACCGTCCCCGTTATTTATTTGGTTCTAGGACATCAAACTATGGGATGAGTCATCCGACATGTGGGTCCCTTTTGTCATCCTCTTGTTTTTGAGAGGCGAGGAAGAGGGACGAGCCTATCCCCTCGTTTTTGAGGGACGGGGGCATCCTCGATTTAGGGGGATATTCCCTAAAGAGGATAGATTCTGTCCCTGCTGACTCCAATCCAAACAGGTCCAAATCTGGGATCGCCCCGTCCCATCCCCTATTATCCCTAGAACCAAACACACGATAAGGGAACGGGAGAGACGAAGCAGACGTGGAAGACGAAATGGAAGCTACACAGTGGGGAAAAAGAGGAAGCAAACACGAGGAGAAAGCAAGTAACAGGCATGGGAAACGAGATGCAACAACACATGGCGCATGAAGCCGGTCAAAGCACATGGGAGCAGAACGGCACGCTGAATGAGGCGCATGCGAACGCAACGACGAGAATGAGGCGCATGCGAACGCAACGACGAAGGCTATGGAACAACACAGACAACCAAGGGCAAATCGAACGACAAAGAAAAGGAGTCAGATGTTCTACGAACGCAACGCCGAGGAAAATCGGAGGGCGTGGACAAAGGACGAACAAATTGAACCAGACCCCCTGACGGCCTCCTTTTACCTGGTATGATTACCACTGTTTATTATTAAAAAATAACGTACTTGGCTACAAAATTTCATTATAATTTAAAATGTTAAGTAACTTAAAAAACCCTAAAAATATGTTAGAACTTTTGATTAAACGGAGAAATATGAAAATAATAAAGAAATAAATTTGATAGGAATACAAGTGCAAAATATAAAATTTATGCTAGGAAATTATATGAAAAAAATAATTAAATATCTTGCGGTGCCTCAATCCCATGCGAACAACCAAAAACATTAGGTTGTTTGTACAAAAATAAAGGAAATCTATATTAATCATAAAAGGCTCATCGTCTCATTATTATCATTCAATCGTTTCCTCTAGGTATATTTTGGCTCCAAACATGTTTAAACATTGCAACATGCTAAATAATCCAATCAAACAATCCTAAAAATATATAAGAGATATTATGAAAAACTAAATTGTATCCTTTGATAGTAAAATATTTAAAACAAATCTAGGCGTGCAAATGCGCTATAGCAGTTCTCCAAAAACCAAAGAATAAAATAGGCCCATGATAGTAGATGAACGTAACTATATTTTCCCCAGCCCATTGGGCTGATTAGATTGTCTCCGTAGAAAATTTGCTCGTTACATGTCAAAAAGAGATGGAAAATAAAAAGAAAACATAGAGGAGCATGCCAAAAACTATCTGTGAAGGGAAAAAAAACATCTTGTCGAAGCACGAAGCATGGAGGACAAAAGGAGACAAGTTAATGATTTCTTGTTCTAACATGAACTCCACGATATCTACCAATTGTTTGATCCAGAACCTGCATGAATTGACATTGTACCTCGAGTATGAATTTCATCAATTTGCATGAACAGCAGCCAACAAAATTTGTTATTGGCAACGTATTCGATCTGAAGTGTGAACACCAAAGAATTCAAGAAGCTCATAGTGTGATCCGTAGTTTGTTGCAATGAACCACAAGGAAGTCGAGGAATTACCTGTGGTTATCGTCCACCTTGTTAGGCCCTAAAACTGGCGGAATATTTTTTGAAAATTTAAGAAGAAATTGCACCTGTATCATATTGACATTTGGCCTAGTGGTGAGAAGCAACCTTTAAATGTAGTAGGTCGCAAGTTCGAAATTTGGAAATGCAAGTTTTTTGCTTTTACAATTCCTATAAAAAAATCAACTTTCAATTCCAAAATTTCGGACGACGTAATAAATAAACCATGTTGATACCTCAAATAACTCGCAGTGTCGCTGGCATGGTTCCGCCGATCGTTGCAAAACACCTCAAATACCCCCAAGAAAATGACATGTGTCACATGTGTGGTAGTTGCAAAAAAGAAAACAAAACAAAACAAAACAAAACAAAAAACATGTGTACAGAAGAGCAGGAATTTGCACGGCCTTACCCTGGGCCAACTTGCATGCACACAAGCCTCCTGTTGCAGCAGCAGAGGAGAGATCCGACTAGTCGTGTTCTTCTCCACCACCACAGCAGTGCCTCAGTCATCAAAGTGCTCAAACTCCCAAGCTGCGGAATTAAACATGCAAGTGCAGGCAAAATATGAACGTGGGACCAGCCAGCCTTGCGGCTTGTAAAAACATAATTATCTGCTAAAAATGTAGAAACAATACGAGATATATACCTGGTCTGTCACGGATATCCAGATTCTGCAGCTGTCTTGGGAGCAAGTGTACAGGAAACTTCGGGCAGCCCCAAAGCTTTAGCTCCTTGAGGCAAGTGAGGCCAGCGATCCCGTCGCAGTGAAGATTATGACAGCTTAATCGGAGCTTCCTGAGTGAAGGCAGGCCTTCAGGATCAAGACGGATGCACGCCGGGGGTCGACTTATAATTGTTACGCACTCCAATGACGGGTGGTGATTCAACAGCCTGTGCAGCGTCTCATCTTGTGGCAGTCCATACTTGAGATTCAAGGTGGTGAGTGAGGGGAGGGAACCGACTGCACTCAGGTTTTGACAATCTGTGAGATTCAAGGTGGTAAGTGTGGGGAGGGAACCAACTGCACTCAGGTTTTCACAGAGCTTAATGCTTAGTTCACGAAGGGTGGGCCACGCAGGAACCGTTGCAAGATTTTCACACATACACAGGATCAATGTAACCAAGGAAGGAAAGCGAGCCCACGGAAGAGATCGCAGTTTAACGGCCTCGGCGATCTCCAGAGTATGCAAGCATGGGAAATCACCATCATCCACTCCAGACCACTCTGACCACTCATCCATCGAACAAAATTCCAAACATATCAATGATCGGAAGCCTATCGTACCTGTAACGTGGCTGCAAAACTCCCGGCCAATGCGTTGCACAGAATTCATGTCCTGAAATTTGAGGGACTTGAGGGAAGGCAACACACCAAACGTTGGAACGTGTTGAGACTTACTCCCGACTAACGCTATTTCGGTCAAGTTGTAAAAGGAAGCATTACCTAACCAATTGGGGTATTTCTGAGACTCGTAGTTCTCTATCCTCAGTTCTCTTAGGCCGTAATGTGGTCGCAAGCTATCAAGCATTTGCTCATGCGTTACTGTGACAGGTTCAGTTTGCACACACTGTGGTCGATCATAAAAGTCCAGTTCTAGTGAATGGAGATGCTGCTTATTCGGTAGCTGAGCTTCAATTGCATCCTCGATAAGACATAGATCGCCTGTCACTACTATACGCTTTCTAATCTTGTTCAAGTTCCTCAACTCTCTTATGTTATAATTGCAATCACATCTGCCCATATGTATTAGAGGCAATCTATGCAGGTTAATTAGGCGCCTAATTCCACTTGCTGTAGGTTCTCCACAATCATCATTATCAAATTCCAAATGGCGTAGTAGTTTCAGGCCACCCATGTTGTCCGCTAATGCCTTTGAGAGGCTGCTCTGTCCTAAGCTAAGGGCCCGCAACTTCTTACAGTGCATAAATAATGCTTCTAGATTTTGAATATTATTGACATTTCCTTCCGCCAACACTATGATGGCCCTGACAGAATGCGAGGCAATTGAAATTTCTACAGATGTATAATCTTCATGTATGGACACATACCGAGCATTCCGTGGAATTTCAATTGGTGTGTCTCCTTCAAGTCTAAAGAACTCTTCCCCAGCAAGAAAGCATGCAAGATCATGAATAAGGTCGTGCATGGTGTGGTTGTCAAAATACACTTGAAGAAATGACCGCTGAACTAAATCATTGAAGTATAGCCATCCAATTTCGCCCTCGTTGTTACTTCCATCACATTGTAGTAAATCAAGATTTTTCCACAAATGAAGCACCTCATACTTTGAAAGTAAATGGTCTTTTGGTAATAGAGAAAGGGCAACAAAACATCGTTTCAGGTGTACAGGCATGTGCTTGTAGCTCAACTTTAAGGCTCAGAAAACCTCATTTTGTGATTGCTCCAAGTTCCATAGCTGACTTTCTAAGACATACCTCCATCTCATTTCATCAGTTTCATAGCGCAACATGCTTGCTAATGTCTTGATTGCCAATGGCAAGCCCTCACACTTTTTCACAATACTCCTGCCAATCTCTACCAGGTTTACTGGGGTGTCATTTTGTTGGTGAACAGCAAATGCAACTTGTTTGAACAACGACCAGCTCTCATCAGAACTTAGAAAGTTTATGCGGTAGAAAGGCATTGTTTGCACCAGCCTTGCGACTACCTCACTACGAGTTGTTACTATGATCTTACAAACTCTTGTTTTGGACAATGTGTACAGCCTCTCCCAACTGTCTCTCGTTCATTCCATACATCGCCCAACACAAGTAAAACCTTCGCTCCTTAATTTCATGTACAGCTTCTCAAGATTAGCCACTCAGAACATCACACTTGTCCCCGTTAGTGACATAATGTTCTTCCTCGTTATTTCACTAACATCAAATTGCTCGACACACGCACCCAAGCAAGCTTGTCAAATGACCGCTCACCTCGGGGTCATTATACACAAGTTGTGCTAGTGTTGTTTTCCCAATCCTCCCATGCCAACTATAGCCTCGACAGAAATTCGATTTCAATACGCTCATCTTCTCTTTCTCTCGACAATAATTTTTGCACAATGTTGTCCTTGTCATGCTCTCTTCCAAGAATGCTCCTCTCGCATACATCGAGCCAACCTCCTTAAACTACTAATGTCGAGCAGAGCAAACCGCTCTGTCTCCATCGTTCTCGATAAAGAGAGATTTCCATAGTCTTTAATGATCTCATCATATCTCTTTATAATTTGCCTTGCTCGTACTACCAACTCATTTGGAATCAAGCATCAGACGGTATCAATAGCATCGTCCCATTTCGCTTTTTGACACAAGAAAAATGCTAGGTCAAGATGCATCCATTTTCCATGTTTCTTGTGGTAATAAATGCAATCAAGATATGAGCACTAATATTGTATTCAAGATCTGAACCATAATATTCGAACCAGCTTGTTGATGCCAAAATTTGGCATCTATAATAGTCGTTGCAAAGGTCTTGATTGGTCTAATGGTAAGAATTTAAAGCTACTGCCGATTCAACTAATATTTAGTTTTGAATCGTTAGGCAGAATGGCCCCGAAGATCTCCTGGGTGGTCCTGAGCGATATCCACAAAGACCTCCTAGGAGGTCCTGGAGGGTGGCCACAAAGACCTGCTACGACCTCCTCAAAGCCCTCCTGAGAGGTCCTGGACGGCCTCCTCAAAGCCCTCCTGAGAGGTCCTGGAGGACATCCTAAGTGGTCCTGGACGTATTCTACGAAGACCTCCTAAAAGGTCCCAGAAGGTGGTCTTTTCAAAGTGACCGCCTCTGAAAAGACCTCCTGAGAGGTCCTGGTATACCTCCTAGGTGGTCCTGAGCGACCTTCGTAAAGACCCCCTGGAGGTTCTGAGGGTGGTCTTCTCAAAATATCCAAAAGGTGGTCTATGCAAAGTAGCAGGTCGTGAGAACAAGGAAAAGTGCGGCCAGGACCTCATCAAGAGCACTTACGTGGCTTCATCAGGACCGTTCAAGACCACCTCAGGAGCACTCACGTGGCTTCATCAGGACCGTTCAAGACCTCCTCAAGCTTCATCAGGATCACCCAGGACTTCCTTTGGAGTACTCCGTGACTTCATCAGACTGCTCAAGACCTCCTCCGAGTGTCCACGTGGCTTCATCAAGACCACCCAGGACCTCCTCAGGAGCACCCACGAGGACCACCACAGGACCTCTCCAGAGCCGACATGTGGACCTCTCGTGACCTCCCAAGAGCAATCACAACCGCCCGTGAGCACTCCCGGGAGATCCACACTGCTCAGACCACTCCCGGAGGTCTCGCCGCCCACGATCACCCTCGAAATCCACGCCGCCCACGACCTCCTCAAGACCTCTCGCATGGACCTCCCACAAGGACCTCCTCAGGACCTTCCACGAGGACTTCCCGCCAGAGCATCCAGGACCTCCTTCCAGGAGCTCCTCAAAACCACTCCAGGGAACTTACGTGATTGAATAGGAAAGATTTATCAGTTATAGAAGGTTTGAAATCATAACCGAATCATATCTGTAGATTTATTCGGTTTAGGAGTCCTAATCTCCTACGGCTAAGACCCGCTGCCCTTTAAATAGAAGAGGGTCATGGCCGATTGTAATCATCACCAATTGATCATTACAATTTGCATCTACTATTTTTACCGTAGCTTTCCCGTAGTCTTGTATCTTCTCCGACTCTCCTCTCGCTTGTCGCTCACTGGTTTCAAGACCAAGCTAGGGAAAATCATCATCGCATTGCACTCATGACTAGCTCCACCTAGGTGCTGCGCGTTGGTGCTGTTCTCCGTGTGTTGATTTTTGGCGTTAACACATTTTGGCGACTCCACTGGGGAATCGATCTATTCTCCGGCCATGGCGAAAGACGATTCTACTGTTGATTCCAAGAACATTATTACTCCCACACTTGAAGACCTACCCAAGGAGTACCGCCAGGAGTACGAGAAACGTAAAGTAGAATTCGACAAGCTGATGCTACCGTGCTTCGAGAAGACAAGACAAGGTGTCATTAAGAAAGAAGCTGAGCTGCCATTTATTTACATCAAGCTCGAGGTAAATCCCACTATGAGTAATGCATCTCTTTCAGAAGAGCAAGTTGCTTTGATGATTGATCAGCAAATAGGTGCTACTATATCTAATACCTTGGATAGGTTTCTATCTAATCGTCTTAAAGCTATAGGTCTTCGAGTACAGAGTGAAAAAGATTTGAAACGACCCGTTTTGCCTTCTACTAATGCTTACAATGTTGGCAATGATAGTAGCGTTCAGCATAGTTCCTTGCTTGTCAATGCACCGACAAAGAAATATACCATCTAGAGTTATCCCCCAGGGTATGCCAGTGCAACATATATATAGCCGAACTAATGTGTTAAGTTCGATTGGTCACAGTGCCTCATCACATGCTATTCCAAATGTTGCTATACCCGAGTCTACAGCCCTTGTGCCTTCATCGTGACAGATGCTAGTATAGTCAATTCAAAAGCGCTAATGTTGGCAATTACACTAGTATGGGAGAGAATTCAACAAATTTGCAAACACCTTTCTACCGCATCAGAGCATATAGCACGCTCCCATACCTCCTCAAGGTTCAGCGTTGCATATGGGCCATTGCCAGCCAGTCATTTTAATGGTCCTTTACAACACGTATCACATGCACAACCGAACCAAGCTCCACATTATGCTTATGATACTCCGCAACCTAATGCTTTTAGACCACCACAGCCGGTCAATGAGACACCTAATCGGTCTGTGGTCGAGACATATGTTGGGCCTGAAAATATTAGAGAACAAGTAGCTAGCATGTTTAGAGAGACATTCGGGGTAGAGCCTAAAGGAAGATCACGTGCATATCAAAACCATACCCGATATTTATGATAATGCAATATCCTGTATGATTTAGAGTGCCCGAATTTGTTAAGTTTACTAGGGATGATAATAAGTCCACATTTGAACATATAGGTCAATTCATTGTGCAATGTGGTGAAGCTAGTGCTAGTGATGCTTTAAAGTTAAGATTATTTCCTTTATCTTTATCTGGCACTGCATTCAATTGGTTTACTTCACTTACACCTAACTCTGTTCATACATGGTCCCAGTTAAAGCGGAAATTCTATGAATATTTTTATATGGTCCCAGTTAAAGTAGAAATTCCATGAATATTTTTATACTGGTGATACTGAGTTAAGGTTGTCACATTTAACATCGGTCAGGCAAAAATACAATGAACTCATGCACTGATTACATCGTGAGGTTTAGAGAGACAAGAAACCGATGTTTTAAACTAATAATTTCGACAAAGACCTAGCCGATCTAGTTTATTCGTTTACTTTCTCACTTGAAAGAAAAGCTAGAAAGTCATGATTTCTGGATGTTAACCAAGTGTTACAGAAAGCTCGCACAAGAGAGCCAAAGCTAAAGAATCTAGAAACTTTCGAGGTCAAGTGATAAAGTAAAAGTTGATCGCCCTAATGTTCACATGCTTGAGTATGAATTTAAAAATTTAGACGACGATGATGTTGATGTATGCGTGGCGAATGGGCTTGGTCCTCAAGATCTAAACCACTTGTTTGCTCACTTTGAAGCGGTTCCACAAAAGAATGGGTAAGAGGAAATTAAGTATACTTTTGATATTGCTAAATGCGATAGAATCTTTGATTATTTGTCGAGGAGAAGCAAATTAAGTTGCCCGACACCATGTTATACCAACACCAAGAATTAAAAAGGCATGCAAATTGTAAGTGGCATAATTCTTATTCTCACGCCACTAATGACTGCAATGTTTTTCGTCGACAGGTTCAATCGGCCATTAATGAAGGACGATTGAAATTTGCTAAAAATCCGAAAATGCAGCTAGACCGCAACCCCTTTCCTGTCAATGTAATTGATTTTGAGAACAAGAAGGTGCTTGTTCAGCCATCTCAGGCCGAGTCTACAAAAGGCAAGAATGTGGTAATAGACGAAGGGGGCACAGGAAAATCTAATTCTGGGGCTATACAAAATGTTAAGCCGAAGATGATCAAACCAAAAAGCCCAGAAGTTGAGCATTAGAAGGTGAATAAAGGTAAAGGCAGGACCAACAAAAGGTTTGAAAGGCCGAAGCCCATGTTTGCCAAGCTCCTGGCCAAATATGAGGATGGCAAGGCCGGCCGAAACGGTTTGATGGTTGGGATCGTCGTCAAGATCACCTGCAAAGCGAAAGTTTGATGGTCGGGATCGTCGTCAAGAGGACTTCCATGCAGCAGTACCATATCCTCCTTTTGGGCCACCAATGCCCACCCCATGGGGTCCTCCTGTTGGTTTTCCTCCTTGTACACCGTGGGGATGGTATGGTCCATGGATGCCACCTCCAATGCCTTTTGGACCCTTCCATCCGGGGTGGACAGTACCAAGAAAACCTGTGTTTGATAGGTTATCACATCCTAATATTGACCGTTTTGATCAAAGAAATCGGTCTTACAATGGGAGAGGTAATAAAGTGGTGAAGAAGGTGTATCGTGTCAAGAGTAATGGTAATCTGGGTGAAGAATCAGATTAGAGTTCAAAGACAGAAGAGAAGATTATCGAGAAGGAGAAGCAAAAGCTATCGGCTACTGTTGTTTCAAGTGTTAGCAAAGGGGATTACACAGCAGCAGCAGCAATGCATGGTTCGGACACGAGCAGTAGTGCATCTACAGTAGCCATGAACAGCACCGTGACTACAGTGCCCGTGAACCTCGATTCGGCTACAGTTGCAGCTACAGTGGCAGCCGAGCAAACGACATCATGTGCTGATTTTGAAGCACCAAAAACAATGGGGAAGATTAAGGGGAAAATATCTTTGATACTCGGGACAAAGCCACAACCCTATTGGTGTCCTCTCAGTCTTTCTCACTCCCAAACGAGAAGGTTGCAGTGGCTGTGCGTGCAAGAACTTAGAGAGGCTAGAGCAGAGAAGGCGAGAGATGAAATATTTAACGAAATAAAGCCTATCGTGCCTGTCTGAAAAGAGTGGAGGGTAAAGTCAGTTGAGACACCAGGTCAGGTACCTAGTGATGATGAGGATGATTTGCTGGATTATGAGGGATCTCCAATGATTAAAAGTGATACTCCACCTCGTGAAGGTATGGATATTAATATGGTGTTTACATTGCCTTCGGAGTTTCGGGTTGCTAGTGAGGAGGTTGCCCAGTTATGTCTTGGCCCTAAAGAAGCTATTTTTGATAAGCCCGAGGAATCAAGCTGACATTTGAAACCATTATATGTTAGGGGGCATATCAATGGTTGGCCGATTTCTAGGATGTTAGTTGATGGTAGGGCTGCCGTAAACTTAATGCCGTATTCAGTTTTCAAGAAATTGGGGCGAAAGGACAGCGAGCTTATGAAGACTAATTTGATACTTAATGGTTTCACGGGTGATTCTACAGAGGCCAAGGGTGTTATTTCTATGGAACTTACTATTGGGGGCAAGACTCTACCTACGGCCTTCTTCATCGTCGATGTGCAAGGTAATTATAGTGCTTTATTCGGCCGTGATTGGATACATGCAAATCGCTGCGTGCCTTCTACCTTGCATCAAACTTTAATACAATGGATCGATGATGATATAGAAGTGGTTCAAGCGACATATCGGCTTATGTTGCTTTATCGATGCTTCACCGATTGGCAAAGACGGTAATGTGTAATGTTTGACAGTCTAGACCTTTCTAGCTATGATTATCTTAGTGTCACTAAGAATGGTTTTGTACTCAGAATCAGACAAATGGCCTCCACAATTTCGGCTTAGTAATATGATGTTATAAATGAATAAAGAAAGCAGTTTAGAATGGTTGCGACAACATACAGAGCAATATCAGTCAAACAAGAACGATGTTTGTGAAGCTATTGATGATTTTGATGAAGTGCAAAAGTTAGGACAATGTTTCTCGTCGGCTGACCCTTTAGAGGAAGTTGATATAGGTGATGGGACTATTCCTAGGCCGACGTTTGTAAATAAAAATATGATTGCTGAATATAAGAGCAAAGTGATAAAATTGCTTAGAGAGTATGTTGATTGCTTTGCTTGGGAATATCATGAGATGCCGGGACTCAGTCGAGAATTAGTTGAGCATCGGTTGCCTATTAAGTCTGGTTTTAGGCCTTATAAGCAGCCATCTAGAAGATTTAATCCTGATATATATGATCAGATCAAAGAAGAAATAGATCAATTGTTGAAGGATGGTTTTATTAAGCCATGTAGGTATGCTGAATGGATTTCCAACATTGTCCCAATTGACAGAAGAATACTGGTAAGTTGAGGGTATGCATTGATTTTAGAGATTTAAATAAAGCTACTCCAAAATATGAATATCCTATGCCTATAGCCGACATGCTAATCAATGATGCTTCAGGACATAGAATAATTAGTTTCTTAGATGGTAATGCTGGTTATAATCAAATCTTTATGGTCGAAGAGGATATGTGTAAAACAAATTTTCGATGTCCCGGTTTTGTTGGTTTGTTTGAATGGGTTGTTATGACTTTTGGTTTAAAGAATGTCTCTGCTACTTATGAAAGGGCTATGAACTTAATTTTTCATGATCTACTTTGCGTTATCCTAGAGGTATACATTGATGATATAGTTGTTAAATCGGATGGTATGGATCATCACTTAGCCGATTTATGTCTAGCCTTTGAACGAATGCGCTGATATAGTTTGAAGATGAACCCACTCAAATGTGCCTTTGGTATGTCGGTGGCAAGTTCTTAGAATTTATAATACATGAAAGAGGCATAGAAGTAGATCCTACCAAAATAGAGGCTATTAAGAAGGTGAAGGCGCCACGTTGTAAAAGGGATATGCAAAGTTCCTAGAAAAGTGAATTATTTGAGGAGGTTTATATCAAATTTGTCCGAAAGGTTAGTGCATTCACTCCTATATTGCGTTGAAGAAAGAGACCGAATTTACTTGGGAGGCAGATCAAAGAACAAGCATTTGAGGAGATCAAAAGTATTTGTCTACACCTCCTATGTTGAGGGCACCCAAAGCCGGACACCATTTCTACCTGTACATTGTTGTAGAAGAGAATGTCATCGCGTGCTTTGACACAAGTAATAGATGGCAAGGAATATGTTATTACTTACTTGAGCTCTGCCTCTTGGGAGCCGAGACAAGGTATGTATTTATTGAAAAATTATGTTTATCCTTGTATTATACTTGCACCAAGTTGAGGCATTATTTGCTATCTAGTACTTGCACTGTTGCTTGTCAAACCGATGTTATTAAATATATGTTGCAACAACCGATCTTAAGTGGTAGAATCAAAAGTGGGCTTATACATTAATAGAGTATGATTTGGCTTATGAATCTTTGAAATCTATGAAGGACAGATTGTAGCTAAATTCATTGTTGATCATAGGATTGATGATGATATAGAGTTGGTTGATTATTTGTCTATACGTCCATGGAAATTGTTTTTGATGGCTCGCTTGTAGAGAAGGACAGGTGTTGGTATTGTTTTAGTTTCGCCTAGAGATGTTGTTTTGAAACATCGGTTTGTTTAGAGTATTTTTGTACCAATAATCGGCCGAGTATGAAGCTCTTTGTTAGGATTACAAATCTTAGAGACCATGGGTGTAAAGAATATAGAAGCATTTGTTGATTCATTATTAGTTGTGCAATAAGTTTCTAAGAATTATCAATGCTTTGATGGATCATTGAATATTTATTTGGAAAAATGCTTAGAAATAATAACAACTTTAGATAATTTTACTATTGACCATATTTCTAGAGAAAAGAATATTAGAGCAAATGATTTAGCACAACAAGCATCTGGTTATCAAGTTAAAAGAGGTAAATTATTCATGGTAGAAAAGCCGATGCTAGAGGGTGCTATAATGTGTATAGTCGAACAACATGATGGCAATTTGGATGCTTTGAAAACATCAAGTTTTGCTGAGCCTAATGACTGGAGAAAATCTCTAATTAGTTATTTAGAAAACCCTAGTCAATGCTGATAGAAAGCTTCGGCAACAAGCATTAAAGTATACATTGCTTGATGGAGAGTTGTATCACCGAACTATAGATGGGTTGCTTGTAAAGTGTTTAGGTTCGGATCAATCTAAAGTTGCTATGGGTGAGGTGCATGAAGGCATATGTGGTACACATCAGTCGGCTCATAAGATGAAGTGGTTATTAAGAAGAGCTGGTTTCTATTGGCCGACTATGTTGGAGGATTGTTTTAGATATTATAAAGGGTGTGAGTCATGTCAAAAGTTTGGTGATGTGCAACTGGCACCCGCTGCTATGTTGCATCCTATTATTAAACCATGGCTGTTCCGTGGTTGGGGTTTAGATTTTATCGGCCAAATACACCCTGCATCTTCTAAAGGTCATCGTTTTGTTTTAGTAGCCACATATTATTTTACACAAAGGGATGTAAGTTGTTCCTCTTAAAAACATGACACATAATGAGGTGATTAGTCTTATTTTAGAACATATTGATCATAGATTCGGCATAGCACGACTTTAACTAATGATCAAGGTTCATCTTTATGTCTCATCAAGTATGTGAGTTTGCCGAATCACTTAGAATCAAGCTCCTTAATTCTTCACCTTATTACGCTCAGGCCAACGGTCAGGCTGAATCAAGTAATAAGACCTTGATTAAGCTCATTAAGAAAAAGGTAGAGGAGAATCCTAAGAGGTGGCATAAAGTGTTATCTGAGGTATTATGGGCTCATCGATATCTAAGCATAGTGCTATAAAGGTAACACCGCTTGAGTTAGTGTATGGGCAAGAGGCCATTTTACCTGTTGAGGTAAATCTGAGTGCTCTTAGATTGGCCAGGCAAAATGATTTGTCGATCGTAGATTACCATAACTTGATGATGGATAGGATAGATGAAGTTGCAGATGAGAGGTTAAAAGCCTTGAGGGACATTAAAAAAAGATAAGGTGAAGCTAGTCAAGGCCTATAAGAAGAAAGTGAAGGAAAAATCGTTTCAAATAGGAGACTTAGTCTGGAAGACGATTTTCCTGTTGGATCTAAAGATAATAAGTTTGGGAAGTGGTCTCTAATTTGGGAAGGTCCTTATAAAGTTGTAGAGATTGTTCCAAAAATTCTTATATAGTGCAATGTTTATGTGGTGATAGGTCGCCTAAAGCTCTTAATGACAAGTATTTGAAAAAATACTATCCGAGTGTTTGACAGGATGCTTAAGAAGCACACATGGCCGATGAGTTATTTATCATCGCCTTGAGAAACATGTATTTGGCCGGTGTTTAATCATCGTCCCAAGAGTAATTGAAGATATTATTGTTTTATGGCAAACATGTTCGCTTACCCAAAAATAGGGGCATGTGTTGATCCCAAAATTTGGCATCTATAATAGTCGCTGCGGTGTTGATTGGTCTAATGGTAAGAATTTAAAGCTACCACCGATTCAACTAATATTCGGTTTTGAATCGTAAGACGGAATAGCCCCAAGATCTCCCGGTGGTCCTGAGCGATATCCACAAAGACCTCCTAGGAGGTCTTGGAGGGTGGCCTCAAAGACCTGCTTAAAGACCTCTTGAGAGGTCATGGACGGCCTCCTCGAAGCCCTCCTGAGAGGTCATGGAAGACCTCCTCAAAGCTCTCCTGAGAGGTCCTGTACGACCTCTACAAAGACCTCCTGAGAAGTCCTGGAGAACATCCTAAGTGGTCCTGGACGTATTCTACAGAGACCTCCTAAAAGGTCCTGGAAGGTGGTCTTTGCAAAGTGACTGCCTCTACAAAGACCTCCTGAGAGGTTCTAGTAGACCTCCTATGTGGTCCCGAGCGACCTCCATAAATACCTCCTGGGAGGTTCTGAGGGTGGTCTTCTCAAAATATCCAAAAGGTGGTTTGTGCAAAGTAGCGGGTCGTGAGAACAAGAAAAAGCACGATCAAGACCTCATCAAGAGCACTTACGTGGCTTCATCAGGACCGTTCAAGACCTCCTCAGGAGTACTCATGTGGCTTCATCAGACCATTCAAGACCTCCTCAGCTTCATCAGACCGCCAAGACTTCCTCCGAGTACTCACGTGGCTTCATCAAGACCGCTCAAGACCACCTCCGGTGTCCACGTGGCCTAATCAAGACCACCCAGACCTCCTCGGGAGCACCCACGAGGACCACCACAGACCTCTCTAGGAGCCGACATGTGGACCTCTCAGACCTCCCAGAGCAATCACAACCGCCCAGACCACTCCCGTGAGATCCACACCGCTCAGACCACTCCCGTGAGGTCACGCCATCCACGATCACCCTCAGGAAATCCACGCCGCCCACGACCTCCTCAAGACCTCCACATTGACCTCCCATGAGGACCTCCTCAGGACCTTCCACAAGGACTTCCCGCCAGAGCATCCAGGACCTCCTTCCAGGAGCTCCTCAAAACCACTCAAGGGAACTTACGTGATTGAATAGGGAAGATTTATCAGTTATAGAATGTTTGGAAATCATAACCGAATCATATCTCGAGATTTATTCGGTTTAAGAGTCTTGATCTCCTACACCTAAGACCACGCCTTTAAATAGAAGAGGGTCATGGCCGATTGTAATCATCACCAATCATTCAATACAATTTGCATCTACTATTTTTACCGTAGCTTTCCCGTAGTCTTGTATCTTCGCCGACCTCCCTTTGCTTGTTGCTCGGCTGGGTTTCAAGACCAAGCTAGGGCAAATCATCATCGCGTTGTACCACGACTAGCTCCGCCTGGCGTCTGCTGCGTGGTCGCTTTCTCCGTTTGTTGATTTTTGGCGTCAACACCAGTGCATATATATATGTCTATTAGCTCTTTTTGTCTATTACCTATATATCACGCACTAATGACCTGTTTGTTTGGAGGGATTTGGTGAGAGGGAATGGTGAATGGAAAGGAGTGGATATAGGAATTTCAATGGAATGATATTAGAAACAAGTATGTATTAGGATTTCAGTGGGACGAATATTGGGAATTTGAGGGCCCAACTTCCACCATTTCAAACCGATGGAGGGGATAAGAGTTGGAAAGGAATTATTGTTTTGAGAGAAAGTCAATAGATCTCAGCCATGGTTTAAAAACTCGCAAGCATCGCCGTCACATTAGTTTTCACGGTGGTATCGGTAGTAGCTTTAGTGCTACCGGTTACCATATGTTGTTTTGGCGGTAATTTTGATTTATTTCGGTTGAATTTGTTATTATAAGTTGTTTTGAGTTAGATGTCGTATACATTTTGAAACAATTTTTGAGAAAAAACAATTTCAAAATAAAATTGCTCAATAGACGTCTGGTTACCGAAAACTGGCAGGCTCTAGGAAAAAAAAAACAGAAATCTTTTTTTGTAGCACTGATCTTCTAAGCTCTTCATAACAACTTAGGTAGGGTCTCTTCCTAAGCTTATCAATTCCATTCGGGTACCGGCCTGAATGGCTGGAACATGCCATACCGTCAACCAAAACGGCACACAGCAGACTCAATCCCGTACCAGTCTCAATACCGATCATTCTAGTCCATTTTGGCCCATTCCGGTAATTTCGGTACGAGGCATAATTGAAGTGACCCCTCATTCGAATCAGGCTAAAAGGCCTAGCCCAATACTTCTTTGATAAGTGAAATTATGATAGACTATGGTAAAATGTACGAAGTTATGAACTTGTGTTGTATTATTTAATCACAGCATTTACCTTTGTGTTTACGAACTCATTGAACTATGTATCATTTTTATTCAATGGTTATGTATTTGAAAGTTATGAACTTGTGTTGTATTATTTAACTGCGTACGACCTTTGTGTTTACGAACTCATTGAACTATGTATCATTTTTATTCAATGGTTATGTATTTGAAGTGAGATTCCAAGTAAAATTATAAAAGATATAATTGTATATATATTTATAAATAAATATATATTATTATATTAAAATCTGAATAAGATAAATGTATTGACCAAGACTGACGCATTCCATACCAAGAGATAAACTGAAATAACCTCCGAAATGGAATTCACAACTATACTCTTCCTAGCTACAAATCACATGCTCACCATTTCCTACCTTTCTTGCCAAACAACGGTGTTGAGACTAAACAACCAAACTCACGTGCCTAACCCAACCACAAACTTCCTCCCATAAACTCCCATTTTTCTTATCACCGTTGTCTAAGGGGTCGCTTGGTTCCAAGCTACACTTTTGTGTCGCAGAATAGTCCACCACATGTTATGCGAAGTTTGGCTAGAATGCCTAGGCCAATGCTCTAAACAAAGTGCGAATTTTCAAAATAAAATACAAAAAGTATATCAACGTAATCACATTCTCAAGTTATATAAACTTTGCAATGACATAAATACCACTTAATTAGCATGGGCTTAGCTTACAATCAATTAATTGACAACACTTGCGAAACAAATAGAAATTGCCGAACAAATTAGTTATAGGAGTGGAATTAATTACCTTATGGCGCCTGCTTATTGTTGCCGCTCTCAACACTTGCAGATAGCCCGAGAGCCTCCACTTGCACACGATTCACCTCGCACTCGCATCGCCGACCACGCCCTCCGCGTCAGACGCCACCTCCTTGAGCTCCTCGAGCCGCAGCCTAGCGGCTTCCTCGCGGATGTTCCAGCGCGCCTCCGTGTCTTGAAGCATTGCGCGGATCCCATTCGCAGTCTCAACTAAATTAATTAATTCAATGCATATCAACGTAATCACATTCTCAAGTTATATAAACTTTGCAATGACATAAATACCACTTAATTAGCATGGGCTTAGCTTACAATCAATTAATTGACAACACTTGCGTAAATAAATAGAAATTGCCGGAACAAATTAGTTATAGAAGTGGAATTAATTACCTCATGGCGCTCCGCTTATTATTGCTGCTCGACACCTGCAGACGCCCGAGAGCCTCCACTTTGACGCCATGGATGCAAACAGTCCATCCATCTCGATCTACGCTGGCCGTGGCTGCTCCAACGATCCGCTTGCATAATTGAAGTGACCTTCCTTAATCGAGCAGCTTTTATTTTTAATCTTTTTTAAAATATTTTAAAGATAGTCTCTTTCTAACTTTATTTCCAATTTAACCCTTTGACCACGCCACCACGTGTAGCGTGACAAAACACGTTGTCACGCCACGAATCTTGACGTGGCAAATGAGTGTTGTCACGCCACCCTCTTAGCGTGACAAGACTTAGCCCAACACCTGACGCGTGTTGGCTCGGGGTTATCTCTGGTGTTTGGTCACGCCGTGGTAGGTGGCGTGATAAAGATAGCTTTGGTCACGCCACGGGTCATGGCGTGACCAAAGGAGTTAGAATTGAAAATAAAGTTAAGAAGAGGCTATCTTTAAAATATTTTTTAAAAAGGATTAAAAATAAAATCTGCCTTTAAATCAGCCGAAAGGCCTAACTCACCTAGCTCAATACTACTACTTTGATAAGTGAAATTATGATAGACTTTGGTAAAATGTGCAAAGTTATGAACTAGTGTTGTATTATTTAATCGCATATGACCTTTGTGTTTACGAACTCTTGAACTATGTGTTATTTTTATTAAATGGTTATGTATTTGAAGTGAGATTCTAAATAAAATTATGTGATCATATAATTGTATATATATTTATGAAAAATATATATTATTATATGAAAATCCAAATGGTAATGCATGTAATGGACCAAAGACTCTACACATTCCATACCAAGAAGCAAACCAAAATAACCTCCCGAATGGAATCGATAACTATACTCTTCCTAGCTACAAATCACATGCTCACCATTTCCTACCTTTCTTGCCAAACAACTGTTGAGACTAAAAACCAAAGTCACGTGCCTAACCCAACCACAAACTTCCTCCCATATTTCTTATCACCGTTGTCTAAGGGGCTGCTTTGGTTCCAAGCTACACTTTTTGTGCCGCAGAATAGTCCACCACATGTTAGTTATTGGAGTGGAATTAATTACCTCATGGCGCTTCCTTTTTGTTATCGCCTCAAAACTTGCAGATCGCCCGGAGCCTCCAGCCTTGCACAGATTCACCTCATACTGCACTGCCGACCACGCCCTCCGCATCGCACGCCACCTCCTTGAGCTCCTCGAGCCGCAGCTTGGCGGATTCCTCGCGGATGTTCCAGGTGCTCCTCCGCGTCTTGAAGCATTGCGCGATCCTGCGCATGGTCCTCTCCAGACTTCTCAGTCCTCCGTGTCTCCGTCGCCGACGAGGACGAGGAGGAAGCCGCTCGGCGGAGACGCCGGCCTCGCCGGAGCAAGGACGAGAGCTTGTCGAGCGCCAATTTGACGCCCATGGATGCAAACAGTCCGCCATCTCGATCTACGTTGGTCGTGGCTGCGGCTCCAACGATCGCTGCGCATTTACGGAGCTCGAATGATCGTGATGAACAAAAGAAACAAATAAACCACCGGATCCAGGGCAACCGGATGGAGAATCACACACCGACCTCGTGGTTCTCCAGATCCTCACCACACGCAGCGGAAGTCGTCCGCTACTGACAAGGAGGGCGAGCTCTTCGGATGCGCTCCACGGCTCAATGTACGGAAGTCGCCGACGCGGAGAAGGAGGCTAGGGAGTGAATCAACCACCGATAATCATCACAATGGGTACCTCCACTTAGGATAATCACCGTTGGAACCCATATGTTTGAAAATCACAAATGGCTCGGCGACCCGAGCTCACAATGACCGATAAAGGGAAGGAAGGGAAAGGGAGAGGCGCTTCGATCTTTGCAAGGACAATGATGCGCCAACACTCGCATGCAGACATGCGAATATGCGATTTATGTGAAGGAGCAATCCATGGTGGTGGGTCGGTAGGCATCTATGCTCGATCGCTTTATTCGATGTCCGTCGACCGTATGTTCCGCTTCAGGATTTAATAATATGCGGGCGGGGTTAAGGTAAATGGCTCGGCGGGACCCGAGCTCACCGGTGAATAATAAAAAGTTTGGTGCATCCGCCACCGCCACTATCGACTCAGCACTTTGCCGAGTGCCCGTGCACTAGGCAAAGGCTCCTTTGCACGGCAAGGCTTTGCCGAGCGCGACACTCGCAAGCGGCACTCGGAAAAATTAATCTAAGAGCGCCTTTGCCGAGTGTATTTTTCGCACTCAAAGTCTTTACCGAGCGCCGAGTCAAGACTCGCAAAGAAAAGGACCCATACGCCACCGCCCCGTTGATTTGCCGCTTGCCGAGTGCCAAACCGCCGCACTCGGCAAAGATTTTTTTGAAATGTCTTTGCCGAAAGTGCTCCAACGACGACTTTCGGCAAAGGTTAAAATTTTTTTTGAAATTTTTGCGAGCGCCGCAGGCCCGCACTGGCAAAGTTTTAATTTTTTTGTGGTTTTTGCCGAGTGCCATGGTCATGGCACTCGCAAAGTTTTAAATTTTTTGTGGCTTTGTTTGAAAGTGCCATGGTCATGGCACTCGGCAAAGCCGAAAATGGGATTTTCAGTGCCCATTCTCAGCTTTGCCGAGTGCCATGACCATGGCACTCGGCAAAGGACCTATTTGCCGCGTGTTGCACTCCGCAAAGTGACCCAAAGTCGCGCTTTTATTTGTTTTTACATTCCATCACGACAAACAAATCCATCCAAACATATATCGATCCATCACATATATATCACATCCATCACATATATATCTCATCCATCACATATATATCACATCCATCACATATATATCTCATCCATCACATAGTTATCACATCCATCACATATATAACAATAAGTGCTCAAGTCCATCCAAACAAATCCACAAGTTCATCACGATGATAAGTGCATCATAAGTATATTACAAATCCATCACCAAGTGAACAACAAATGAAAATACAACTACCATTCATCTCAAGGTGGCCATCGCGATCGTGGTGAAGGAAAAGCTCCATCATTCGGAGGCGATGAGGTGGATTATTCGAACCACGATTGAGGCTGCACAAAGGAGAAGAGATTGCATGTGAGACAAGATTACATTAGATACCTAATCTAGGAAGGTAGAGGTCATACAAGCAAAGCACAAGCGAAAGCAAATAACTTTCATACTCACAGGAGTAGTCAGCAATGCAAGACGCGAGGCGAGGTTGAGCGAACAGCCCACCAGGCATAACGGCCCGTATGTTGCCCAAGACCTTGTAGGATCTCCATCATGTCCGCTTGACCTCTGCGTCTGGCTCGCCGCTGCCCGCCGGCCTCCACTGGCCGACATCCTCGGCCGCTCGGGCCTCCGGCCTCCCGACGTTGCCTCATTTCTTGTTCCACCGGCTCGCAATATTTTACTCCAATGTTTCAGTGAATGCAAAGCTAATAAAGGTGTGTAAAGATCAATGTACGACGAGTAAAACAGAATAACTCGAGTGCGCGACCGACCTTTGTCGGCAATGTCCGCCGTGGGCGTATGGTCGGCTTTCGCCGTGTTCGTGCTTTCGGATCCGGGAGAGATGGAGTAGAAGCCGCGGTCGATGAGGCCGCCGCCAAGCCGTAACCGCCATGCTTCTTGCCTTGTCCCACCTCATGACGATCTCTCCATCAAAGTCCTGGGTGCTCGGATCATGGTCCGCCCATGGACCGACCTGCCGCCGACGGTACTCACCGATGCGGTGTGGACGCCGGTTCGTATGCGCCTCGCGGGTCCTCCAGTTGAAGGAGACGCGACGCCGCTTTGCCCTTGTGGGCCATACACCATGCCCGAAGTCCGAGCAAGGTCGGGCACTATGTGACGCCGATCGCGAAAGACAAAGAAGATAATTAGAAATCGGCAGCACTGAGCGTC
The DNA here is from genome assembly GCA_036346255.1 of Ampelocalamus luodianensis. NCBI lineage: Eukaryota > Viridiplantae > Streptophyta > Magnoliopsida > Poales > Poaceae > Ampelocalamus > Ampelocalamus luodianensis. The sequence goes on along the minus strand of JAYEVH010000344.1, from coordinate 21,925 downwards.
ACAATAGATAAATGAATTCGTGTACCCATGCTTGTTTGTATGCGAGAGGTCGCGCACTGCCTTGATGGTGTGCCGACCTTGTATCATCAAACGACGGCCCCGCATCATCGCATCCGAGATACTCCTCCGTGAACCACTTGTCCACGATCATCGCCAAAGACTGGATACGATTGGCACCACCAGGAATCATCTACACGCCATCAAGTGTTTGACATATAAGAAGATTAAATTAAACGCATTTAATCTCAAAACGAATCAATATTAATGTTCTTCATCTACCTCAAGGTACCGCTCCCGGTCGCACATGTTTCTTGCGCTCTTTCTTGGTGACCTTCTCTCCAAGCTTCAATTCGTGGTAGCTTACGATGGCCTCGATGCGCACTCGTGATGCATGTCGGTGATGAGTTTTTACTGTGCTTTGTAGCCACCGTCCACTCCCGCCTCAAATCCTCATCGCATCTCGAAATAAGTATGCATACAACGCGATGTATCCATTCATTATTTCAAGAAAAGTCCAATGAATGTGATGTATTGAGCAATGTTGTGCGAGGGAGACTTACCCAAAACTCCGCTTCACCCGCGCCTTGTTGGTACTCGCATCGGCCGCGATGTAGTGGTCAAACGAGTAGGCCGGTCCGCCTTCCCGCAGACGTGACAATGCTGGGTAGTGTTGCTCGCATTAAGACCCAGATGCCATTGGGGAGCGTGCGCCACCACCCGACACAACCACCCAGCCTCGCACAAGTGATTAAGAAAATTATTAGTTTTCTTTTTTCAACATATCATATGAAGTAGTGGTGACAACATCTAAAGTTACTTACTTTTGTTCTTCTCGGCGAATCATCAAGGCCCGTGAGGATGCGGAACTCGAGGGAGGCTCGCGACCTCGCAAGTAGACACCAAGAGGCAGAGGAGGAAGCGGAACTCGTGTTTACCGCCTCGCTGCCGCCCCGCCGCGCCTCCTCCTCGCCCTGCTCGCGAACCAGCCTTCTCGTCCAACTCGCCCACGGCGCCACCTCCTCCTCCAAAGACTTCTCCTCCTCCAAAGACTCTCCTCACGCGGCGTGGGAGGAGACGGCCCTCCCGCGGCCGGCGGTCCTCTCTTCCTCCTCCTCCCCGCCCGACTCTCCGCCTCTCCCGCAGGCGTGGTCTCTCGTAAAGCGAGGACACGCACGCACTGGTTCCCACCATCTTTGTTCACTCACCGCAATTAAAAAGAATAAGCAAGACGTAATTAGAAATAGATGCAAATGAACATAACATAATTTCCAAAAACATAGTAATACATGTATTAGAAATAGATGCAAATGAACAAAACATAATTACAAAAACATAGTATTACATGTATTAGAAATAATCTTCATGATTGGGATTAGTGGATCATAGGTCTCGCTATCACTATCAACATTGTCCAAATCATCAACACTATCCGAAGGAGGAATGTTGTCTTCATTGTCATTGCCTAAACGTAATCGCCAAGCATTTGTAAGTCCTTCACATTTTGCACCTCGCCTCCAAAGGCCCTCGCCATCAACCCTTTCATTGTCTACTTCCATTCCTATCGCCTTGTTAAGTCTATCTCAAACCTCCTTGTAGCCCTCTTCTTGAAAGAACTTCCATCATATGTGTTTGGGTTGAAGTTGTAATCTTCATCGCTTGGGACAGAAGTTTGACTGTGGCGATACTCTTGTACAATAGCCCAACCCTTAAGATGCTCTTTGTCTTGGCACGCGTATGGCGATAATAAACCCGACGGCCTGTTGAGCCACAATGTAGACATCTTTCCTCGATAGACGGAATCTCGCCGAATCTCGACTAGCCCAAGATTAGGGTTCGCCTCGTTACTCCTGTGATGAAACCAAAGAAGATTTGAATATGACAGATTAAGAGGTTTGGAACCATAGAATGAAAGTTCAGAGATTTCTTCAATTCTTCCATAATAGTCGAGGCCATCGCGTCGCGTAAAAACTCACTGCTTGTGGTTTTTCGATGGGCCGACTCGCCGAGCTTGCCGCGGTGAAAACGATATCCATTCACGCCATAACCGTAAATGACTTGACCCTAACGACACGCCGCTTGCAACCCGTCTCAACTCGTCACTTATAGACGATCGGTTTGGGCTCGCAAGCTCAAGGTGATAGATCGTTATATTATTCGAACATACGATCAACTTGGAATGTCGAACTAAATACGAGCTAAATTGGACAAGACTTCGCTTGAACCAAGAAATGAAATCGGGCCTCGGTCCCGCACTCGTGAAAGAAGGGTATCGCCTTCTGCGGGTAGGATCCTTGATTCATGCCAGATTGACGAAGAAATTCTCTGTACTAACGAGAAACAAGGGGTTGGACGAAGAAACAAGGAGTGACGGCGATTGAAACAAGTTCGTTGAGAACTTACGCAATGAACTACCGCACCTCAACAAGGTTGGTCAACACATATAGCATGATATCGCGCCACTCTTTATTTTTCAATTGCTTAGTGGTCATGCACTTGCGCTCGAGTTGCCCTTGGAAAAGGTCGAGGTTCGATTCATTTTCGCCAAAGATTGTAACGAGGGGTGGATTATGAACGCTAGGAAGGTTCTCGCAGTAGTATTTCTCGTGAAGTTTGACACCTCCTCCGTAATGTATGCCTCTACAATGGAAGCCTCAATTTTGGCTTTATTTCTACATTTTTTGCGTAAGAATCTTCGCACATCTCTCGATTGGATAACACCAACGCCCGCACGGCCCCCATACGTGCTCTACACGGAGGTGCACAATCAAATGCCGCATCGCCAAGAAAAAGCCGGGTGGAAAGATCTTCTCCAACTTACAGAGCAACACGGTGCCACTTTTTCCAAGTCATCAATGACGGTCCGAGATAGCTCTTGGCACAAAGTCATGGAAGAAATAGCTCAACTCGCCAAAGACTTGCCGACATGCTCGGGGACATAGCTCGAACCATCGCCAGAGAAGCCTGGCCAATCCATATGTGGTAGTCATGACTCTTCATCCCGCTGATTCGCAGAGTGCCTAAGTTCACTCCCTCTCGATTCGCAGATACCCATCGTGAACATTAGCGCCTGATCCATTCAAGTACTTCCTCCTTTGGTCCTTTTTCAAGACGAAATCGCCTTAGGCCTTCTCCATGTCTCTGCCGCGACTAGGAGGTCAGATCTTTGATTTGGTCTATCGCATAACGCTGCTGTGTCCACTCTAGCCTTAGGGTTGTCCTTAGACTTTTCAAAGGTCCATGAGTGTTGCCCAAAGTGCCCCTGGCGACATTCTTTTCAAGCAGCATTACATCAATGTTATGTGGTGTAAGAAGGTCATCGAAATAGGGAGCCTGTCAAGCCCGACTTATGAGTCCACATATGTTGCTCACCATATCCCACAAAACCACCTTCTTGATTGGGCACGAGCATCTATGTGAGCATGAACCTCAGCACTACCATAATCCGCGATGCAGTATCCCACACTACGACACCTTCATAAAGTTCTTGATGTCTTGTCTCAATGGATGGTCAAGAGGGAGGAATTGACGATGTCTCATCGAACGATGAGTACTTGCCACCTTTGTGCAACCAATGGAACCTCACACCTTCCTTGCATACTGGGCATGGGAACTTCCCTGTGAACACACCAGCGCAGTAATAACCCATACGCGAAGTCATGCAGAGTAGTGGTACCAAATGTGCATTTTGAAGCTTGTCTTTGTAGCTCTGGTCAGATGTCCATACCCTTCGCCCCAAGCACGGACTAATTCATCAAACACGGCTCCATGAACACACCCATATTACTTCCCGTGTTCAGGAATTATCAACGACAAGAATACGTTATGTCGCTTGAAAGGAGACGGGAGATTGAGGGGATAACGAACACGCCAACATGTGTATGGGGCAGCCATCACCCATAAGGATTGAACCCATCTGCTGCCGCGCGACACGCATATGCGAGCCTCATCCGCTTTCTCACGATGTTGGTCATCAAAGCGTCCATGCTTCACCATCTGATGGATGTACCATCTTGTCGATTGTACCGCTTGCCATTTTGTGCCATGTCATCTGCTTCGCGATTCTCTAATATGTATAGCCGTTGATCTCTGCACAAACGGAAGGTACCGTGAGGATTTTCACGGGATCGAAGTCGCCTCTTCCGCCATCACCGAGTCTACCTCTAGGTACCGGAGGAATTACACTTCTGACAAGACTTTGCATCCTTGTGTTCTTTCCTAAATAGGACGCACTCTTCGAACAAGCATGTATCCGCCATACGGCATCTTAAGTGCACGGCGGAGTTTCGTGACTCGCATATGCTTTTGGCGTAATGTGGCCTCCGGCGTGGTGCCAATCACGGCCAACATCTTATCGCCTTCGACTCAAAGTTTAACTCGGACTTCAACCCCATTAAGCATCCAATGGCATCCACTTGAGACACCGCTGACCGATCGTGGAAGGGGTTTCGTGTCGAGTCCATCATGTCGTAGAACGCTCGGCGTCGCCTCCATCTCCTCCTTCTCACGCCCTCATCGAACCGCCCTGGTGAAAGTCATCTAACATGTCTCGCTACTCCCAGATCAAGATCATAAGCCTCGACGCGTGGTCTCACCACCTCTCTCTCATACGATGGCTTCACCATGGTGGACCCACCGGTGTAGTCCGCGTAAATCCATTCTTCAAAAGATGTTTACCCATGTCCACCTTGTTTACCCTTCTCCCGTTTCCACATTTGCCGCAGGACACAAAACTAGACAATGTCCTTTAGCGGCCTTGCCAAATGCACGGTTCAAGAAAGCATCGGTCTTGTTCATCCATTCTCGTGGTGTAATCACTCGACTTCTCCGCCCGTGTACATCCAATGACGGTCATCCATCCTCTAACATATGTATCGCCGAGTAATGTAACCATCAATTGCATCTACGTGATCTACGACCATGATACTAAAAGAGAGGTTATACCTAGGTGGCGGTGGAGTCAAAGCAAGGGGCGGTATGGCTCAGGCAGTGGCGAGGCGATGCGGTGCAGCACTCGCAGCGGCGAGGAAGGCGATTGGGTCGCCGAGGTACCCGGCGCCGCCCGACCGCTCTTCTCTCGCAAAAAAAGAAACATAAAGTCGTCAATACAAAATTTCGCAAAGACCTCCTCTCGCACTGTGAGGTTTTCAAACTCCGCAAGAAAACCAACTACACGATGGCCGACATGCACATGCACATATATATGAGCTAGGGTCTCATCACAATGGGGTAACCATAATCGATTTGAGTCCTACTCAAGCCGCTCCTTTAATCGCATGTAACTATCCACTAATGCTTTCACTAACCTCTTTGAACTAGCTAGTGCCGACCTACTAATGAATTTAACTAACCCTATTTGGGCACATTATTTACTAAATGAACATCTATTAGCTAAGTAGTCTACTACCAATTTCTAAACAGCTTAACTACTCATTTCTTGCTAATTAGTTTGGCTCTCTCTCTCCATCAATTTATTTACTATCTAAACTACTCAACTGCAATTGCTAATCCTTCTACTAATTAACTTCAAGACCATCCACCGTGAGGGGCTCATCGCACCCTATTTCTTCAAAGCCCTACTAGTCAATTACCTCCACCGACATTAAGATCTTAAGCATAACTTGTCCTCATTATAGTACTCAACTCACCTAGTTACTCAATCAAACTCTAACCTCCTAGTCAATTGCTAATCCATAATTAATACCATCCTATTATCCGGATTCTAACTAACAACCCAATTCCTTGACTATACTAACTACTACAATTAACAAGCTACTGCTAGCTTTAGAATGTTACTAACTAATTACCAACTAATGATTCTAGTTAGTCATCTAATCTAATTATGTCCCAAAGGCCCTACATCCATACATGCACTCATACATCCAGAGAGTGAGAGAGATGAAACTCCACCCGCATGTACACATGCATGCTCCTACCATCACACACGTAAAGAAGTAGCTATGGGGAGCTATAGAGGGAGGGGATCCACCGCCATAGGCTCACTATCTCGACATTTAATCACCTCTTAGCCACCTAGAATTTCCGCTGAATGTTACTACATGAAAACATAACTCGAGAATTGATTATCTACTTATCACCGGAATTAACCATCAATGCAACAAACTAACTCAGAATCTCGCTAATTACTAATTAGCTTATCGATGCCCTATTGATCACCACTCCTATCACAACATTCATACAGAGAGTTACATACATACAGAGGAATAACAAGATCGAGACAACAGCTCACAGAGACAGAGAGGAAAGGAGGGAACAGAGGAAGGCCGAAGTGGTGACACACGCGGCGCGGCTGGGATGGCAATGGAGGCGCCGTGGGGGGCAAATGGGTCCGGGAGAGGAGGCGAACTCTGGCGGTGGAGGCGCGGCCGTGGTCGAGCGGCCGACGAGGGTGTGAGGCGCCGAGCGTGAAGGAGAAATGGCGCGGCGGCGGCGGGCGGGCGGGCGACATGGCGGCGCGGCGCGGGCGCAGGCGCGGCGCGGCGGCAAGGCAGTGGGCAGCGGAGGCGCGCGCAGGGGCAAGCGCACGGCGCAGGGGCGCGGCGCGCGGCGCAGGGGCGCGCGCGCGCAGGCGCGCGAGAAGGCGCGCGCGCGCGACGGGCGGGCGCGTGTGCGCGCGCGCGCGCGCAGTGCGTGTGTGCGCGCAGCAGCAGCAAATAATGTGTGTCGAAGGTTTGCCGAGCGCCCGCGATCCGCACTCGCAAACATTTTTTATTTTTTTATTTTATTTTTTTCGAGCGTTCTAGATCCGCACTCCAGTAAAGTGGATTTTTTTCAAAACTTTTTTTAATTTTTTACCTCCAATTTTTACAAACTTTGCCGAAGTAAAATGTCATGCGGCACTAAGAAAGACCCTTGCCGAAGTGCGCCCCGGCACTCAAGTAAAGAATTTTTATTTTTATTTTGCCTTCATTGCAGTTACCACTACAGATCAGTACTTATGTTATGATTTGGTATTTTTGTGGCTTTGTTATATTTAGTTAATTTATTTCATTTACTATATTATTTCGGAATGGGTTGAATTTGACGAATCATGGAATTTAATGATTCAAAAATGATAGTCATGTTATTGAGTAGTGAGGTCGATTCGTGAATGACTCAATTTCGGACATCTGTCGATTTAAACATGATCGTGAACTTATGCTAAGTGTTTTTAATTCTATAAAAGCAAACAAAGTCCAAAGTTATGAAACTTATGGAGATGTCATGATATCATATGTGGAGGTCGTGATAAAATTCTGAGAAGGTTTCTGTGCACGTTGTCACGCACGATGCTTTCAAACCGTGACATCTCCAATGATATAAGTATCACATGGGAGATGTCCTGTTTGAAAGCATCAGACGTGACAACATGCACTAAACCTTCTCAAAATTTTATCACAGCTCCACATATGATATCATGACATCTCCACAAGTTTCATAATTTTCTGACTTTGTTTGCTTTTTATAGAATTTAAAACACTTCGCCAAGAAGTTCACTGGCCATGTTTCACAACAAGATGTCCAAATTTCGGTCAGGCCTCGATACTACTCACACTACACTCAATAACATGACTATCATTTTTTGAATCATTAAATTCCATTATTCGATGCACGTGCAACTAAATTTGCATTTTCCAAATAATTATAGTAAATGAAATAAATTAACTAAGTATAATAAAGCCACAAAATGTACCAAATCATAACATAGAGTACTTGATAATCGTAGTAGGGTCTGCAAAAAAATTTGGAGGCCAAAATAAAAATAAAAATCTTTGCCGAGTGCCGTGCACCGGCACTCATAAAGGGGTCTTTGCCGAGTGACGCACGATACGACACTCGCAAAGATTTATTTTGCCGAGTGCCAACCACGGGCGCCAAGACAATTTGACGCGCAAGGAACTGCTACTCAGCCGCTTTGCCGAAGTGCCCTTTGCCGAGTGCCGCACTCCGCAGCGTTGAATGTACCGAGTGTTAAGATTTGCCGAGTGGCATGGCACCCGCAAAGGGATTTGCCGAGTGTTGTTCTTTGCCGAGTGTCGACTCGCAAAATATCTCTTACCGAAAGGTCGATATTTGGCACTCAGAAATATTTTTGCACTCGCAAAGGGGTCAGTGGTAGTGGTGCTACAAGAACACCGACTTGAAACTAGTTACGTAGCTCCTCTCCGATTCTATTGTCGGGCAAAATTTTTATGGTAGAAGATGAGGTCGGTCTTAAGGTCGCTCCCAAAGGTGGTTTCTTATTATAGTTTCTTATTGCATGAAAAGCATTTAGATACTACCTTCCCAATGCATTGTATCCTATAGTGTTGTATCTTAGGCCTTTAATATAAAGTGTTTACTAGTATTTTTACCTAGGATATTGTGTATGAGTAGTATCTAAATAAGATACTAATCTGCTCTCTCTTCCTTAATTGCAGTGGACACATCACCTTTTGTCTATGTGGCAAACTTTAAGAAACTTGCCAGGTGGAGCATTGGGAGCACCTAAGGCTACCTCGACTCTAGTTGGGATTGGTGTATGGCGTTGACGACGAAGAACCCGTCTAATCGGCCATGGAACCAAGAATTCAAAAGACTTGGAACAAATTTGTAGTATAAAAACCTTGTAGTGCTCCGTCACTCTGGGCAAACTTGCAAAGCATATCGAGACCCCACCACCATCGTCACTTTTATCCCGCTCGCCATAACAAACATGGATTCACTGCTTTACGCCGCAACAAACCATATTTATGCATCGAGGCCATGGGACCAAGAATGTGATGATCTTGTCATGATGAAAGAGCTAGAGTATTGGTCACGCCATTGATGAGGAATGAGAAGGGAGCAAGAAGAAGGTAGGGGCAATTTGGTTCAAAAATGTTTGTATGATATATCTCAAGAAAGAGCATTCTAGAGTGGCATATCTAAGGATGAATTTTGTAATTACATATTTTAAAAGTAGCAAATCTTGAATGTCATATATCTTAATAACCTATAATAATAGACAAATTTTGATATATGCCACTGTAAAGTTGTCACTGAGATATACTATCTTTTCTCAAATTCAAATTTGCTACTTCAGCTTTCTTCCACCTTGAAATTTACCATTATCATCTCTTTTCTTCCATTTTCTTTTCTTTTCTTATTTTTCATCAATTCCTTGTGATATACCCATTTTGCCCTCGTTTATTCACCTCCACCCCGTGAAAACGGATCGAACGGACGGATAATGGCTTTGCCATATTTGTTTTCATATTTTTTCCTGATCCGATCCAATACTAATAATTCCTGATACGAATATGAATATGAATAGTATCGAATACTAATACGGAGCTAATACGAATCAAACGAATACGGTCACAGTATATTTTTCGTAACATGAAAACCCTTAAATTGTATGCCGTAAATTAACGAAAACATATAACTAATTTATTTGATGTAAACATTCATGAATTGTTCATATTTTCAAGAACTACACATAACATCGGCACTAGCAAGTTACATTAACTAGTTCATCACAAATATAACACTTAGTTTACCATATTTCGCTTATAAGTCATAACTCACAAAGTCATCACGCATTCACACTTAGTTCATCATATACATAAAATTTAGTTCACACTAACATTGATTAGACTGATGGTTAATCTATACACAAATGACTCAGAATATCCCAAAATATGTTACAAAAATGAAACTAATAAAGTTATTATTTTATTGGATTTTCTGAGATTTAAAAGAGTTTTCCTCATAAAAGGAAAATAAAATAAAATAAAATCAATTATTTAATTTCCTAGTTTGTAATGTAAAAATAAAATTTATTGAGTTTTCTGGGATTTTATTAGATTTAAAGTGAAAAAGAAAATTTTAATTAATTTATTCAATTTTCTCGATTTTTAAAAAGGTTTTTCCTATTTTTAGAAATTTAAAATAATTTATATACAAAAATAAAAACCAACTTTAAGTTGAAATTAATTTTATTAAGTTAAAAATAATTTAACGAATTTTTGTGATTTTTCTAGGATTTTTGAACTCTATTTACTATTTTCTAAAAGACTATTTGATTTGTTGTATTTTCAAATTCGAAATCAATTAAAATCCCCTTTTCTTTGGGCTGAAATCCTTTTGGGCCGAACCGGATATTCGAACTCGCTTTATCCGGATAATCCGTATTCGCTCGTATCCGCTGATAGCATGCCTACCGTATTCGCTTCGCTTTCCGACAAAAAAACTAATTCGCTTCCGATCCAAAATTATCCGAGACATTCCGACTCCGCTTTTTGTCCGGATCGGCGGAAACTATCCGATCCGCTTTCACCCTACCTATGATGTCGAACATGAAGGCATCCCCATCGATTGAATCGAGGGGAGAGCACAAGATGCATAGGTGCCGGGCCGCCCTCCCGTGCTCCACCCGCCCCGCTTCTCCTCGCCACGCCACGCATCCCAGCCGTGCCTACCCTCCCCTGCTCCTCATCGCGCCAACCCCCCAGCAGTTTCTTTCCGCGATCAATTAACTTGGTGAATTTCGTGTGAAAAATTCTCCAAAAGAGAGAGATGTAGGGGAGTGTTCTATATATATCCCCTACAAAATTTCAAAATCAAACTCAATTGAACTTGGAAGATATGCCATTTGCCAAAGAACATAAATCATTCACTTCCCTCAAAATGAAACATGGAAAGAAAAAAACAGCAGCCAATTAATCATTCAGCAAATAATTAAGAGAAGAAATGCCTCTTGTTTGATCCTCGAAGAGAAGATCAATCCAAGGATAATGCAAAAGACTCTCACACTAACATGTGCTTGCTACAAAGAATTTTTGCAGCTGCATTAATTCACTCACCCATGCATCATGTTGTCTTCAGCTATCCTTCGACCACTAACACTCAAGCATGCATTACATACACAAATCATCAATCTAATGTCGTACGTAGTTGGTTAATTCGCCTTTGCAATTCGGCTGACGAAGACGGCCTCCAAATCCATCGGCACGCGGAAGAACTCCAGCAGCTCGCCGTCACAGTTGCACCAGCGACTGCCACTGATCGACACTGCCGTTCTGGGCTTCTTGGGAGCCGGCAGACACGTCGCCGCCTCGGCCGGTATCCTGCACCCTTGCCCCCTCGGCGTTCTTTTTCCTCCTCCTCGGCGGCTCGTCGCCGGCCAACCTTGACAGGCTTAAGCGGCAGGGCGATCCCGCGGATAGGAGCCGAATTTCCCCTAAATCGAGGGGAGAGCACAACACAAGGCCTTGGAGCTCTCAAAGATGCGGCGGGCTGCTGGGGGGCTGCTGGGGGATTGGCGCGACGAGGAGCAGGGGAGGGCAGCACGGTGCATGCGCGCGCGCAGGTGGTGCGGGGGGCAGATAGCCGGAGCACGGGAGGGCTAGCCACTCGTGCTCAGGCCAGTGCTCTTCCTCGATTCATCTCGATGGGGATGCTTCATGTTCTGCATCATGTTCGTAAGGTGGAGTGAATAGAACAGGCAAATGGGTAGATCACAAGGTGATAATGGCAAATTTTAAAGGTGGGAGAAACCGAGTGGTAAATTTCAATTTCGTAAATCGTGTAATATCTAAAGTGATAATTTTCTGAGTGGTATATATTAAATTTTGCCATAATAATATATAAATGGAAGAAGATAGATTTTCTCGATGGGCTTAAACGTGACAAGATGTTTCCATTGGGATTACATTAACGAATGCAAACAAAGAGAGAGAGAGTAATACACAACCACGTTATCGCATTTACACTGATAAAAACATGGGGAACCAATGTCCTTTCCTTTCCGCTTCGCCAAACAAATGCATGTTATGTTTTGCACTCGCACCCACCTTTCGATGCTCTCCGTCCCGAGAAGAGGACGCCACGCGGAGCTCTTACGCGAACGCCACTTTTTCAACTCCGCCTTCTTCACCAACCTCCGCGAGGCCCGCCCGCCCCTATCCGCCCCTGCACTCCCAAATGACCCCTCCTCCCGCCGCGCCTCCTCCACTAGCACCGCCTCGCTCCTCACGCAATGACCTCGCGCCGACAACAACTCATCTTCACCGAATGATGCCTTCGTGCCCACCTCAAGCACACCTCCGCCCCCTCCGCTGAAAAGGTCGCTGCCGTGTTCAACGCCGCCCGAGGCGCCGGCCAGCTGTGGGGATGTGGTTCTTGGGAGACCCGGCAACCGCCCGGCTTGCCCCGGGTGGTTCTACCACCGCGTCTGCAGCCACTCACGATGCGGAGGGTGTGGACTCCTGCTCAGACCCAATGAAGTGTGGCGTCGACTCCACGCCCACCGCACCTTCATCGAGTTTGAGGGCTTCCATCGTGGATGTTGAAGTGAAGTCATGGATGGATGATTTCGCTTGTGGAACAAACAACCACATTTGGAGCCACTCAAGGCAAAGAAGGACCTCCCCTTATGATTTGGGAGAGGGTGGTGGAGAATAAAAGAAACCACCGCATCCAGTGGCAACCGGATGAATCACACACTGACTCAGAGTTCTCCGCATCCTCACCACGACTCCTGGTGGAAGTCATCTAAAGAAGGAGGGTGTAGTTCTCCGATCCGCTCCACTACTCGGCGATGGAAGTTGTTGGCGCTGGAGAAGGAGGCTACTGAGTGAGACAACCACTAGTAATGTAACATCCCAAGTATTTGGCTTGTGTTTCAAATATAAGAAAATATGTAGAAATTAAAAACTTTTCTTACATCTTGTATTTCATATATGTTCTGAGACATTCTTGTAAAAGAATTATGGGAATACAAAGTCACAAGTCATTTTGACCTAAATCTTGCCTTTCAAAACTTTCTTGTTAAATCTTGTGATCATTCTCTAGAAATATTTTTCTAAATTTAGGTTGTGTGTGACCCTCCAAAAATTTCATAATTTTTAGAAATTGTTTGAATGTTTTAGAGGGCAAACAAACCTGCTTGAATTTCAACAAACCTTAGCTCAGACCTTGCAAAAATTTTGGACGAAAATGTACTGCATGAAAATCCCTAAAAATTTAATACAAGGTCGATATCCAAGTTAGCAAGCTCCTGTAAAATTTCAGAATTGTTGGCGTTGATTTGCTACCCTAAACAATTTCCCAAAGGTCAGCTCATTTCAAAACCCGATTTAATCTTAGGTCGAGTCCGACTCTGACTGAAGTCGACTGGCTCGACCACTTGACTCCTACGAGCCAGTCACTTAGCCGCACTTGGGCGCAGGGAGCCACCGCTGGATCTAGATCCAACGCCACGACTCCCTACCGCTTTGAGCACTCTGCAGGTCCGGTGAAATCTTGGTCGTCCGCGCTCGATCTTACACCTCACGACCTCCCGACCTTCTCTCGTCTTCTTCCTCCTGCGCCCGCGCCATGGCAAGGAGCAACAGCCTTGTCACCTCAAGCTCGCCCTCATCAACGCCTCTGCTCGGCATTTAATGCGCGCTGTGGCTACCGCCGCCAAAGTCCACTTCCTCCGCTTTTCTACCGCCTCCCGCCGCTTCTGCATGTCCATGGCGTAGGCTTGGCTGTGGAGAGTGCCGCAACCTTGTCCTCTCGGCTTTAAGTAACCTTCAAGCTCTCCTCGCCTTCCTTTACACTCCCTTGAGCTCTAGCTTGCACCCACTTTTTAGCTCAAGTCACCTTGAAACCTTCGCCACCATTGTTGCCCCTTACACCCCTGAAGGTAGTACTCAACGGCTTCTCCTCTCCTCTCTTTGCTCCAGCCTTGAGTCCTCATCTCGATGGTCATTAACCCTAACCCAATTTTGGTTGCTTCAACAGGAGCAACTTTGAATTTGGAGATTGCTCAACTTCTACCGTGAGCACCCCCTTTCTTCCTCAAGTCCAGCTGAGTGCTCCATTCCCTAATTATTTGCTCCTAGATCATCTTCAAGCTATTCAAGCTAATGGAATGACCCGGCTTGCTTTTTGTTGCTCGCACCACTCTCCACGATTTCTTCCTCGCCGCCGAAGCTCCATCGCCCAAATCAACTCCGCCGCTCGGTCTCCTTTGTGCCGAGGTGACCTCTAGTAACCCATAGAAGCTTTGTCTCCCGCTAAGTGAACCGCTTATGAGCTTTTGATCATTTTCGCCGCCGAAGTTTGTCATATGTGCTCGCTTTGCTCACCGACAATGTGAAGCCGCCATCGAGGTCATCACCATCGGTCCGCAAGGCTATTAAGTAACCCATTCCCGCGCTTGGTTTCGCACGTCAGAGCCGGTCGCCGCGATGAGCCGCAAGCATAGTGTGGCACTTTGTGTTGTTGTCGTGTTTTCGACAAGTCCCCTAACCTCCCGAGTTAATCTTAGCCATCGATGATCTCTAAGGATAGCTCTAGCCGAGGATCTATGTCCACGAAAACCTTAGTGCTAGGACCTCCCGGTTTTGATCCTAGCCGCTTAGGACCTCCCCGGCTTGATCTTAGCCGTTAGGATCAACTCCGCATAAAATACTACCCCGTAGTCATATTTGTAAAACCACCTCTGACCACCTTGGGTCCTCTTTGCAAAAGACCACCCTCGCCTTTGCGTAAAACCTCAGACCTCCCTCTATAGATCTAAACCCTTGACTCTCCTCGGGAGATCTCGCCGCTCACGCCTCTCCCATGGAGATCCGAGCCGCCCAGACCTCCTCTCTTAAACCTTATCACCTGTGACCTCCTCGTGGCAATCTTGACCGCTGAAGACCTCCCCTGAGATCTTAGCCGCCGTGGCCTCCTCTCTTTAGATCCTATCGCCTAGACCTCCTCCGTAAACTGACCGCCCAGACCTCCCTTGAGATCCGGGTCGCTCAGTGACATGCCCGCTAAATCCTTAGCTCTAGGACTCCTCACCCCGACCGTTAGATCTTAATCTAACGGCCTAGACCTCCTCAAAGACACTAGGTGTTCTAGCGAGTCAAGTCCTCTTGCCATTCATTTTGAGATCCGCGCCCGATTCTCGCTGTATTCGAACCTCCAAAGGCATCGTTGATCTCGCGCCATCCATCTTCGCATCTACAAACAAATCAATGGGAACGCTCGAAGTCCGATCGCTCAGCAGTACTGTGGGCCGCTGGATCTAATCCAACCGTTGGTCTCGCGCGCGGCGCCCGCTTCTGGCCTCTCGCTTGGGCTGCTGGATTCAAAATCAACGCCTGTGTTTTTCCACTTTGGTTTGTAATCAAGAAATCCTCAAACCTTTATTTGTAAACTAAAAATTGTATTAAACTTTGAAATTTCATAACTAATTTGTTTTAATTCTTTTAGATGATTCCAATCTGTTAAATTTCTACTTAACCAAAGATTAATCTAAAAATGTAAGTAGACACTATTCTATACTAGAAATTTTTTTAAATGGTATTAACTTGGTTTGGCAATTATTGATATTCCAGAAATTCAATTAAAACTTGTAAAATGCATAACTTTTTTTGTATAACTCCAATTTGGGCAAACTCAAGTTTGCTAAATTCTCTGATAATGTACTTTAATGTGGAATAGGTTTTCACTATGCCTTTACTCCTGAAAAATGATATACTCTAGTTTCATAACTTAGAAAATCATAAGTAATTCATTTTAACTCCAAATGAAGTAAATCCAGCTTTTGTGCTTAGAATACCTTGTTCTACCTACCATAAAAATTTCAGGTTCTAGATCTTTCTCGAAATTTATGCTATGGACAGAACCAAAATTAATTTAATTAGATTTTTCAGTCGAGAGAAATTGTTTATGCTATAACTTTTGCATGTTTAGTCCAAATGAAATAATTTATGTTGCTAAATTCATTTAAATTATAACCTTGTTGTTGTGTAAATTTCATGGGATTTGGATGACTTTGCCTTTTGAGTTTCTTTTCTGTTATTCGCTTTTATTGGATTTTCAGATTTGCGTAGGTTCCAAGAATTTGTTGAACCCGAGGGCACTCCTCTACAAAGAAGAGCACTTCCAAAGAAGGCAAGATGTAGCATCATTTGATCATATTGCTCCTATTATTTTCAAACTCTAATATGTTGGTTGCAAATTCTACGATGCATTGTTATCTTGTTTTAAACTATTATCGATTAGTTGACCCCTTAGATGCATAACTGCAGTGAATGTTTATCCTCTACTACCGAGCCTAGGATTGTCTTGCTGTGATTTAGGTTCGTGGATGAGCCCTGTCACTTAGTAGTTTATGAGTCAATATTACTTAGTCATGCTTAGCTACCAGAGATTCTAAGGCGTTGTTTAATTTAGTCGATAACCTTGATCACATAAAAACTTATTATGACTCTATGTTCAGCCTTTGTGCTATGTTCAATTGAGAAAACTAAAACTAAAAACAAAATAATTTGGACTTGGACACAATGGTAAGTTCATGTGCTTTTGGTGTGATCGAATGGTGCCCAAGTCAACAAGGACCGAATTACTTACGCCACCATATCGAGCATTTTATGGTAACCACACTAGAGGGTATGGGACCTCTTGACTTAGTACTTTGGCGTGTTGGTCTCCGAGTCGCAGGGGGTCGCAGAGGGAAGATGTTTGGGAGCATTGTAGTTGTCCAAAGCTTTACCGTGAGGGTAGTTGTCTTTCGGCTTTACAATGTAAGCGTATGGATTTCTATCCATACGAGCTGCCTGCATTTAATACACAATATTGGAAACATCTCAGAGGACTTAGCCGTGCAAGATACCTTTGGAAGTGTGCTAATCATATGGCAAAAAGGTGGTTTGAGGTATGGGTACATTGGTACACCCCCGCAGGTTAAATCTATTCGAATAGCCTTGTCCTAGGTTATGAACACGCCTGGATACGCCCCGTGAGAATTAGACTATAACCTTTAAATTAAACTTGATGGGTGGTATGAATCGGGATTCGTGTATGTTCGTGTGGCTATTGGGTTAGTCACCTCTAGGTTGTTGCTTATGCTATTTATTGTTACTCTCTGTTATTTCAATGATTAAAAATAGATTTGATAAACCGCTTCAATCTATTATATTATTGCAAGTGAAAATTGCTTTATGCGCCCAAATAACCATATAACCATCTCCTTTGTTGCACTACATGTAGCTATGTATAGGCTTGTTACTCAGAAGTCTTGTGAGTATATTTTTATACTCAACTGTATTGCTTTGTTGTTGTAGAGGAGGAAGTGGATCCCCAAGGGATCGACTTCTGTGAGTTTTGCTGCGGTGGGTGCGACTAGCTTGGCGACCCGGTTGGTTGCCTTGTGGGTTATGGCTAACCGGTTGGTTTTTGTTATAACCATCTTATGGCATCTTTGCTTCTGCTGTTATATGTCATTTTGATGTCATTTGGCCAGTTGGCTCTTTTGTAATAACTCTATCTATTGTATGTCTTTTGCTAGACTTGGTAATATTTTTGTATGGAAATGATGCATGATTTTGTGAAGGTATATGTGTGCTGTAATTCTGGGAAGCACATGTCCTTCGAGGTACGGTATATTTTGTTTGTGATGTTAAAGTCAAGGGAAGACTAAACATTACAAGCTAAAAACCCCGGGATCCCACAAGTAATCACCACAACGTGATGAGCTACCGACTAGCAAGCTAGCGGGATCTCGTTGTTTTACCCGATCTTTCACTGCAGACAATTGACGGAGTTGACTCGCTTCTGCGGCTAGAGCTCAATCCTCCTTGACTCTTGCGTGATGAAGACATCGTGAGCCCTTCTTGATCACGCCACAGTTGTAGATGGATATCTTGGGATCCACGCACTATCAATCACAAGGACGATTAGAAGCATGAACTCGGTTTCTAAACCGTGAACAAGATGATCACGAATTAGACTAATTGAATCATATAGATTCAGGACAATCTCAAGAACGATGTGTTCCTACCTTGCTTCTACCTTGACAAACCCTATATGGGAAAATCTCACCAACACGCACGATATTGCGCCACAAAGTCAATGTGACTTTTCCGCATTTCTTTCTAAAATTCAACTCCTTTACAATGGGTGATGCCCTGCATTATATTGTCACCTAAAGGTGCGCCGATTCTATCTCTAACTCACGCACTCAAAACAAGAGATGTACTTGGACTCTAGATCCTAATGCAAACTAAAACAAAGTGGTTTCTTTAATATCTTGGAAACCAACCGATCTATTTTGTTGGTCGTCCACGCACTGCAAGTGGACCCACCCCATAGCTCAGAGAAAGGAAACTACGAAGGCAGAGGAAAGTATCCGAACGGTATTCTTTCCTTCTTGGCCCGATTTTGTCGCTGCAAACCAAACCAAGCAAAGATCGTTCCTTGCTCGCTTCTGGTACGACTACACGATTAGATGGTCTACGACCACTTGGGAGTGGTCCCAGGAGGTCTTGAGGAGGTCTTGGGAGTGGTCCCAAGAGGTCCCGAGGAGGTCCTCGAGAAGGTCCTGGAGGAGCTCCTAGAGATCCTCGGATGGTCCTGATAGGTCCACGAGGTGCTCCCGGGAGGTCTCCTGATGGTCCCGATAAGGTCCATGGGGTGTTCCCGGGAGGTCCTCGGATGGTCCAGACAGCCCACGAGGTGCTCCCGGGAGGTCCCGATGGTCCCGATAAGGTCCACGGGTGCTCTTGGGAGGTCCTAGGAAGGTCCTAAGTGGTCCCTGATGGATCTTGGGAGGTCCCCAGTGGTCCTAATGGATCCACGTGGTGCCCCTGAGGAGGTCTTAGAGGGTGGTCCCGGGAGGTCCCGAGGAAGTCCCGTGAGGTCTTGGAGGGAGGTCTTAGAGGAGGTCGTGAGCCACCTGGGGTGGTCGGGCTGTCAGGATCGTGAGACCACCTGTGGTGGTTGTGAGCCACCTAGGTGGTCGGGACCTCATTTCTTCCTCGCTCGCTCTGGACAAAGCTTCACTTGTCTCCATGTACCCCAAATGAACCGGTCGTAGGGATAATCGAATCGGTCGAGAGATGCTCGCATCACAACCTGTAGCCTCCACATGGACAATTATGAGCATTAGACAAGATTGAAGATCAAGTAGGGCAAGAACTAGGTCGCGAGCCCCACCGATTGCCGTGGGTATATCGTGAGGGTTATATGTGTTATACTTTGATTCTACTTATGCTTGTTGTTCTCTAAAAGGTATTTGGCATATCCGCTATTTTGCAAGTCGAAAGCCATAAGGTATATTTCTATTTTGTTTAATATTATGCAATAGCTTTATATTTTTGTGATATGTGTTTGAACTAACAATGTAACTGTGTGCTATCTACTTACCTAGAGAATGGCACAAATATACATGAGGGTCCCAAGTTACAAATTTGGGTCCTGATGTGCTTGGTATCGCATATTGACTCTATGTCATAACCTTAGTTAGCATGGTCATAGTTTCATTAGTGGAAATTTTCAAATTCTATTTGCATGTATAAAATTTTTGTGAAATATATAAGTAATATTGCTCACCTCATCCCTCCTAAAGATTACTCTCTTATCTATGTTAGATCTTCATTTGATTTCAAAGATGATTTGTTACCTCTTCTCTTACCTAAGCTTCAAAAGTTTAAGTTCAGAACGTGATAACTTGTTAGATAGGGCAATCTCATTATGAGTAACCCTTGTGTGCAAAACTTTGCACTCCCATGTGTGTATTTCCATGAGTAGACATTGTATTGTCGTGACATTTCAGCTTGGAACTCGTGCATCGCCTATTTTGCCTATGGGCATCGATTTCGCAAATACTGAAGAGCTTATTTTAAAATTTTGTGTGATTGTTTGAGCCTTCCCAACTTTTTGTACATTAAAATTTTAAAAGAAAATGGGTTTCGCTACCTTTTCTCAGACGCTACCTTTTCTCGCAGCTTTCTCCCTATCTCATGCTATTCCTCATTCCATGTTGAAAGCGCCAAAAAGGGCAAGACCAACTTAACAAGCATACAAGATCAAGATGAAGCTTCACAAAATTTGTCAACCCTAACTAAACCATTCATACAAGACCCTTAGGCCATCACACTTCGAATAGGATACAACCAATTGACCAAAGAAAACTCACAGTCGAATAAAAGAAACACTACATCAAGGTGGAATTCAAAGATCCTAGCATAGAGCGCCCATCAACCCTCGGGCCCAAAGGAGGACCGAATCCCCATAATAGGTTTGACACTACCGCCTCTTGGGACTCATCGACCCACCACATGTTCTGAGTATGGTAAGGTGGACCACCCGTGTCTCACTATCCCAAGGAGTGTCGTTAAAATGATTACCCACCAAGTCGGTGAACTACAACAACGGATTCTTCACAGAGTCAGTAAGCATCACAACCACCAAAGCCACCATGGAAAACAATCTCGACCAAGAAGGCACGTAAGGCACTGATGATGGATTGATACATGTTGTATCCTTAGGCCTAGTCGATGCCATAAAAGACTTGTAATGATAATGTGAGGACCCTGTTTGTCTGGGCTTGTACCGCTTAACCATCCACTTGGTCCTAGCAAGACAAATCAAATAAACTAAGCCTCGAGACATGTATACTTCCTAAATGCAAAGATACACTTTGCTACAAAATCATGTATCAATTCCATTCATTCACATAGAATCAAACACAAAGACTAACTCAAAAGACATACATAATATAAAGAGTTATTACAAAAGAGAGGCCGACTGCCAAACAACGATAAGTAACTAAATAAACAATGGAAGCAAAAGGGCCATAAGATGGCGATAAACAAAGCCAATCAAGCAGCCTTTAACCCACAAGGCAACCAACCTGACCGCCAAAGTTAGTCGCCCCAAACACCGCCGCAAAGACAACTCACAAAATGAGGCCCTTGGGGCTCACTCTTCTTCCTCTCGCAACAAAACAATTAAAAATACACTGAGTACAAAAATTATTTTTGTACTGCAAGACTGACGTAAGATAAATGTAACTATACATAACTACATGCAAGCTTTATTTAAGTGGAGGAGGCTCGACTTATTTTCAAAGATAAAGCAAGTTATCATTTGCAATAAGGTAATAGATTCAAAGCAAGTTTGCAATTAACTTTTATTGTTCAAATAAAAGAGAGATAATTATAACAAAAGATAGATGACAACATCCCGGAAGTGACTAACCCAATAGTCACTACAACAATAGCATGAAGTACCCTTCATACCACCCATGTCAAGTTTTAAGTTTTTAAAAGGTTGTAGTCTAGTTCTGCACGACCTTACCAAGCAATGTCCATAATCGATGAGGACATGAACCCTTCTGGATACGCACCACAACTCCACCTCCAACTGGCCGCCTACTTCCACCACATATTGATCGAGAAGGCTTACGACCACTACACGACTTCGATCACGTGGTCGGCCCCACGAGTGGTCGAAGGAGGCTATCGACCACACGAGAAGGGGTCGAGAAGGCTACGCATCGCATCGCATCCGGTCGAGGATTGTTTTAGCGCTAGTGGTTTTAGCGCAGGGAGGTTCGACTACATCCTCGGTCGGGGACCTTGGACTCGCTTCAGTTCAGTTACCCGTCGAGATCACTTATATCCGTGCCGCGCCACCTCACTTTGGGCCGAGGGCTCTGTATCAACACTACATTAGGTTTTTGGCCGCCACCTCCCGCCCATAAGGCCGTAGGGTTTCGAGGTACTGCTCACGCGACACTAATCACGCATGAACAAAGGCCGCCACCCTCCCTTCGCCCTTAAGTAGTGGCCGCCCCTCTAGTTCCTTGGGTTTTTCTTAGATTATTCTCGCCACTTTGCGCTTCACCGCTTATCGCTTGAGGAACCCCACATTGTGAACTTCATTCATATTCGCAATACAATCAGATTGCATCTATCTTGTTCTTGTGAATTGCTTCGATAGCTTGCAGAACCATAACCCTCGCGGTAAGGTCGATCGCATGCAGCGTGGTTGATAACGCATACGCAGCGTGTAGCGAATTACAGGAGACGATCCGCGGTCGAAAGCCTCAAAGCCCCAACGCCCTCACGATTTAAACCAATCGAACTTATCGTAAGATCGCCACCTGTAGTCTCATCATTTGCACGTGAGCGTA